>CM077165.1:135688890-136208170 GCA_039583875.1 Platanthera guangdongensis
AAAAGACACCAGGACAGCCAACACCCTATCCGCTGACAGCAGTCCACCCAGGCAATTCACCAGGCTGTACAAGGTGCTTCTCAAGAACAGCCAAGCCCAAGCAGGCCTTACAACCAGGCCGCAAATAGCAGCCCGCCCAGTCCGCGGACTCTGTCCTCACAGGCCGCCCGGCCTGCCCATCAACCACTTTCACTTCACAAATGTCAACACTCCCTCTTGAAGTGAGAAGTGGTGATCAAGCCTAGCAAGCTGCGCAACCGCTCAAAAGGCCCCTTCGACAGTGGCTTCGTGAAGATGTCAGCAAGATTATCTTCACTCCGAACATGCCCGACCAGCAGAGATCCCTCCAATACCTTCTCCCTTATAAAGTGGTGATCGATCTCTATATGCTTGGTCCTAGTGTGATACACTGGATTGTTAACCAGCTTGAGAACACTCTCATTGTCACCCCAGAGTAAAGTTGGCCCTTGCACTTCTTCATGCACATCCTCTACAAGCCTCCTCAATCAGATGGCTTCCCGAGCAGCCAAGGTCGAAGCCTTATACTATACCTCCGTAGTTGAGACGGACACCGAGTCCTACTTCTTGCTACACCATGCGATGCTAGTTGATCCGCAAGTGAACACATAACCTGAAGTTGACTTTCGATCATCCGAATCACCGCCATAGTCAGCATCCGTGTACCCAAGCAAGGCAAAATCCGAGTCCATTTTGTAGAGAAGTCCCATGTCAGAAGTTGTCTTGACATACTTCAGAATGTTCTTTGCCGCCACTAGATGAGACTTCCTTGGTTCAGCCATAAAACGACTTACTCGGCCAATAACGTAAGCAATGTCTGGCCTTGTAATCGTCAGGTAGATCAAGCTCTTACAAGAGCCCTGAACACCAAGGGATCAGGAAGAATCCTCCCCTCATCTCGTCGAAGCTTCAGCCCATGTTCCAGTGAGTAGAGCAACTCTTTCCTTCGCCCAGGCCGAACCGCTTCACAATGCGATCTGCATATCCTCTTTGACAAATAAGTATACCGCTCTTCTTCCTCTCCACTTCCAGACTGAGAAAGTGATGAAGCTCTCCCAAGTCTTTCATCTCGAAGCGTATAGCAAGCTCAGCCCTGAGCCTTGCTACTTCCCCCTCCGAATTTCCTGTGATGATCATGTCATCCACATACAGTAGGAACAAGACTTGAAGCTCCCCTTCTTCTTGACGAACAAGCTAGAATCTGAGTTGGACGCAAGATAACGCAGAATTGCAAATACTCTGTTATCTTCCCATACCAAGCTCTAGGAGCTTGCTTCAACCCATAGAGAGCCTTCCTGTGCTTGCAGACATAGTCCGGATGATCTTCAGAAACAAAACCAAGTGGCTGATCCATGAAGATGTCTTTGTCAATCTCTCCATAAAGAAAAGCATTCTTCACATCAAGCTGCCACATTCTCCATCCCTTGCTAGTAGTCAAGGCGATCACCACTCTGACTGAAGTCATCTTTGCAACCGGACAAAACGTCTCCTCATAGTCTTCTTCATACTGCTATGAGAATCCTAGAGCAACCAGGCGAGTTTTGAACCTATCAATGCTTCTATCAGCCTTCTTCTTCAACTTATACACTCACTTGCAAAGTCACTGGAGTAATGCCATCAACCTTGGGCACAAGATCCTAGGTTTCATTCTTCTTAAGAGAAGCAATCTCTTCCTTCATGGCATCTTCCCACTCCTTGACTCCAGTGGCCTTATTGAAGTTTGCAGGCTCTCGCTCATCCAGAGGACCTGCAAAGAAGCAGGAGACAAAGCTCACTGCATTCCCATCACAGTAACGATCCGGTGGCTTAATAAACCTCTTTGATCTCCGAAGGGTCTGCTCCTTGCATACAACCTCCGTTGCTTCTTCAGGCTCACTCCTACTTGGGGCAAGCTTTGAGCAATGCTCCCCCTGCTTCCTGAGCCAGAAGGCTCAGCCTCAGAGTTTGAAGCAATAGGAGCTGCAGGTGAAACAACAAGCTCCTCTTTCAGGCCTTCAGTATCCACCAATGGTTCTTCATCAACCTTGCTTCGGTTAGCTCAACTGAGCCACCTCCATACGACGTCAGTTCGTCAAAGACAACGTCTCTTGACACAATGAACTTCTTCGTCACAGGATCCATGCATTTCCATCCCTTCTTCCGCTCATCGTAGCCAATAAAGACAAGCTTCCTTACCTTTGCATCCAGCTTAGTCCGTGAAGCATCCGGGACATACACGTAGCAAGTTGAAACGAACACCCGAAGGTGTCCCACACTAGGCTTCTCCTTCAGCAACAACTCAAAAGGAGTATTCATGTTGATAGGGCTGAGCGGCATTCGGTTGACAACATAAGAAGCACAAGACATCCCCTCCGCCCAAAAGGACCTTGGAATGTCTTTCGCATGAAGCCAGCATTTGCAAGTCTCCGTCAGATGACGGATCTTCCGCTCCGTGTTGTTGTGGAGTGTAAGCACAAGTGAGCTCTCTCTGAATTCCGTGCTTCCTGCAGAAGTTAGAAAACTCGGAGGAAACAAACTCACCCCCGTTATCTGTTCTAAGCTTCTTGATCCGCAAGCCAAGTCGGCCCTCAACTAGCTCCTTGAACTCCACAAACAACCGGAAGGCAAGGATCCAGGAGAACTCAACCCCGAGAAGTACTTGCAGTTACATTGCATATTTTAGGTCATAATGTACCCATGCAAATTGTAGGCGAACGATTCCAACACTCTATAGAAACTATTAGCAAGTTTTTCTCAAAGGGAATCACTGCTATTAAGAGGTTATCTTCAGATGTCATTATGTCTGTAGAACATATTTTCAGGGATATCCCCCCCCCCCCCCCCAATTCTGAATGATTCTCGATACATGTCGTTCTTTAAAGACTATATTGGGGCTATTGATGGGACACATGTTGATGCTCGTGTTTCTGCTGATCAACAAGTTTTGTACATTGGCCGTCATGGGACAACAACACAGAATGTTATGGCGGTTTGTGATTTCAATATGTGTTTCACATTCGTACTTGCGGGTTGGGAAAGATCTACTCATGACAGCTGTATTTTTCACCGTGCCCTTATGGATCCAAGTTACAATTTTTCGTATCCTCCACGAGGTGAGACTTGTATTTCTTAAGATTTCAGTAGTTTTTAATTACTTTGTTTGACATAAATTAAATTTAAAACTTGTAGGCAAATATTATGTCGTTGATGCGAGATACCCTCTCAAACGTGGTTTCTTGAAACCATATTCAAGCACACGATATCATTTACCAGATTTCAGAAGGGGCAGCAAGCCTATACAAGGACGTCGAGAAATATTCAATCGGGCACACTCATCCTTACGAAGTGTTGTAGAATGGTCATTCGGAGTTTGGAAAAAGAAATGGAAGATACTTAGGGATATGTCGCCTTATAGTTTGGCAAAGCAAAGAGACATTGTAATTGCAACAATGACTTTGCACAATTATATTCGCAGGCACCCATCTCGCTCAGACAGTCATTTTCAGGCTTGTGATCTTGATGAGCTTTTTATTTACCCAGCGGGCCGTCAAAGAAGATCAGGGCAAAATGATGAAAGCTCGGGTGGAGATCATGTTAGAGGAATTCGAGTTGGTGTTGAGGATATGTCAGCGCTGCGTGACTCGATTGCCAAACAACTACATGGTCCTTGAACGTATTTGAGGTATCTGCATATTGAACATATGTATTCCATGTTTTGGATATTCGCATGTATTTGAATGTTTAGATGTTTGTATGAATGTTGTCCTGCTGCATACATTGTGACGTACATATATTTTCTGCAATTTACATAGAACAAAAAAAAATTGTATAATTTTTTTTTATAAAACGTCATCACTGTATTGCCAAACAGTTCTCTGTTTCAAACAGCTCTACAAACACAGACTACCCAAACAAATCTTCATTTTCACCAACCAGTTTCCAACAGCTACATTTACAAACCTCCATTTACAACAACTCCTTTTACAACCGCAACCGCTAAACCAAATGAAGCCTAAGTTTAAAGAATCAAAGTAATCTTTTAGCCCTAATGAGCTTTTTGAATTGAATATCACTTCAATCAAATTCAAATTTGTCATAGAATGCAGAGATCCATATTCAGATTCATTCGATTATTTGAATTCGAATTTGTCCGAAAATCTTGTATTCGAATTTGGATTCGAGTTTGGATTCGAATTTGGATTTGAGTTTGGATTTAAATTCAAGTTTGGATTCAAATTCTAGTTTAGATTCGAATTCGTGTTTGGATTCAAATTCGAATTCACTTCAAATGATGGATCAATTAGATTTTGATCAGGCAATTGGGATCATGTTTATCTATACTAATATATAAAGATATCCATTTGTGGTGTAATGGTGTGGATCATCAAAACAATCATAGTTCTTAATTTAATCATGAAAATCCGGATTGAATTAAGAATTATGATTGCTTTGATGATGTAGGTGGTTATCCTTTCAAATAATGCAGAGATACGGATTCAGATTCGTTCGATTATTTGAATTCGAATTCGTCCTGAAATCTTGTATTCTAATTTGTATTTGAATTTAGATTCGAGTTTGGGATTCGAATTTGGATTCGCGTTTGATTCTAATTCTATTCAACTTTGGATTCAAATTCGAGTTTAGATTCGAATTCGAGTTTGGATTCAAATTCGAATTCGCTTCAAATGATGGACCAATTAGACTTTGATCGGCGATCGAGATCATGTTTATCTACACTAATATATATCCATTTATGGTGTATTGGTGCGGATCATCAAAGCAATCATAGTTCTTAATTCAATCATCTCCTATTCTCTTTGTTTTTATCTCATTAAATAAAAATCTCTCCCTCCTCACGATGCCCTTGGGACTGCAACGTGCCATCGGGGCTACGAGTGGTAGTAGTGCCATCGTACTGGGCACTATGACGGTCACGGTACTATCGTTGGCCGCACGAGGTCCCCTGTGCAATGTCACTCATAGTACACACACACACACACAAATATATAGTGAACGTCATTGTGCCATTTAAACAAACAGATACCTTGCAAGAGAAGTGGTATATTTTTGGTGGAATTGTTGTATTTGTCATTTGGGCTTGCTTCCAGAAGAGTAATGGATTCCTGGTAGAGAGAGAGACCATAATTGGATGTCCTCTACTGTTAGACATCAAATCCCAAGAAATGAAGAGTAAGAAGGCTGGCAGTGGAGAGAGGGAGAAGAGATAGAGAGAGTGCCTTAATAAGTGCGACGCTACTCTGACATAACTGAGGTAGTTCTTGGCCAAGATTTGCCTGCGTTCCAGGGGAAAAGCCTTAGTGCTGACTGTAAGAAGGCGAGGGGGAAACATCGTTAGAATTTTGCGGACCCTTGGAGTGTTGCGGACCCTTAGAAAAGTGGTGATACACACGGAGATTCTAGCAGAGAAAGGGTTTTCTGCGGAAGGGTATGGCGATGGGGATGATTGTTGACGCCGAACATCGCCGATGGGGAGCTCCAGTTGATGGGGGTCGATGCTTGCAAAACGTTGCCAATGGGGGTTTTCTGCGGAAGGACCGGGAGGCGCTAGGGAATGAGGGTTCCGGGAATGAGAAGAGTGAGCGAGAGAGAAATCCTCCTGCAAGAGAAAAGGGGCAGCGAGAGAGAGGCTGTGGGGAGAAAAGTTTTTAATTTTTGTTTAAAATAATTTCAGTTTGATTCAGTGTACTGGAGTGAGGCCCGATCGAGGGCGCCGGGTTCCTCTCTCCTATGAGAGGGAAAGGGGGAGAGAAAGAAAAAGAGGGGAGGAGAAGGAAAGTGGGAGAGGGAGAAAAAGAGGAGAGAAATGAATAAAAAATGAAGGGAGGAAGTAAGACAACGGTACAGTGTGATAAAAATAATTATTTTATTTTATTGCTAGGACTAAAGTATACAAACAATAAAATTATAATACTAAAACATTTTATTCAAATTTTAATAAATTAAAATACAAAATATCTACGTCAACACCACATCAGCTCCGAGCACCCACCACATATCTTAAAGATTAAAAGTTTAAGAGAAGTTAGTCTTATGACATATTTTAAACTTAATATGTAAGTTCATGAAGAGGCTCATATATGACCCACGCACAGCCATGGAAACAAAGTTCAAGAGAGTGACATAGAGGGAAGGAGAGAGAGATCGACGTTCATCCAAGAAAAACAGTGAGGGGGAGAATGTTAGAAGTATTGACTATGTGCACATCAAAATAACTTTTATTTTATTCTAAAATTCCTGACGTAGAACAACTACCCATACCTAGCCTTGAGCCGCACTTTTTCATAATGTGCACTCAATTGTGTAATTGACCGCACATGATAACTTGTTTAACAAAATGACATTGAAAACCAAATTACATTAAAAAGATGGAGCCACATTCATATCATCATCAACATAGTTCCACAAAGGCAACCCAACACAAACATAAGTTACTTGCATCATAGAAGCATGCATGTAGTAACCATGCACACATTTTATTATTCATAAGATAATATAACACACACAGACACAAAAACACTAGGCCAAACTTCATCTTCTTCCTTCAAGTTCATCTCACTTGCTGGTGCAGGGATCACATGTGTAGTTGGATCCACACTTGCATCCATTCTCGAACCCCTCAGTCATCTCAAATTCCTCAAATTCTCTATAAAATTCCAAATTCAATGCAAATTCATTAGCTATCAACAAAATTCCGATCAAATATCACATTTCACCCAGGTATATCTGATTTGAGATTGCATAAGCGCAAGTGAATAACAATTTCGATGAAAGAAAATATCAAAGGTTAAATTCAAACATAAAAGATCCATGCTTATGAAAAATGAGTGAATTTTATAGAATTAAAGATATTCTTTAAAAATTGCAAAATGCATAACATTTGTTAGTGCATAGCAATGTGATGGTCGAGTTGTGGCTATTCAACCCACAATACTTTTCTCTATGGGGCATGTAACCAAAATTATCACAAAAAGTGTAATAGAATAAAACAAACTAAGCGGAAATAATATGGAGTGTTATAATTATTGAAAACAGGAGTGCAATAAGGGATCACGGGTACACTCCACAATAATATAATAAAAAATGTATGTAAAAATAATATGACATAAATGTGGAGTGTAAAATTATTCTTTTACACTTTACAATATGAATTAGTTCGATACCATCAATAAAATAAGAGAAAATTGCAATATTTTCTATAGATACCCGCATAAATGTCTTCACTGATATTAATTGTCTTGCTTATTCCCCCTCCGATTCAATGAAACAATCTATTAAAAACATCAAGATGCCAGTAATGCATATGAACCCTGTAAAGATTGTATAACTTCTTTAGATAATACACTCAATACTATTATTTTAAAAAGTGCAGCAAGGGGATAAAAAGCAATGCATCCGCTTCAGTATGAAATATCAAGCGAGAGAGAGAGAGAGAGAGATCTATTACAAGATGTGGGGACTAAACATCCTAATTAAGAGGCTAAATGGGTCTTTGCATATATCATTCAACAAATACAATCAAAAGCAAAGTAAATTATGGCCATCAAAATGGTTGCTCATACATCGGCTTTCCGGAGCAGATGAAATCCACCATTTCTTAAAGAGCCTAAACCCAAACTCATCATTAATGCACTTTGAAGTAGAGATTAGTAGCCATTTTGCAAAAAAAAAAAAAGAAGAAGAAGATAAATGAGCAACAACTAAACTAAATAGTGTCAGAAAGTAAGTTGATGCAGATTTCATGGCTATCTTACAAAAATAGACAAAAGTTCAAATATGTATGTTGCTGCTGGTGCATTTTTTCATCATGGAGCACTGAGCTTCTCCATTTGCAATATTACATTTAGTTAAATCATTTAAACTGTATGATGATCAAATAAATTTCAGATTGTTTTTGTTTTTGTTGAGTGATGGAATTTTGATAATTTGTATCCATACCATATCTCCTTCCTAATGCTTAAAGAAAAATTGACGAAAACATTTTAAAAATAGGATAACAGAGGACTAACAAAATTTGAGTAATCGTAAGAACTTACGAAATTATTCAGATAATTGAGTGATCCTAAACACAGCCCAGATTTGTGCAAAAAAATTTGGCGTAAAATAGGTAAGCATTCTTTAAATTACGGGTTGAGTGATAAAGAAGATGAAAATGCTGAAATTAGAAGGTTTAATTGTCAAAACTAACAAACCTAAAATGAAGTCGAGCACTAACAAAGAAAGTCAAACATTGTTACCAGTCCGCAGTTCACAAAGATTGTTGCAAGCTTTTTTTCTTGTTTTCATCCTTGACCTTCTGTTTGAGTTGTTCATCGGATCGGGCCGAAACTGATTCATCCCCAATACCCACGCGACTCGCGCCCAGTAAAAGAAATGCTTGGCCAACCTCTTCAAGACGTTTGATCACCAGTCGCCGATTTCTCATATGAGCCTCTGCTGGACTGGTCATCAAGTAATTGAGTAGTTCCTTCTCCGCTTGGGAAAATGGCTCCCCTGCAGATGGGGCGGGGATGGTGACCGCCAATATCTGATTCAAAATAGGCAACTGTTGATCGACCATAAATGGTGGACGCGGATCAATCTCGATGACAACAGACGTGTTGGCCGTACCAGGTTCCTCCGTCGTCGTGATGACTGCAGAAGAGACCGATTGATTTGAATTTGGGATGGTCGGAGATACGGTTGAAACTGATGGTTCAGCCTGCGACGATAGCAAAATTTTGAGGGAGCCTAGATCGCTGTGCTGGTGGGCCGCCTCCGAATGCGATTGCAAACGGGAATGATGACATGGTCGTGCCGATGTGGTTGAAGTCGCACGCTTCTTAAGGCGTGCAGGGTACTTCCGACGATTCTGGATCTCCTTATGGGTCATCTCGAGCAGATCCTCGCGACAGGAAGCAATGCGGGCGTACGAGGGGGCAACCACTTTGGTCCAATCACTGTTGCTAGCATGCCCGACATCAATCTCTTGCTGAACCAACCGATCAATGATATCGTTCGATGATCATTCAATGAGTTGTTCGGGCGCAAAATGCAGATACGATACATGAGGTTGACATGAACTGTAATTGGCGCGCGGTTTGCCAATGTGACGATTCGAGTTGTAGTTGTTGTCACTGTCTCTTCCAACTACATCAAGTTGAAACTAGCAACAAGGGGCGACTGCAATGGAACAATCACTAATGCGGTTTGATTCAGGACAGTAATGATGTTGCGCTTGGGTGGTGCTCGTTGAATGGGCAATTTGAATCGGGTCTGGGCAAACATAACCTCCAGGTACTGTTTCGGGACCTGTTCCGATTTCGGCCAAATGAACTGTTTGAAAGCGAAATTGGTGCCACACAAAGATGAGATAAGAACTGACCAAATTCGATGCAATTGTGGAAGATGAAAGGATTTAATAGGGAAATCCTTCAGATCCTGGAGTTCATCGGGTAGAAGAAATTTGAGAACAATCGTTTGGAGCAAGCGACGCTCCAAGGGGTTGATTATTGGTGAAGTGCTCATGACAGCTTCCCAGAGATTAGGCCCTTGTAATATCGATTGACGTTCACTGCCCGCTGTGTTGAGGTTGCGAGGTTTCTTATTGTGACTCGATGAAGAGCTGCATGCATGCCATGTTGGTCCTGGTTTGCGGCGCTTGCGATTGGACTGAATGGAATGGGCACACTGCTGACTTTGACGCCAGATTCAGCGTCAATCAACCGATCGACGTCGCCAATATGGTTCAGATCACTATCGTCCTACGGTGCAACATTGTCTTCTTCAACGATGCAATGATCATTGTAAGCTCGCTCGACAACAACCGCGGCAACATCAAGGGCATCATAGACAAACACATTGAATGTGTGACTCGACCAAATTGCATTATTGGTGATTTATTCCGCGACCATTCCAAGCGATTCCAGTTGCCCTGTAGGAATTTCGGGCAGTTGAGGAATGGATTGTCCAAACGCTATCGTCAATCCAAATTCGTTGTCACAATAATCATTCGAGAGAGGCAATAGGTGAAACATCGTCGATAGAGACGCAAGCGAGAAAGTGGTGCCATCGATCGGAAACAGTGCAAGATACTGAGTGAGAATGATATGCATCCCAGAGATTGGAAAATACGCATAGTGAGGATCGAATTGGAGTTCACCTCGAAAGTTGATTTGAGCGACAACGACATGGAGCGGCAAGTTTCCTTCTTCCAGGGATATGGTCTCCAGGCAAATGGCTCGTCCAAAGCGCCACAAGTTTTTGTTCTTCCCCGATCCACGATGTCTTATCGAACTAAAGAAGCGATCCACGGTGGTAGTCGATGCAGATATATACGACGTTAAGTAATTTCTGATGTGCTTTTTTACTTCCCATGGCAAGCGAGAAGTTTGCTCGTCACTATGCGCTTGGATGGGGCACATCATTCTTGATTTCTCACTTTTCAATGTGATCCAACAATGCATCCAATTTACCCTCAATGATGGAGCCTTCCCGCATTGGAGCTTATCCAGTGCCAACAATGATTTCGGCCACGACAGACATGAATGTTTTGTGCCGAGCACGATCCGTACGATTTGAATTGTCTCTATACCTTGTGATCATATGGTGATAGTTGAGGGGAACAATGATGTTCTCGAACTCTTCCAGCCATTCCCGATCCTCACAACACTTGTCTAGGTACATGATGAGCAGCGACATATCAATACTGTAAGCGTTGTAACGTTTCAGCAAACCCCGACCAACAGATGAACGTTTTGCATTGTCCATCGTGGTTGTGAATTGATGGGAGATGATTTGTTGGCGCTCATTCATGACGGAGTGCAATCCATTAACGGGGCGAATTTCCTGCCGTTGAACTCATCCGTCAATTTCATGCGTCCTGGCAGGTTGTGATGACGGTCGACCGAGAGATGAGTCCGAGTGATGGCACCTTTCATTCAGTTGAAGAACAGGAGTTAACAAGCAATGCACTCATTGACCAGGTCTGTCAGCTTTGATTCCACTAGTCCGAGAGTGCCATTGTACCTGTTGCAATTCTGAAAAAAATGACGGAAAATCTGGAAACACTGTCGGATCCTGAGGCGATGACGATGGCCTGAGTGTGGCATCCCGAGCGTTCATTTTCAAATACTATGACACGTGACCACGATATAGCGCAACTTGATGCATGTATCGAGTCGTTTGGGCACAACGAATCACCTTGGCGATATCAACACTACTGTAATGGGACATGTACAAGTCGTATGCCATTTGAACAAGACCGACGTCGTGCACGCTCTGTTTGAACATCTGCACTGGATAGTTAAGGATGATTGGCGTCGGGATCAACTTCTCGGTTTTGGCCTTGTCCATGACATAGAACGTGGAACCACAACAACCTGAGCTCTTCAACTGCTTGCATATGTATCGAGCACAGATAACAAATGTGGTGGTTTCGATGCAATCGATGATTTGCGGGCACTGAATTGCTTGCGGAAAAGAAAGAGAACTTTGTTGCAAGACAGACATGCACCAACTGTCACGTTGACGTCGTACTACCATTCCAGATTGATCACGAACAACGGTTTCAGCAGATACACATTCAGGTTGGGATGATTGCTCCATAGTTGCACAGGAGGATCGATTCAGATAGGGGGTTGCATGCCATCCTCAATCAATTTCAGTTGGATCTTGATCCAATCCTCCTGAATCTTGTTCAACATGCCAGATTGCTTTCCACAAACTCATGACTCACTAGTGGGGTGGTCGAATGCTGGCAAATAAAATGGTGACGTTTGGGTCGGAATCAATTCTGGCGGAATTTCAAGGCAGCGACGGACGAGGGTCTCCACCAATCATTGTGTTTTTGCAATGTCCTGCAACACAAGATCAATACCATTCATTAGTGATGATGACTAACAGGCAGACACTCTGGGAAGTATCAGGCAAAGTCAGTGGAGAGAGTAAGAAGAACAATGACTAGCTGGAGAAAATAATCCCAGTTATCTTGTGATGTAAGTGTACTCAAGTTGAAGATTGTTTATCTTGTGACATGGATGAACAAGTTGAAGGCTATGGTGACAAGAGGCCTTGTGAAAGGCTTGTCTAAATTATCTTTATTTAGTGACAGTCATGTTTGTGAAGGATGTCCATTTGGGAAAGCACATAGTCTTCCATTTGACTGGTCTCTTTTAGGATTAAGGTGTAACGCCCCGAAACTCAAAAGAACGACGGGAGGCGTTTTGAGCCAAGTTTGGAATTTGACAGAGGTCACACGGCCTGGGACACGGGCGTGTCATAGGCTGTGTCCTTGGCAAGTTGTGTCGTGTTTGACACAGCCCCAGCTGTGTCGACACAGGGCCAGCTGTGTCGACACAGGGCCAGCTGTGTCGACACAGGGCCAGCTGTGTCGACACAGCCAGGGCCTGCTGTGTCGGCCTGCAGTGTCGACACAGCCAGGGTGTGCTGCGTCGATATAGGTTGTGCTGTGTCGACACAGCCAGGGTGTGTTGTGTCGACACAGGTTGTGCTGTGTCGACACAGAGTGTCGACACAGGTTGTGCTGTGTCGACACAGAGTGTCGACACAGATTGTCGACACAGAGTGTCGACACAGAGTGTCGACACAGGGGTCTTGGCAGGGTCTCGGCTAAATGTCCCGGCACTGTTTGAGTTTGTTGTGGACGTGTCCTGCTCCGGTTTGTGAACCGTGCGGTGTTCGGCCAAGTTTTTCCATGTCAGACCTGGATCGTAGCCGTACATTTCTTTATGTTGGGATCCAACGGCTGGAGGTTATTCCTATTGGGATAT
Source organism: Platanthera guangdongensis (assembly GCA_039583875.1). Classification (NCBI taxonomy): domain Eukaryota; kingdom Viridiplantae; phylum Streptophyta; class Magnoliopsida; order Asparagales; family Orchidaceae; genus Platanthera; species Platanthera guangdongensis. The sequence goes on from CM077165.1 coordinate 135,701,676, forward strand.
ACCCGAGTGTAGGGTTTCAAAACCCTCATCTTCTGTTTGCTGGTTCTCTGTCTAAGTTTTAGAGAGAGGGGAGAGCAACGAGGAAGAAGAAGTCTAGATCCGGTCACCGGCGGAGCTTCGAAGCTCCAAATCGCGAACCGACTTCAGATCTACGAAGGCAAGGAGAGGGCGATGCTTTTCATCCGCATACTTTTCCATGTCGCCAAGGAAGAACGCTAGGGTAACGATTCTCTACTTGAGCATGTGAAGCTCTACTTCTTTCGCATAGGGAAGCCCGCTCTCGCGAGTTTGCGGTGAGTTTGAGGCGTTCCTTCGGTTAGACATGAATAGTCCCCGTTGTGTACATGTAGAGTCCGTAATCGAGAATGGATATAAGCATGATGTGTGAAGCCTACCCAGACAAGTTGGTCTGGATCGGTGATGTTGCATTGCATAAATGGTCGGAGAAGACTCCGTGCGAATGTTTGTTTTTCGGGTTTTCTACGTGGTAGATTGCAACAAAGAGCCTTGGGGATTAACCACAAGGTGCACCCGGAAAACTGGGCAGATGCATGATTCTACCAACTTGGTGGCCTGTGAGCCAACTTGAACATAACCGGGTTATGTGAATTGTGTGACAGGAACGAGACTCGGGAGAAGTTTGACCCGCGCATATGGCTTAAATTGTCGTTGCAATGAGAGCATGGGTTAGACGGAACCGTACCCGATCGATGTCGTTCGGTTGGAGCCGTTGGCATAGATAAGGGTCTTCAGCGGTCTATGGCTTAAGTTGACATGACCCATGCCGGGAAGACAAAAATGCTCGTGGGTTGGCCGTCAAAGTGGCGATGGTGAGACCGGAATGTTGATGGCTTAAGTTAACGTGACATTGACCGGTTCACCGAGAATGTACCCTGAGTGCACGGGGTGTGTGGCCGTGCGTGCCTACTCCTGTGATGTAGTGTTTTTATTCTACTGCTTGGTTATACTAATAAAGTACAGGGAAGGAGCATCGCCGCCCCGAGTTTTGGGGAGGGATCGTTATAATTTGGTCAACATAGCTAACCGTTGCCTTTGTTTGCCACCGTTGCGGTGGATTGTTGCTTACAGGTGCTACAGTACCGAGCGGTAAATAGCGGGCCAAAGCCCAAATTGCTGAGCCGGCCCTCGAAGGCCTAATTGGAGTGTTTGCCTGTTTTATTCAATTATAACCGGCCTGCGTGCCGTGGTTTGGAAAACATGTAATTTGAGAAAAATAATTGTAAGGCCATAAGGCCAGTATTTGTGTATTTGTACTTCATTCCTGTTGGCTATGTAGTGGACATTCATGCTAGTGTTGGGTTCTTTATTAATGCAACAATTTTAATTGCTTCTGCTAGAATGACTCTATGTAGGACGTTGGATTGGTTGGATGATTTCCATTGAGTAACCACCCGGTCTGCCTGTGGTATATGGCGTCGGGCCCCGGCCGGACCTACTGCTATATGCTATGCGATGGATAGGGGGTGTTACAATTTGGTATCAGACTTCTGGTTTTGGTCGGACTTAAAATGAATTCGTGGTCGAATTCCTTTTTTAAGGGGTGGTGAGCACATGTGTGTGCGTCATCGTTATAACAGTAAAAGAACCCATGAATGTCCACTTAGGAATGAAAATACACGTGTTTGAGGAACCTGCGTGTTTCTATAATTGCGTTTTGCAATTTTGTTTGGTCGCTTAACGGTGTTTTGTACAACTATAGGTGACCAAAAGTGGTGATGGGCCGTCAGAACGCCGAGTTTCTGAGGCTAGTAGTGCACCAAATGGTGCTCCTGCAACACCTCCATCGGCCGAGACCATACGATTGGTGGCCGAAGCAGTGTTTGCCATGATCAACGCGCAACCTGCAAGGCAAATGCAGCAGCCCGCTCCTGCGATGGAGCAGGTACCGTTCTAAGCGGCTGAGCAGAGAAGAGTGGAGCAGGTAGTGGTGGAGCCTATAGTGCCTAGGAGGGCAACCGAGAGACAGCTCAAACATGTTATGAGCTTTAATCCTCCAGTGTTCTTAGGGTTGGGAACCCCATCGCAAGCTGAAGATTGGCTCTCCCGGATAAAGAGAGTCTTGACAGCAACTGAGATGAAGGAGTGACAGATGACCACATAGCTACGTTCCTGTTGGATTGACACGCTAGGCTGTGGTGGGAGGGTTTGGAGCTGCATCTATTGAGAGGAAGGCAACTTATAGACATCTCGATGGAGGAGTTCTCGAGACTGTTCTTGGCTAGGTACCTCCCTTCAACTCAGAGGATAGCTTTGAAGAATGAGTTCTAGAGGTTGATATAAGGAGAGAGTAGCATGGATGAGTATCTCCACGAGTTTACCCAATTGGGTCGGTACGCTAGCTCCATCATCGCGGATGAGGAGCGCAAGATGAATCGATTCTATGAAGTTTTGAGAGATGACTTGAGGCTACTACTCTCGGGGCCTATGATGCAGGGCTTCTTGACCCTGGTCAACACGGCCCGGTCCTTGGAGAAGGACATGAAGAATGTTCAAGCGAAGAAAAGCTTGGGTGATAAGAAGTCTGAGTTCAATGTGCCGACTACTTCAAAGTCCAACTATCGAAGGTTACACAAGAAGGCTAGGACTTCGGGTCCAGCCCCATCTTCTGGTGTTTCTAGGGCAACTACGTGTCGGACCCCGGGTGCATGTTTCACTTGTGGAAAGCCATGGCACTTTGCCCGTGACTGCTGTAGAAGACGTCCCAAGTCCAAAAGGAAACCGGGAGCATCCTATGAAGAGAAGGGCAAGGCGGTGGAGTCAACCGCATCCCATTATGCTCCGGTTCAAACAAGGGTTTATAATCTTGGCCAACAGGAGGCCATTAAACAAGCGGATGTGGTGACAGGTATGGTTTAAATTTATAGCAAGTCAAATTGTTTTATACTTGTTATGTGTGTGTTACCTTACCACTGCTTGTTTAGGATTTATTTTGATATGTGAGAATATGGCAAGAGCACTATTTGACACGGGAGCCTCACACTCCTTCTTGTCCGAAGGATTCATATCGTGCATCGGAGTACCTTCTTCGATGGCAAAGGGAAAGTTGGATGTGTTGTTGCCGAATGGGTGTTCAATGCACACGGATAAAATCTGTGACGTTAAGATCCGTATTGGGAGCCAAGAGTTCGATATGCAAGCATCGTTACTACCACTGGTGGAGTTCGACGTGATGTTTGACATGGATTGGCTCTCGGAGCAGCAAGCCTATATTGATTGCGTTCGCAAGGAAGTCAAGCTCAGAGCAGGTCGTGAGATGACTTTTACGGGCTTGAAAGGGTCGAGCAAGAGGTTGATGTCTGCTCTTCAGGTGGTGAAGACGGTTCGTGCTGGAGCAGAGCTGTTCTTTACGGTATTGGAGGTTGCAAAGCCTAAGCCCACGTTGGACAGTATTTCAGAGGTATCGGAGTACCCTGATGTGTTCCCTAGCGATCTTCCTGGAGCCCCGCCGCAGCAAGAGATAGATTTCACAATAGAGCTAGTGCCAGGTGCGAAGCCTGTGTCACGCTCTCCGTATCGGCTAGTGCCTAAGGATATGGCGGAGCTGAAGGTGCAACTTCAAGAGCTGTTGGAGCAAGGGTTTGTGCGTCCAAGTTTGTCGCATTGGAGCGCACCGGTCCTCTTTGTTAATAAGAAGGATGGAAGCTTGAGGCTTTGTATTGATTACCGAGAACTGAACAAGTTGACGCAGAAGAACAAGTACCCAATCCCAAGGATCGATGATCTTTTTGATCAGTTGATCGGGTCGACGGTGTACTCTAAGTTGGATCTTAAGTCCAGTTACTATCAGCTGAGAATAAGGGAGAGTGATATTCCTAAAACAGCATTCAGTACGAGGTACGGGCATTACGAGTTTACGGTCATGCCGTTTGGGCTGACGAATGCGCCGTTGGTATTTATGGATTTGATGAATAGGACTTTCAGGGAGTACTTGGACCATTTTGTGATCGTCTTCATCGATGACATTTTGGTGTACTCGCAGAGTGAGGAAGATCACTACAAGCATCTTCATTGGTATTGGAGACGCTGAGGAGGAATCAACTATACGCCAAGTTCTCCAAATGCGAGTTTTGGTTGTCCTCAGTGGCATTCCTCGGTCATATAGTGAGTGGGGAAGGTATTGCAGTGGATCCGGCGAAGATTATTACAATACGAGAGTGGCCTAAGCTTTCTACGGTAGCGGAAGTCTGGAGCTTTTTGGGTCTTGCCGGCTATTATAGGCGCTTCGTGGAGAACTTCTCGCGGATAGCGTTACCTCTCACTACTTTGACGAGGAAAGAGCAGAAGTTCGTTTGGATGTCGGAGTGTACGCTTTTGAGGAGTTGAAGTGTCGGTGGACCACGACGTCTGTGCTGAGTTCGCCGAGTGGGACCGAAGGTTTTGAGATTTATAGCGATGCTTCGAGCAGTGGTTTGGGTTGTGTGTTGTTACAGCATGGAAGCGTTATAGCATATGGCTCGAGACAGCTCAAGGTGCACGAGAGGAACTATCCGATCTATAACTTGGAGTTAGAGGCCGTGATTTTTTCCTTGAAGCTGTGGAGACACTACTTGTATGGTGTGAGGGCCGATATCTATACCGACCATAAGAGCCTGAAGTATTTGATTGATCAGAAAGATCTGAATATGCGGCAGCGTAGATGGATAGAGTTCCTGGGGGACTATACGCGTAAGATTCACTACGTACCTGGTAAGGGCAATGCGGTTGCGGACGCGTTGAGTCGTCGGGCCCCAGCTCAAGCCAATTGGCTGTCGGTCCATGACGAGCGATTGGTTCGGGAGTTAGAGGCGTTGGAGATCTCTTGCGTAGACAAGCAATCAAGTGCTGAAGCATTATTGAATTGTACTGAAGTCCAATATGACCTGGCTGATCGGATTCGGCAGGCTTTGGATATGGATGTCCACATGAAGCAACTCATGATAGAGGCTCTGGATGGGTCAAATTCCCAATTCGTTGTGGAGGACGGATTACCTTGGAAAGACGGTCGTCTGTGCGTCCCAAGCGTGGGCAATTTGCGGGTGGAATTGTTGTACGAGGCGCATCATACCAAGTACTCGTTTCACCCGGGGAGCACGAAGATGTACCGCGATGTTAAGAAATTGTTCTGGTGGCCAGGATTGAAGAAGGATGTGGCACTGTACGTGGCGAAGTGCCAGACGTGCACCTTGGGGAAGGCAGAGTGCCAAAAGCTGGGAGGATTCTTGAAGTCCTTGCCAATTCCGGAGTGGAAGTTTGACGACATTACTATGGACTTTGTGCACGGGTTGCCAAGGTCACAAAAAGGGAACGACGCAATTTGGGTGGTAGTAGATCGTCTAACGAAGGTGTCGCATTTCATTCTGCATAGGAATGATGATCCGGTTGAGAAATTGGCAAAGTTGTATGTAGACAATATTGTGCGGCTTCATGGTGTGCCCCGCAGCATCGTGAGTGACCGAGATGAGCGGTTCACATCCAATGATTGGAGGCTGGTGCAGCAGATGTTGGGAACAAAGCCGAGTTTTAGCACAGCCTTCTATCTGCAGACGGATGGTCAGACCGAGAGGGTCAATAGGACAATGGAAGACATGCTTCGCATGTGTGTCCTGGACTTTGGAAAGCAATGGGAAGATCACCTATACTTGGTGAAATTCGCTTACAACAATAGCTACCAGGCGAGCATTCAAATGGCGCCCTTCGAGGCCCTTTATGGTAGAAGATGTCGCACGCCGTTGTCCTGGTTGGAAACGGGTGAGTCAAAGTTGTACAAGCGACAAGAGGTGGAAGATGCTACTTCATTGGTTCGAACGATCTGAGAGAGGTTGCTTATCGCTCAAGACCGGCAAGCGAAGTACTATAATGTCAAGCACAGGAACGTGGAGTTTGCTGTTGGCGACCAGGTATACTTGAAGATCAAGCCGTTCAAGGGTGTCTCGCGGGTGCGGCGCCTGAAGAAGCTAAGCCCGAGGTACCTTGGACCGTTTGAGGTTCTGGAGCGGATTAACGTAGCAGCTTATCAAATGAGGCTATTGGTGGAGCTTAGTGGTCTACACGATGTATTCCACATATCAGTGTTGCGGAAGGCGGTGCAAGAGCCTTCGCAAGTGATTGCAGTCGATCACGTGCCGGTCGACAATGGGTTGATGACGAAGGTCAAGCCCGTATGTGTTGAGGACTCGGAGGTTAAGCGGCTACGCAACAAAGAGATCAGGATGGTCAAGGTCCGTTGGGACAACTGCGGTCGGGAGGAGCTTTCGTGGGAACGAGAGCATACCATGCTTGAGTAGTACCCGGAGTTATTCCACTCAGGTACCGTTTGAGTTGTGTTTATCTTTCCTTTATGTAATTTCGGGGACGAAATTCTTTTAAGAGGGGGAGAGTTGTAACACCCCGAAACTCAAAAGAGCGACGGGAGGCGTTTTGAGCCAAGTTTGGAATTTGGCAGGGGTCACACGACCTAGGACACGGGCGTGTCATAGGCCGTCTCCTTGGCGGGTTGTGGCGTGTTTGACACAGCCCCTACTGTGTCGACACAGGGCCAGCCGTGTCGACACAGGGCCAGCCGCGTCGACACAGGGTCAGCCGCGTCGACACAGGGCCAGCCGCGTCGACACAGGGCCAGCCGCGTCGACACAGGGCCAGCCGCGTCGACACAGGGCCAGCCGCGTCGATACAGGGCCATCCGTGTCGACACAGGGCCAGCCGTGTCGACACAGGGCCAGCCGTGTCGACACAGGGCCAGCCGTGTCGACACAGGGCCAGCCGTGTCGACACAGGGCCTGCCGTGTCGACACAGGGCCTGCCGTGTCGACACAGGGCCTGCTATGTCGACACAGCCAGGGCCTGCTGTATCGGCCTACTGTGTCGACACAGCTAGGGTGTGCTGTGTCGACACAACCAGGGTGTGCTGTGTTGACACAGAGTGTCGACACAGAGTGTCGACATAGGGGTCTTGGCAGGGTCTCGGCTAAATGTCCCGACACTGTTTGAGTTTGTCGCGGACGTGTCCTGCTCCGGTTTGTGAACCGTGCGGTGTTCGGTCCAGTTTTTCCATGTCAGACCCGGATCGTAGCCGTACATTTCTTTATGTTGGGATCCGATGGCTGGAGGTTATTCCTATTGGGATACACCCGAGTGTAGGGTTTCAAAACCCTCATCTTCTGTTCACTAGTTCTCTATCTAAGTTTTAGAGAGAGGGGAGAGCAACGAGGAAGAAGAAGTCTAGATCCGGTCACCGGTGGAGCTTCGGAGCTCCAACTCACGAACCGACTACGGATCTATGGAGGCAAGGAGAGGGCGGTGATTTTCATCCGCATACGTTTCCATGGTGTCAAGGAAAAATGTTAGGGTAATGATTCTCTACTTGAGCATGTGAAGCTCTACTTCTTTCGCATAGGGAAGCCCGCTTTCGCGCGTTTGTGGTGAGTTTGAGGCGTTCCTTCGGGTAGACATGAACAGTCCTCGTTGTGTACATGTAGAGTCCGTAATCGAGAACGGATATAGGCATGATGTGTGAATCCTACCCGGACAATTTGGTCTGGATCGGTGATGTTGCATTGCATAAATGACCGGAGAAGATTCCGTGCGAATGTTTGTTTTTCGGGTTTTCTACGTGGTAGATTGCAACAGGGAGCCTTGGGGATTAACCCCAAGGTGCACCCGAAAAATTGGGCAGATGCGTGATTCTGCCAACTTGGTGGCCTGCGATCCAACTTGAACATAACCGGGTTATGTGAATTATGTGACGGGAACGGGACTCGGGAGAAGTTTGACCCGCGCATATGGCTTAAATTGTCGTTGTAATGTGAACACGGGTTAGACGGAACCGTACCCGATCTATGTCGTTCGGTTGGAGCCGTTGGCATAGATGAGGGTCTTCGGCGGTCTATGGCTTAAGTTGACATGACTCATGCCGGGAAGACAAAAATGCTCATGGGTTGGCCGTCAAAGTGGCGGTGGTGAGACCGGAATGTTGATGGCTTAAGTTGACGTGACATTGACCAGTTCACCGAGAATGTGCCCCGAGTGCACGGGGTGTGTGGCCGTACGTTCCTACGCCTGTGATGTAGTGCTTTTACTCTACTGCTTGGTTATACTAATAAAGTGCAGGGAAGGAGCATCGCCGCCCCGAGTTTGGGGGCGGTATCGTTATAATTTGGTCAGCATAGCTGACCGTTGCCTTTGTTTGCCACTGTTGCGGTGGATTGTTACTTGAAGGTGCTACAGGACCGAGCAGTAAATAGTGGGCCAAAGCCCAAATTGCTGAGCCGCCCTCGAAGGCCTAATTGGAGTGTTTGCCTATTTTATTCATGTATGACCGGCCTGTGTGCCGTGGTTTGGAAAACATGTAATTTGAGAAAAACAATTGTAAGCCCATAAGGCAGTACTTGTGTTTTTGTACTTCATTCATGTTGGCTATGTAGTGGACATTCATGTTAGTGTTGGGTTCTTTATTAATGCAACAATTTTAATTGCTTCCGCTAGAATGACTCTGTGTAGGACGTTGGATTGGTTGTATGGTTTCCATTGAGTAACCACCCGGTCTGTCTGTGGTATATTACGTCGGGCCCCGGCCGGACCTACTGCTATATGTTATGCGACGGATAGGGGGTGTTACACAATGTGTCATTAGAGTGTATTCAAAGTGACTTAATCGAACAATGAGCCATACCCACATATTTAGGAACCTAATACATGCTTGTTCTTGTGGATAAATTTTCTCCATACACGTGAGCATACTTTGTGATGGAGAAGTCAGAGGTCTTCTTGAAATTTGTGGAGTTCGAGGAGAGAGTAGGAGGGGTGCTGAAACTGCGGATCAAAAAGCTAAGAATGGACAATGGAGGGGAGTTTACTTCTAACGAGTTCTCTACTTTTTGCAGGAAGCGTGGTATTAGGCGGTAGTTATCTTGGGATCACAATCCACATCAAAATAGAGTGGCAAAAAGGAAGATTTGTCACCTGGAAAAAACACGCACGTGTTGGTTGCATGCGAAGGGAGTACCCAAAGCCTTATTGGCAGAGAGAATGACGTGTGCCACGTATACCATCAACAGGTTGCCGCAAAGTTTGATTGACCTGAAATCCCCACACAAAATGATATTTGGAGATAAGCCAAGTGTGAAGCATTTGCAGGTGTTTGGAGTTACTTGCTTTGTACACGTTTCGGATGCTCTCAGAACCAAGTTGGATGCGAAGGCACAAAAGTTCATATTTGTTGGCTATGATGAGTGGAAGAAGGGGGTGGAAGTGAATGGACTTGCCTACACGTCAGTTCATTATTTCTCATGATGTGGTGTTTGATGAGTTGACTTTATATTAAGGTGCTTATATTGTAACCTTGGAGGAGAGTTTAGGAGAAAGAAGGGAGGAAAGAGTTACTTATAGCTCTTTGGTGGAGTTGTCTTTGTCTCTAGGTGCTCCTATTTCATAAGGCTCTAGTTCATGTGCTTTGGGTTTTTGAAGCAGGAGGAGCGATGCTTCAATTTATTCTGGCGGGGGAGTTGATGATGATGATATTGTTGGAGGGGTGGTGAGTGGTCCGACTTTTTGAAGGTCAAAGAGGATTATCATCCCACTGACTCACTACAAAGAAGGTAATCTTATTAGCATGTGTTCGTACTTTTTTGTAGAGCCTCTTGATGAGCGAGAGCTATCATGTTTTGAGGAAGTCACTGGAGTGAAGATGTAACGACTCCATCCGTTCATATATCATATAATAGAAGGTCCGGCCGGGTCCCCACACCATATACTACAAAACAGGCAGCGAAGTCACGGGTTGATACCGGAGTTGCGCATCCTAACTCATAGCATTCTAGCGAAAGTTTTTAACATTAATACTAAACAGCAAACATGAATGTCCGCTAATATAAACAACCATATATATATAGGAATGTACACCAAATACAATATCTGTTGGCCCTATGGCCTTACAGTTGCTCTTTACACGTGTGGATTTCAAACATCGGTGCGCAGGCCAGCCACACATGAACAAAACATAACATTCTTTCTTAGCCTTCGAGGGCTAACAGCAGCAGCAGCAGGGACTTCAGCCCTTAAGTGTCCCACTTGGCTCTCCAACACATGTACAAGGACAGCCCACCAAACGGTGGCAAACAAGGCAACGGTCAACATTCAACTGACCAATTTATAATGACCCCACCCCTTTCCCGGGGCAGTGATATTCCTTACCTGCAGGCATAGCAATTCATATGCAGATATATAAATATCACACACTGTGCTCTCACGCACAACAATCCATCACAACCGTTAGACACACGGCCTGACGGTCCGTGCACTCAGGGCACATTCTTGGTGTACTGGCGAACCAGGGTCCCACCACCGTTCTAGGTTCGAAACCCAACCGTAAAAATTGAACATTTAGTCTTTCCAGCGCGAATGCCTACGACTCTCATTATGCGCTCCAACTGACTACACTTTCAGGTCTTCGAGTCGGACGGACATAACGTAGGTACAGATCAGCCACCCCCCGTTGCTCAAGTCGCCTTGCCATCACCGAGTACCAACGTACCCGATGCAAAATAAAAGGCGCGGGTCAGTTTCACCTTGCTTGTTTGGCACGAGGCCTTTTCAAGAGCTCATCAAGCTCACAATAGCCATACTGTTCACCAAGGACTGGCTTCACAATAGCTACAATATCCACCGAGGACTGGCTTCACATCCATCATGGGGAGTTCATGCTAGCGTCCTTCACGATCGCTTAGCGGGTTCAGCAGAACTCACTTTCTGCACCCAACTCTGCCCAAATCCTGCAGCATCCTGCAGTGCCAGAAACACTGGTCTTACCATCGCACACATCACAAGCACTTGCGGGTATTTTCCTGGGCTTCCACGCCAGTACTTCCTGCTATCATCCTTCACAGGTACAACCCATCAAGCATCACAAGCATCACAAGCATCACAAGGGTATTTTCCTGGACTACCACTCCAGTACTTCCTATTACTGCCCTTCACAGGTCCAACTCATCGACTCCATAAACTACACGTTTAATCACGAAGTCTTCTCTGGTATGTAAATTCAACATCACCAATCCAGACCAACCTGTCCAGATGGGCTTCATACAGCATGCCTATTCCGTACTACACACTTCCGGATCTATATGCAAAAGAATGGGGATTTCAAGAATCAACCCAAGGGAATCCCTTCACAATCCACCATCTGGTAGGGGAATCCCATGCACATGCCAAAAAGGAGAACTTCACATGTCCAAGAAGAAAGATTATTACCCTTGACGACCTCATTGGAGCCATGAAAATCTAGCCGGTTGGCAAGCACCGCAGTAGCTTTGGCTCCACAAATCTGGCCTCGAATCTTAGCTCGGAACTCTAAAGCTCCACCAACAGCCACATCCCTTCTCCTCCTCCTCCTCCTTGCTCTCCATTCTCTCTAGATCTTTTACAAAAATAATGGCTAAAGGTAAAATGTGATTTATCTTCTCACTTTTGGCCTTAAAGCAGCATGGAGAAAATTGGGCCATCAGATCCCAGAGGAATTGTTGGGTACATTGGAATATATGTACCTGATTTGAAGAAGCCTCACCCTACTCAATGATATACATCAAGATGTATTTGATGTGCTTTGAGTTTATGTGTGCAGGTTAAGTAATTGCAGGGAAAGCATAAAAGATTCTAAGTCCATGTGTCGACACCTAGAAGAAAAGTGTCGACACTTAAGAAGGCTTGTGTCGACACCTAGAGAAGCTGTGTCGACACTTGGAGTAATTGTGTCGACACCTAGAGAAACTGTGTCGACACTTGGAGTAATTGTGTCGACACCAGGAAGGCAGAGTCGACACTAGAAGGAAAGTGTCGACACATACAGGCAGTGTCGACACACAGTGAAGAATTGTCTACATAATCAGTGTCGACACTTAGAAGCAGTGTCGACACCCAGAGAAACTTTGTCGACAGCAAAAGTGTCGACACTAGGAGACTGTGTCGACACTCAGCAAACTTCAACAAAGTTCAAGTACATGTGTCGACACTAGGAGGCTGTGTCGACACTCAGCAAACTTCAACAAAGTTCAAGTACATGTGTCGACACTACGAGGCTGTGTCGACACTCAACAAACTTCAACAAAGTTCAAGTACATGTGTCGACACAAGGAGATGTGTCGACACTCAGCAAAGTTTCAACACAGAAGGCATGTGTCGACACAAAGAAGATGTGTCGACACTTAGCAAATTTCAACACAAGAAGATGTCTCGGCACAAAGGAGTTGTGTCGACACTTAGCAGAATTCAACTAAGTATTAAAGAAGAAGGCTTGTGTCGACACACAGAATCAGTGTCGACACATTCTGAAGAAGCAGTGTCGAGAAGCTGTTACAACAACACAAGGAGTTGTGTCGACACCATGAAGGCTAGTGTCGACACTTAGGCTACTTGTGTCGACACTTAGTATACTTGTGTCGACACATAAAGACTATCTATCTCGACACTTTCAGACAATGACAGAGATTTCAAGAAGTGACTGGATGACTTGACAGCTGCCATTTCAACCGGTCAACTACAACTGTCAGAGCCATCAGAAAGTTGTTAGAAACCGGATCAGCCGGTCACCATGGAAAAAGCTTATTTAAAGACCTTTCTCCTTCAATCGAAGTATGAATGAATGAATGAAGTGAAAAACAACACAATAAGAAGAAGACCTTCAAGAGAAGATCTAAGTAGTTGGAGAGAGAGAGCTCCTTCTAAGAAGACCAGTTGTCGAACCAGGCTAATAAGTAAGATTCAGATTGAAATCAGAATCACAAGACAGCAGTTGATTGAAGATCATCTGCATAGAGATACAACCCTACTGTGTTCTAATTCAAGAAGCTTTGAAGAAAGCCAAGGGAGGTTGATCTCTGCCAAGTTCTTCCAAGAACTCATCAAGAAACCAGTCAACTCATCTCTCTCTTTCAGAGTTGTGGTTATAAACTTTGTAAACATTATTTTCTGTAGGATCCTAAGGGATCAGAACTGTAAGCCTATTTTATAAAGGCTGAGTGTAGGAGACAGTGTGCTCTGAGTGTAGGTCTTGTTGAAGACTGAGGTAGGGCCTAGTGCCTGAGTTGTAGGAGACTTTGTTCTCTGAGTGTAAGTCTTGGTGAAGACTGAGTGGTAGGGCTTTTGTGGCTGAGTTGTAGGAGTGGGATCACTCTGAGTTGTAGGAACCTGTTTGGGGTTCTGAGTTGTAAAGATCTGAGGATCTGAGAAGAAGTGGAGAAGTTAGGCCGAATCTAGTACACTTCTAGATAGGTGAAGGGGGAAAGTGGATGTACCCAGACCTTGGGGAACCACTATAAAATCTGTGTGTACTCTGTGTGTAATTAATTCTGTGATTGTTGCGTTATCTGTGCTGAATTGTTGTAGAGAATTGCAAATACAGGTCTTATAATTCAGTATTTCTGCATTTAAAGTTAAAAATATTAAGTTCACCTATTCACCCCCCAGGTGATTAGGCACTATTTCTTTCAGGAAGGAAAAGAACGGCCACAAAATTCTCTGAAAACTCATTTTTTTGCTGACACGCCCTGTGATACGCCCGTGTCACAGGGCGTGTACCTTAAGCGGCGCACGAACTGACTTATCCAGAACATGACACGGCCATGTGACATGCCCATGTCACAGGCCGTGTGCCTTCCGACATGCCCGTGTCTAGCTCTCGAGACCCACTCGAGACCTACTCGAGAGAACTACTCGAGTAGTTGGACAGGACACGGCCTGTGACACGCCCGTGTTCTAGGCCGTGTGCCTTACTCGAGTCACTCGAGCCCTACTCGAGAGCACTACTCGAGATCCACTCGAGTATATAGAGCAGGACACGGCCATGTGCTACGCCCGTGTCATAGGCCGTGTTCTCTCTTTCTCAAGTATTCGTCGACCTCATCTACTCGAGTAAAGATCGTCGACCAGAGGAGGACACGCCCCCGAGCACGCCCTCTAACACACCCGTGTCGCATGGCGTGTTCCCTCAAAAAAACTTCATCGAGCGCATTTTGTCGACCAATCGTCGGGCTGCTCACCCGAGCAGGACACGGCCTGTGACACGCCCGTGTCCCAGGCCATGTAACCCGACCTGAACCCAAATTTGGGATTTGGGGTGTTACAACCCTCCCCTCCTTACAAAAATTTCGTCCTGAAATTTGTGCACAGTATGGAATTCAGCATTCAAAATGTTATAACTTTAACATGTATATTACAACAAAAGATACACTGTACATCAGTTAAACAAACAGCTCGGGAAATTCAGCTCGCATGGTCTGATCGCGCTCCCATGTTAGCTCCTCACGGCCATAGTTGTCCCATCGAACCTTGACCATCCCGATTGTCTTGTTCCGCAACTGTTTATTGACTCGATCCTCGATCTGAATGAGCCTAACCTTCATCGTTAGCCCATACTCCACCGGCACGCGATCGTTCTCAATCACTTGAGCTGGATCTTTGACGACTTTTCGAAACACAGATATGTGAAACACATCATGCAATCCACTTAATTCTGCCGAAAGAGCTAGCCGATATGCAGCTTCCCCAATTTGCTCCACCACTTCAAATGGATCAAGATATCTCAGACTTAACTTTTTCAGACGCCGAATCCTGGACACGCCTTTGAAGGGTTTGATTTTCAAATATACCTAATCGCCCACCGCGAATTCCACGTTCCAGTGCTTGGCATTGTAGTATTTTGCTTGACGATCCTCGGCTATCAGTAGCCTCTCCCGAATAGAGCATATCGTCGAGGTAGCTTCATCGACTTCTTTACGCTTATATAGTTTGGATTCGCCTGCTTCAGCCCAAGCTAACGGTGTACGACATTTACGACCATACAAGAATTTAAATGGTGCCATACAGATGCTTGCTTGGTAGCTGTTATTGTAGGCAAACTCCACCATATAGAGATGATCTTCCCATCTCTTGCCAAAGTCCAGGGCGTATATTCGGAGCATATCCTCCATTGTTCTGTTGGTTCTCTCAGTCTGGCCATTAGTTTGGGGATGAAAGGCCGTACTGAATGATAACTTCGTACCCAACAATTGATGGATTAGCCTCCAATCAATCGATGTGAATCGCACATCACAGTCACTCACGATGCTACGGGGAACACCGTGCAACCGTACAATCTGCTCCACGTAAAGTTTTGCCAAACTTTCCACTGAATCGTCCCGCTTATTTGGAAGGAAGTGAGCCACTTTCGTCAACCGGTCTACAATCACCCAGATTGAATCATTCCCGCGTTGAGATCTCGGCAACCCGTGCACAAAATCCATTGAAATATCATCAAACTTCCATTCCGGAATCGGCAACGATTTCAAGAAACCTCCGGGTTTCTGACATTCCGCTTTTACCAAAGCATAAGTTTGACATTTAGCCACATAGTGAGCTATGTCTTTCTTTAGTCCTGGCGACTAGAACAACTTCTTCATGTCCTTGAATATCTTTGTGCTCCCAGGGTGAATTGAGTATTTTGTGAAGTGAGCTTCGTACATCAACTCTTCTCTCAACTTACCCCCACTCGGGGCGCACAAACGAACCTCTTTCCGTAAAAGGCCGTTATCCCAGGAGAATTGGCCATCTAGCCCATCCTTTGCATAGCGTTGGAGACTTTCGTCCAGCTCCGTTGCTCGTCGAACTCTGTCTGCAATGTCATATTATACCTCCATCCAGTTCAAGCATGCATCGGCTATGGAATTATTGTCAACACAAGAAATCTCTAACGCTTCCAACTCCTGGATCAGACGCTCATCGTGCATCTGCAACCATGTTGCCCTTGCCGGAGTCCTACGACTCAGGGCATCAGCGACTACATTTCCCTTTCCGGACGTATAATGAATATCAAAGGTGTAGTCCCCAAGGAACTCCATCCACCTTCGTTGCCGTATATTCAGATCCTTCTGATCTAACAAGTACTTTAGGCTCTTATGGTCCGTGAAGATATCTACTTTCACGCCATATAGATAATGCCTCCATAGCTTAAATGTAAAGATCACCGCAGCCAACTCCAAGTCGTGGACGGGATAATTTCGTTCATGCACTTTCAACTGGCGTGAGACATAAGCAATCACCTTACCGAACTGTAGAAGAACGCAGCCTAAGCCGCTCCTTGAAGCATCACTATAGATTTCATATTCGTCTGTACCACATGGTGATGTCAACATAGGCACCGTGGTCAAACGACTCTTTAGCTCATCAAAAGCTCGCGCGTACTCTGGCGTCCAAATGAACTTCTGATCTTAATCATCAGTGTGGTCAGAGGCAAAGCGATCTGTGAGAAGTTTTCAACAAACCGTCTGTAGTAGCCTGCCAGTCCAAGGAAACTCCTGACTTCGTCCACCGAAGACAACACTGGCCACTCCTGTATGACTCTTATATTCGACGGATCCACTACGATGCTCTCTCCACTCACCACATGGCCAAGAAAAGCCACCGACGACAGCCAAAACTCATAATTTGAGAACTTGGCATAGAGCTTATTCCTCCGCAAGGTATGCAACACCGACCACAAGTGGTTTGCATGATCAGATTCAGATTGAGAGTACACCAAGATATCATCAATTAATACAATCACAAATAGGTCCAAGTACTCTCCGAACGTTCGGTGCATCAGGTCCATGAACACCGATGGCGCATTACATAGCCCAAATGGCATTACCGTGAACTCATAATGACCGTAGCGTGTTCCAAATGCGGTCTTGGGAATGTCACCTTCCCGAATCCTCAACTGATAATAACCAGACTTCAAATCTAATTTGGAGTAGACAGTTGATCCCTCCAACTGATCGAACAATTCATCTATCCGTGGAATCAGATACTTGTTTTTCTCTGTCAGCTTATTCAATTCACGATAATTGATACATAACCGCAAACCACCATCCTTCTTTTTCACAAAAAGAACAGGTGCGCTCCAAGGTGACATACTTGGGCATATATATCCATGCTCCAGCAACTCTTGCAATTGGACTTTTAACTCAGCCATTTCCTTTGGCGCGACGCGATATGGTGAGCGGGCCACAAGTTTCGCACCTGACACCAACTCAATTGCGAAGTCGATCTCCCGCTGGGGTGGTAGCCCAGGAAGATCCTTGGGAAACATATCTGTAAACCCTGATACAATCAGAACATCACTCATATTGGCCTTTGGCTCAACCTCCTGAATAAGCGTGAAGAACAACTCCGCGCCCTTCCAAACATCATTGACGACTTGGAGTGCAGACATCAAAGTCCCACCCACTCCTCACATACCCGTGAACTTAATCTCAAGCTCGGTATTCTGGCCCAGTGTGATCTCTTTGTAAGTACAATCAATAAAGGCATGCTGCTCCGCGAGCCCATGCATACCAAAGATCACATCAAACTCCGATATTGGCAGCACAAATGCGTTCAAACAAGACTCCCGACTTCCTATTTGCACGTCCACATCGTAAGACCTATCTGCAATCATAAAATAACCATTCGGTAAGAACACTCTTACACTGTCTGTCTTCACATGACTAGGTACTCCAATTCGAGCTATGAAGTCCTTAGATAGAAATGAATGCGAAGCACCCGTATCAAACAGTGCTCTCGCTAGCGTGTTCCGAATCATAACAAAGCCTGTGGCGCACACATCAACACAAGCTACATACAAAGTATACAATAAAAAAGCAATCAATAACTTAACTCGTACCTGTGACGACGCCACTTTACTTGATGGCCTCATGCTGTCCAAGATTGTAGACTCGGGGCTGCACCTGGGATGCAGAGGACTCCACCACTGCCTTTCCCTTCTCAGCATAAGACACTCCCGTCTTCTTTTCACCCTTTGGTGGACCACCCCGACAATCACAGGCTATATGCCCCACTTTCCCACAAGTAAAGCAAGTACGAGACTCTGGCCTCGAAGTGGCCCCCGACAAAACCATTGAAGGAGCTTGCCCAGAAGACTTGGACCTCTTGCCCCATCTCTTTTGAGAATATGATTTCCCAGGTCGGGGCACTTTGAACTCTGGCATTGTCACAGCCAAAGCCCGTTTTCCTTGCACCCGCTTCATGTATTTCTCCAATGCACACACAGTATCAACGTTACGCCTGAAACCCTTGGTTCACAGAACTAGAGAGCAGGAATGGCAACTCATCCCGCAATCCTTCATAGAACCTATTGGTTTTCCGCTGCTCATCAGCGAAGATGTAGCCTGCATAACGGCCCAACCTCGTGAACTCATGCAGGTAAGTCTGAACACTACTTTCTCCTTGCGTCAGCCGTTGGAACTCATTTTCCATGGCAATGTGTTGTGCCTCTGGTAGGTGTTTTGCTAGAAAAAGTCGCGAGAACTCCTCAATCGACACTTGTGTTAACTGCCTGCCCTCTCAGTGGTGTAACTCCATCTCATCCCATCATAGCCGGGCCTCTCCTTCCAATAAGAAGGTGGCCAAGGTGACCTTCTGATCTTCCCCCATCCTAATCGCCGTCAATATACGCTTGTTGCGCGACAACCAATCCTCAGCCTGCGTAGGGGATCCCACACCCTTAAACGTAGGCGGATTGAAGCTCATAAACTGCTTCAACTGTCGTTCAGCTGCTTGAGTATCCACAGCCTCAACATGTTCGACCCTTAGACCAACCCATTCTGGCCTCAATGCCGGCTGCGCCTGCCCAATCGGCCGTGCTTGAATCATAGTAAACAGCGCCTCAGAAACTAAGCGGACAGTTTTTGCATAAGGCGGAGGTGTACCTCAGCTGGTGTCATATTATCATCAGAACGCTGGGGCTCCAACTGCCCAACACCACTACGAGTCACCTATAGGTGAACAAGATACACATTAGCGAACACACACAAGCAATAACAATAATGTAGGAATGCGCAGGTTCCTCAAACACATGTATCTGCATTCCTAAGTGGATATTCAAGAGTTCATTAGTGTTAACGCGGTTCGCACTTACACGTGCTCACCACCCGACAAAAGAATTCGACCACGAATTCAAAAGGGAAAGACCGAGACAGCTGATACCAAAAATGTAACGACTCCATCCGTTCATATAGCATATAATAGAAGATCCGGCCGGGGCCCCACACCATATACTACAAAACAGGCGGCGAAGTCACGGGTGGATACCAGAGTTGCGCACCCTAACTCATAACATTCTAGCGGAAGCTTTTAACATTAATACTAAACCCCAAACATGAATGTTCACTAATATAAACAACCACATTTATATATATATAGGAATGTACACCAAATACAATATCAGTTGGCCTTATGGCCTTACAGTTGCTCTTTACACGTGTGGATTTCAAACATCGGCGTGCAGGCCAGGCACACATGAACAAAACATAATATTCTTTCTTAGCCTTCAAGGGCTAGCAACAGCAACAGCAGCAGCAGGGACTTCAACCCTTGTGTGTCCCACTTGGCTCTCTAGCACATGTACAAGGATAGCCCACCAAACGGTGGCAAACAAGCCAACGGTCAGCATTCAGCTAACCAATTTATAACGACCTTACCCCTTTTCCGGGGCAGTGGTATTCCTTCCCTACAGCCGTAACAATTCATATGCAGATATATAAATATCACACATTATGCTCTCACGCACAACAATCCATCACAACCGTCAGCCATGCGGCCCGACGGTCCATGCACTCAGGGCACATTCTTGATGTACCGGCGAACCAGGGTCCAACCACCGTTCTAGATCCGAAACCCAATGGTAAAAATTAAGTATTTAGTATTCCCGGCGCGCAGGCCTAAGACTCTCATTATGCGCTCCAACTGACCGCACTTTCAGGTCTTTGAGTCGGACGGGCATAACGTAGGTACGGATCAGCCACCCTCCGTTGCTCAAGTCGCCTTGCCATCACCGAGTACCAACGTACCCGAGGCCAAATATAAGACGCGGGTCTGTTTCACCTTGCCTGTTTGGAACGAGGCCTTTTTAAGAGCTCATCAAGCTCACAATAGCCATACTGTCCACCAAGGACTGGCTTCAGAATAGCCACAATATCCACCAAGGACTGGCTTCAAATCCATCATGGGGAGTTCGTGCTAGTGTCCTTCACGATCGCTTAGCGGGTTCAGCAGAACTCACTTTCTGCACCCAACTCCGCCCAAATCCTGCAGCATCCTACAATGCGAGAAACACTGGTCTTACCATTGCACACATCACAAGCACTTGTGGGTATTTTCCTGGGCTTCCACGCTAGTACTTCGTGCACTATCCTTCACAGGCACAACCCATCAAGCATCACAAGCATCACAAGGGTATTTTCCTAGACTACCACTCCAGTACTTCCTGTTACTGCCCTTCATAGGTCCAACCCATCGACTCCATAAACTACACGTTTAATCACAGAGTCTTCTTCGGTGTGTAAATGCAACATCACCAATCTAGACCAACCTGTCCAGATGGGCTTCACACAACATGCATGTTCCGTACTACACACTTCCGGATCTATATGCAAAAGAATGGGGATTTCAAGAATCAACCCAAGGGAATCCCTTCACAATCCACCCTCTTGTGGGGGAATCCCATGCACATGCTAAAAAGGAGCACTTCACATGTCCAAGAAAGAAGATCATTACCCTTGATGACCTCTTTAGAGCCATGGAAATCTAGCCGGTTGGTAAGCACCGCAGCAGTTTTGCATCCACAAATCTGTCCTCGGATCTTAGCTCGGAACTCTAAAGCTCCACCAACGGCCGGATCCCTTCTCCTCCTCCTCCTCCTCCTCCTTGCTCTCCCTTCTCTCTAGCTCTTTTAGAAAGATAATGGCCAAAGGTAAAATGAGATTTCTCTTCTCACTTTCGGCCTTAAAGCAGTAAGGAGAAAACTGCGCCATCAGATCCCAGAGGAAGGAAAAGAATGGCCAAACAATTCTTTGAAAACTCATTTTTTTGGCTGACACGCCCGGTGACACGCCAGTGTCACAGGGCGTGTACCTTAAGCGGCTCATGAACCGACTTATCCATAACAGAACACGGCCATGTGACATGCCCGTGTCACAGGCCTTGTGCCTTCAGACACTCCCGTGTCTAGCTCTCGAGACCTACTAGAGAGAACTACTGAAGTAGTTGGACAGGACACGGCCTGTGACATGCCCGTGTCTCAGGCTGTGTACCTTACTCGAGTCACTCGAGACCTACTCGAGAGAACTACTCGAGATCCACTCGAGTATATAGAGCAGGACACGACCATGTGCCACGCCCGTGTCACAGGCCGTGTTCTCTCTTTCTCGAGTATTCGTCGACCTCATCTACTCGATTGAAGATCATCGACCAGATGAGAACACGCCCCCGGACACGCCCTCTGACACGCCCGTGTCGCAGGGCATGTTCCCTCAAAAAAACTTCGTCGAGCTCATTTCGTCGACCAGTCGCCGGGCTGCTCACCCGAGCAGGACACGGCCTGTGACGCGCCCGTGTCCCAGGCCGTGTAACCCGACCTGGACCCAAATTTGGGATTTGGGGTGTTACAGAAGGAGTGGGAGAAGACCATGGATGAGGAGATGGAAGCACTCAGCAAAACTTAAACTTAGGATCTTGTGCCCAAAGTTGATGGTATTACTACTGTCACTTGCAAGTGGGTATACAAGGTCAAGAACAAGGCGGATGACAGTATATAGCGATTCAAGGCTTTCCTTGTTCATCAAGAATTCTCAAAGCAGTACGAAGAAGATTATGAGGAGACATTCAACCAGTGGTAAAGATGACTCGGTACGGATGGTGATTGTGTTGGCGGCGAGCTATGATTTGAAGCTATAGTAACTTCACGTGAAGAATGTCTTTTTTTACGGTGAGATTGACAAAGATATTTTCATGGAGCAATCACCAAGATATGTGTTCAAGTCACATCTGGAGCATGTCTCGAGCTTGGTTTGGGAAGCTAGCGGAATACTTGTTATTTTGTAGGTATTATGCATCAGATTCCAACTCGAGTCTATTCGTGAATAAGAAGAGTGGACTTCATGTGCTTGTACTGTTATATGTTGACAACATGATCATGACAGAAATGATGACGAAGATGTGATAATGCTTAGGTCGAGCTATCAATCCGTTCAAAATGAAGGATTTGAGGGAGCCACGCCATTTCCTTGGTATTGAAGTGGAGAGAAAAAGAGTTGGGTGCTGATTTCTCAAAAGGCCTAGGCGGAGCGGACTGTGGAGAAATTCAGCTTTGAGGATAGGAAGCACTGCTCTACACCACTTGAAATTCGACTGAAGCTTTGTCAGGGTGAGGGAAGGATCTTACCAGATTTTAATCCCTTTCAGTCTCTGATGGGAAGTCTGATTTATTTGACAATTTCATGGTCGAATTATCTCATTTGCGGTTGGACGAATGAGCCGATATGTGCAAGAGCCTAGGAAGACTCATCTGGAGGCGGCGAAGGGGATTTTGAAATATGTTAAATCAACATCAGAAATGGGTTTTGTTTGGAAGAGACACAAGCTTCAGTTTACATGGTTTCACAGATGCCGACTACGGTGGGGATGCTGACGATCGGAAGTCGACATCGGGGTACGTCTTTATGTGTGGTTCATTGACGACCTCGTGTGTAGTAAGAAGCAAGACTCAATGTCTATCTCCACCACTGAGGCGGAGTACAAGACGTCTTCTTTGGTGGCTCCGGAATACATTTAGTTGCGAAGATTAGTGGAGGATGTTTATGAAAAGGTTCGCAGTCCACCTTTGCTCAACGATGACAGCAAAAGTTCGCTGAAGCTTGTTACAAATCATGTTTGTCACTTGCGGACAAAACACATCGAGATCGAACACCATTTTATTTTGGGAAAAGTACCTGATGGATCTCATGTCGTGGAGCATGTTCAAAGTCAAGAAAATATCGCTGACATCTTCACGAAGCCTCTGTCTAAGGAGTCGTTTGAGCACCTTCACGAGTCGCAGGCACGGGCCTCCGGCCCGATGGCTATGCGCCACAGTATCTGGCCGCCGACGGCGGGCTACGCCCGCCACATCACCCCCGGCAGGCTCCGCACGCACCCTCCCCAGCGGGCTCCGCCCGCTCAATTTAAAATTTTATATTAATTTAAATTAACATTTTTTTAATTATTTTATATATTAATAATATATTTTATATATTAATTATTTTTTTATTTAAAAATTTATATATTATATAAATTTATATAATTTTTATATTTTACGGTTTTAATATATTATATATATTAATATTTTATTTTTTATATAAAAAAATGAAAAACCCGCACCCCCGCCCGATTTTCGGCCTCCCCCACCGCCGGCGGCCTGACCGGCGGCCCCCAGCAGGTTCGCCGGGAGCAGGCGAACCTGCCGGCGGTGATCCGGTGGCGCTCCGGCGGGGCCACCGCCGGCGGTGGCCCTGACCGTGAGGCCAGATCTGGGGGCCACCGGTCAGGCGGGGGGGTCGCCGGTCAGACCGCCGGCGGTGGGGGAGGCCGAAAATCGGGGGGGGGGGGGGGGGGGGGTGCGGTTTTGCTGTGCGGGATTTAGGAGAGAGAATTTTTTAGGTTTAGTTCAGTTCTTTTTATTTGCAGGCCTCGGTGGTTATTTGCAGCCCAGGATCCAGCGGCTTAAAAATAAGATAGTCAAATCTGACGGTCCATGTAATTAGGCTATTTTTGAACTCATGCTATTTGCAAGTCATAGTACATCTTTTAAGATAATATATATATATATATATATATATATATATATATATATATATATATATATATATATATATATATATATATATATATATATATATATACGAGCGACAGGCACGGGCCACCGGCCCGATGGCCACGCGGCACAGTACACGGCCGGCGACGGCGGGATTTGCCCGCCCCCTGGCGGGCTTCGCCCGCCCACCCGCTCGAAGCCTTCCCCAGCCCGCCCGACCCAGCATTTTTGGGGGTCAAGATGGTCTCAAATCGAAAAGTAATCAACATGAAAGTTGTAGATCTCGGCGAGACAAACAACTTTCATGTTGATCACTTTTTGATTTGAAGTCGTTTATGCTTCCGATTTGGGCCTCGAAATCAGGGGCGGCGAGAGGATGTACTATAGCACTCTCGCCGCCCCCGATTTCGAGACCCAAATCGGATGCCAAGGAGGCTCCAAATCAAATATTGATCAACATGAGAGTTGTATATCTATGCGAGACGAACAACTTTCATGTTGATCACTTTTTGATTTGGAGCCGTCTTGGCTTCCGATTTGGGCCTCGAAATCGGGGGCGGCGAGAGGCTGTACTGTAGCATTCTCGCCGCCCCCGATTTTGAGGCCCAAATCGGAAGCTAAGACGGCTTCAAATCAAAACGTGATCAACATGAAAGTTGTTCGTCTTGCCGAGATATACAACTTTCATGATGATCACTTTTCGTTTTGAGATCATCTTGACCCCCCAAAAGTCGCACCCCTTGTTTTTTTTTAAAATTTGTGTTTCGTTTAGTCCCACAGCGTGGAATGGTCAATAGGTTTTTGAATATAAATACTATAATGAGTCTTTATTATTTAAAATTGGAAAGTGCAGCCTGGACATGCAGAGTCAGTTCTAGTATAGCGGGCGGGTGGACCTTTGCGGCTCCGCCAGTTGGTTTTGCTAACTCAATTTTAAAATCATTTCACATAGGTTTAGGACTGTTCTAG
Organism: Platanthera guangdongensis; assembly: GCA_039583875.1. Classification (NCBI taxonomy): domain Eukaryota; kingdom Viridiplantae; phylum Streptophyta; class Magnoliopsida; order Asparagales; family Orchidaceae; genus Platanthera; species Platanthera guangdongensis. Next base: position 135,726,274 of record CM077165.1, read on the forward strand.
AGTAGGTTTAGGAAGCCTACAAAAAAGTGTGGAGAGAGGGTTGGTTTGATCGGACGACTGCTGAATAATGCATCAAGATCGGAACGGCGAAATATGTTCTGTGAATTTCGAACTCATGCTATTTGCAGACCTCAATATTTCTGTATAATATGGTATATATCTATATATATATATATATGCATAGTCCGCTCTGTTTTGGTTCAGGAGAAGTCGATGCGTCCTGTAATTGGGAGATGGGCATAGGATTTTTTTTACATCTTCCTTCATTTTCCCTTCGAAGTATTTTGCTTTTGAAAGACTCTCAGATTATACTTCAAAGCCCTTCTCCATTTTACCTTGGAGCAACTAGGTTTGGTGACGAATGATATTAACATACGTATCTAAGAATTTTTTGGAATAGCTGTGATTTCTCAGCTTTTTTATAATCTGGTAGAAAATTTGAATATCTCATCTATTCCCTTTAATATTTTAGATAAAACTCGAATATCTCAGAAATTTTATATAATATCTGAGATAAATTTAGAATACTTCACATATTTTCTGGGGCAAAATTTTGTATACAATTAAAAACTCTCAAATACACCTAATCTCTTAGATACAATTAGCATCTCCCAAATACAACTAAAGTCTCTGAGATAAAAAAATAGAATTATCTCGAATACAATGAAATATTAAAGGGATGTATTGATGGAAAATTAAACGAAGCGCATAAGTTCACACGTGCAGAAATATTGTATCAAAATTAATCAATGTGATGTGATCTATGCGCGCAGGATCGTCATGAACATAAATAGTTAGTTCCTACGGTGTAGTGTAATCAACGATATAATTAATCACTTGTAAATTTATGCGATCTGTTGATAATGAAGTTTATAAAATAAATATTGTACGCTGTTAAAAATTAAGTGCGGAAAAGGAAATTAAATATGCGTACCATTCTTGGATTCGACTTCGTGTCGCACTGTTGCTGACATTCTTAATAATGTGCTTGTATTTCTACGGATAAAATCAGCAGCTCTTGATGAAGAATTCAGCATACAACTCTGGTTTCAAATATATGTTAAATAATAATTTGTAATCTCTGTTCTTCACAAGACCCAAAGCTTTTCCTGTTTTCAGATGTTGACTGCTCTTATGCTCTTGAAAATCAGTGGAGATTTCCCCTTCAGCGGCTCTCAATTGATGAAAATATCCCCAAAAAACAAAAACGGAGAGAATCGATGTAGCAGTCAGCGATTTTAGGCCGGATTAGAGGAAGAAAACCACCGCTTGTTTCTCCATTTTTCTCCTTCTTGATGGGAGTGCAAACAAATGAAGATGATCTGCCGATGGGAGGAGGAAAAAGATTTTGATCGTCTGCCTGAACAACACTTCACGATTTCCTGTGCTTCGTCCCGAGAGCAGTTCACGATCCAAGAAAAGACGCAAATAACCGCTGCTTCTATTCACTCTTGTTCACGAAAAGGATTTTTTTTACCCACAACGATCGGTTTTTAATTCCCTTTAATAGGAGAGGGATTGAGAGAGTGGGGAGAAAATACTAAAGGCATCCCAAATTTTCTCTCACTAAATTTATAATTTGCGCATACATAAAATGAATCGTGCGCACAAATTAAAACCGATCAATCCGCACGTGCCAAGTGAAGACCAAGCTCGCGTAATGAAGGTCAAAATAATCTAGCCCACCTATCACGGGTTTTGATTTTTCGCGCAAACAAATTTTGACGCACACTCGCAGAAGATATAGACAAACTCGAACTAACGCACACACTTGATCGAGACGACTCGATTGAATTAGTCCAGTCAAAATTAAAAAACTTACATGTATCAATTACCACATATCAAAATCGCACGGGCCCCAATCCTAGATCTATATCCAGGGCCAGAACTAAAAAAAAGTCTCAGGTTAGGCCTAAGACTTCAATGTATCTTTCCTGTGATCGTTTGGGAATAAAAAAAGTGTTGTTATTTGTGTTGAAATTTGTGAAGTGGAAGTGGTTGATGGGGCAGGCCGGGCGGCCTGTGCGGATATAGCCGGCGGACTGGGCGGACTGGGCGGACTGCTGTTATGCGGCCTGGTGATAGGTCTAGTGGAAGCTGGCTGTTCTGAGCGGCTTGTGCGGATGAAGTCCGCGACCTGGGCGGACTGTTGTCTGCGGATAAGGCGTTGGCTGCCTTGCTGGCCTGGACCATGGTTGAGGGGCCCGAGCGGTCTGTGTCCGCGGCCTGGGCGGATTGCTGTGTGTGGACATGGTGTTGGCTTTCTTGGAGTCTTAGCTGTTTGAGAAAGCGGTCTGTGCGGACAGAGGATTGCAGGCTGTAGGCAGTGCTCTGTTCAGTGGCAGCGTTGCAAGCTTGTGCGTTAACCGACGGATCGGGTCCTATCCGCGAGAGGCTTGCGGGCTGGCGTGTCCGCGGTGTCCGCTGTTGCGGACTGGCCTTAAGAGTTTGGCTGTGGCCTTGCCGAGCTCTGGTAGTACAACACTGCTGTTGCTGTGGCGGACTAGTGTGTGGAGTCCGGCCGATGGCCGCTTGTTTGGACAGTTGTGCGAGGTTCTTGCGGACTCTGCCTTAACTCAGGAGGAGTGTGGCGACCTGCTTAGATGGTTGGCGGACAGGGTTTTGTCCGCCGTACTCACGTTAGGCCCTTTGGTGGTTCTGGACTTGGTCACAATCTATGACAAGACCAGTGTATCCGCAGTATCCGCCAAGTCCGCTGTTGACCGGGCGGACTGTTGCTAATCCTTCCCTTGGTCGTGGACTTATGGCGGTTGGAGGCGTTGCTGTGGTGGTATGCAGACTGCCTCTTGTTTGTGCGGACAGTCACTGAAGGGGGATGCTGTCCTGCAGTGTTTGGAGGCTTTGCGGGCTGGTGCCTTGTCCGCATAAGCCTGAGCGAACTGATGAGAGTTCGCCCAAAGGTGCCTTGCTCCTGGTGGGTTGATCCTTGTAATCCGGCTAAGTCCTTGCAGACTCGGCGGACGGGTGTTGTTAGCGCGCGGGCTGGGGAGGTGTCTCTATCCACTAGGGCGGTGACCACACTCCTCACCTCGGCTATAAATAGGACCCCCCCGGCACGTATACAGTAACTGAGTGAACAGTAAGTGGAGGGCTTGTCAAAGTGCTGCGGTCTCAGTTTTCTGTCCACACGGATTGAATCAGAGTTCATTGTTTGCTGTGTGCAGGTCGCGCGGGTAGCTTCAAGGAGCCAGGAGTTTGACTTTGACTTCGGTCAAGTACTTGGAAGTGTGCGGTCTCTGCGGTTTCAGCAGGTCGCTCTGCGGCTTGTCAGTTCTCTACTTCAACTTTGCAAGTTCCAATAACCTGTCCCCCAGTCTCAGGCGGGTAGGCGGCTGTTCTTCAGTTCATCAGCAGTAGGCGAATAACGGTGTGTCCGCGCGGCCTTGCGGCTTCGGCGGACTCCGTGTCTATTCGGCGTGTTGCAGCTTCAGCTCGGGCGGCTTCAGCGGACTTGGAGACTTCGGCGGTCTCGGCGGTTTCCAGTGCTGTCCGCCCGACTTGATTTTTGTGCTTTCTGTTATAGCTGATTGTACTAGCGAAATCATGTCTCGCTACGTATACCTCGTCTTATAAAGAAGTTTAATGAATATAAGATCTGCTTGTTCTTCCATGTGCTTGGTGTGTTGAGCTTGCTCCCTGGTTTTCCGCTAGATCAAAGTGTGAACTGGGTAGTGCTGAAGATATTAATTTAGTTTTGGGCTATCTTGCTGACCACCTTGAGAAAATTTAACATGGTATCAGAGGGAGGTTCAGTTGCTTGAGCGGTGTTCAACCAGTGTTGTTGCTCTGTGTTTGAGTTGTGTTCAACCTGTGTTGGTGCTTTGTGCTTCTGAAGGCTTAACCAAGCAGTTGTTGCAATGGAGGGGAGCTATGCAAGGGGTCTTGGTATTAAACTCTTGACCATGACTAACTTCAAGAAGTGGAAGTCGTGTATGAATAGTTTTCTTCTTGGCGAGGAGCTGTGGGAGGTCGTCGGTGATGACGACAGACAGGAAGTTACTGCTGCGTTTGGTACTGCTGAGCAGGTGAGGCTCTAGAGAAAAACAAATGCAAAAGCGGAGTTTGTTCTCAAGAGAGCCGTTTCACCAGAACTGTTTGATCACATCATTGGATGTGAGTCTGCTGCTAATATTTGGACAACTATTGATGAGTTGTTCAATAGGAAGAATGTGGCTAGACTTCAGTTTCTCGAGAATGAGTTGGCCAGAACAACTCAAGGAGACCTTACTATCTCAAAGTTCTTCTTGAAGATGAAAAGCTTGTGCGCAGAGATATCAGCGCTTGATCCTGATGAGTCTATCTCGGAGGCTAAGTTGAAAAGACACATTATCCGCGGCTTGCGGAAGGAATATGTTGCCTTTGTAACATCTGTTCAAGGGTGGGCAACTCAACCATCCTTGTTGGAGCTTGAGAACCTGCTTGCTTTGCAGGAAAGTCTGACAAGGCAGATGGCAGGAGTGACTGTTCTGAAGGTGGCAGTGAAGCACTGTTCACAAGCAAGAAGAAGAAGAGATGGGAAGGGAAAAAGAAGAAGCAGGTCGCTGCTGAGAATGAGCCTTCAACTCTTATCAGCCAGAGAGGAGTGATGCTCCGAAGAAGGACTGGAAAAAGACTTTGAAGTGCTACAGGTGCCATCAGCAAGGGCACTTCAAGCGGGACTGCAAGATCAAGCTGCAGCCTGGGCATGCTGCAGGCAAGGAGGAAGCTTGCTCTAAGAGTGAGGAAGCAGAATGGGGTGGTGCCTTCATGACGGGCACTTGTGTCCGTGCCTTGTCTATTGAGGACTTCAACGGCGCGTGGATCGTGGACTCCGGGTGTGGTCATCACCTCACTGGAGACAAATCGAAGTTCTCGTCCTTGCAAGCATACTCAGGTAACGAAGCTATCATAACTGCTGATAACACTGTTTATGCAGTAGAGAAAGAGGGGGTCGTGTCTTTGGGTAGTGATCAAGGTCCACTCACATTAAGGAGTGTGTATCACGTGCCGGGCATGAAGAAGAACCTCTTCTCTGTGACCAATATAGTAGATGCTGGTTATCACGTTCTGCTTGGGCCAACAGACGTGAGGTTCCTTTGCAATGTATCAGCGGTTAAGGCTAATGTTGCTCATATAGGGAGGAGAGTTAAGAACTTATTTGTTATTGCTACTAATGCTTATGTTGATCGTATGAGAGCCAACGATGGCGATGCTATTTGGCATGAGAGGCTGGGGCATGTAGGTATGGACAAGCTGAAGGCTATGGCTAATAGAAGTTTGGTGAGAGGTTTGCCTAAGTTATCCTCCTTTGGTGACGGGCATGTTTGCGCGGGGTGTCAATACGGTAAGGCACATTGCCTTCCGTTTGATAAATCACAAACAAGGAGCAAGAAACCATTGGAGTGCATTCATGGCGACTTGATGGGACCAACTGTCATGGCCAGCCTTGGTGGAAGTAGATACATGCTTGTTCTGATTGATGACTACTCAAGATATACTTGGGTTTACTTCTTGAAGGAGAAGTCTGAAGCCTTCCAGTTGTTTGTGGAGTTCAAGGAGCTAGTGGAGGGCCGGCTTGGCTTGCGGATCAAGAAGCTTAGAACTGATAACGGGGGTGAGTTTGTTTCCTTCGAGTTTTCTAACTTCTGCAGGAAGCACAGAATTCATAGAGAGCTCACTTGTCCTCACACTCCACAACAAAATGGAGTGCGGAGCGGAAGATCCGTCATTTGATGGAGACTTGCAAATGCTGGCTTCATGCGAAAGACATCCCAAGGTCCTTTTGGGTAGAGGGAATGTCTTGTGCTTCTTATGTCATCAACCGGATGCCGCTCAGCCCGATCAATATGAAGACTCCTATTGAGTTGTTGCTGAAGGAGAAACCAAGTGTGGGACACTTTCGGGTGTTCAGTTCAACTTACTATGTGCATGTCCCGGATGCTTCTCGGACTAAGCTGGATGCAAAGGCAAGGAAGCTTGTCTTTGTTGGCTACGATGAGCGGAATAAGGGATGGAAATGCATGGACCCTGTGTAACGCCCCGAAACTCAAAGGAGCAGAGGGGAATAATTTGGGCCAGTTTGAGTTCTGGCTGCAGGCACACGGCCTGGGACACGGGCGTGTCCCAGGGCGTGTCAAGCCTGTGTCGACACTAAGGCGTGAAGTCGACACTTTGGTCTCGACATTGTGTCGAGACTGGGCACACGGCCTGCGACACGGGCGTGTCGCAGGGCGTGTCGACCCGTGTCGACACTTAGCCGTGAAGTCGACACAGTGCTTCGACGTTGTGTCGAGACACGGCACACGGCCTGCGACACGGGCGTGTCGCAGGGCGTGTCAACCCGTGTCGACACTCGTCCCGCGAAGTCGACACTTTGGTGTCGACAGTGTGTCGAGACATGGCACACGGCCTGCGACACGGGCGTGTCGCAGGGCGTGTCGACCCGTGTCGACACTTAGCCGCGAAGTGCCGAGACCTTGTACACGGCCTGGAGCCCAGGCGTGTCAAGGTGACACGGGCAAGGACACGGGCGTGTCCTAGAACCCGTGCAGTGCTCGGGTTGAAAACGGGAGAAAATCATGGGGTACACGGCCAGCTACACGACCGTGTCAGTTGGAACACGGGCGTGTCAGCTCGAACACGGGCGTGTTCGAGACCCGTGTGAGGTTCCAGGTGATTCGATTTTGACGGCGAATGAGGCACACGGCCCTGGACACGGGCGTGTGCCAGGCCGTGTTCGGCCCAGATTGGGCATTTCAGTCCCGAATCGAAGCCGTTCATTTCTTTGACTGAGGATCCAATGGCTGGGGGTTGTTCCTGAAGGGATATACCCGGGTTTTGACTTAGAAAACCCTCACTTTTTCCACTTGTTATCTCTCCAAACCCTTGGAGAAAGAAAAGCTAAGGCAAGAAGAAGAGGAGCTAGATCCGCCATTGGAGGAGCTTCGGAGCTCCGAATCGCAAGCCGACTCCGGATCCACGGAGGCAACGCAAGTGCGGTGATTTCCATCCGATTACTTTTCGATGGCGCCAAAGAGGACCGCAAGGGTAACGATCCTCATCTTGAGCATGAGTCGCTCTTTTCTTTGCATAGGAAGCCCGCTCTCGCGAGTTTGCGGAGAGTTGGAGGCGTTCCTTCGGGTAGATATGTGAAGTCCCCGTTGTTTAGAGTCCGTATGCGAGAACGGACATAGGCATTTTGGTTGAAGCCTACCCGGACATGTAGTTCGGATCGGTGATGTTGCATTGCATAAGGCCGGAGAAGACTCCGTGCTATTTGGTGTTTTCGGGTTTTCTACGCGGTAGATTGCAGCAGGGAGCCTTGGGGACTAACCCAAAGGTGCACCCGGAAAACTGGGCGGACACGAGGTCTTGCCAACTTGGTGGCCTGAGAGCCAACTTGAACATAACGGGGTTATGTGACTTGTGTTAGAATGGGACTCGGTGAAAGTTTGACCCGCGCATATGGCTTAAATTGCCGTTGCGATGTGAGCACGGGTTAGATGGAGCCGTACCCGCTCTATGTCGTTCGGGTTAGAGAGACCTAAAGTACATGGCACTCGCCGTTGGCATAGATGTGAGTCTTCGGTGGTCGATGGCTTAAATTGACGTGACCAATACCATGAAGACAAATTGCTCATAGGAATGGCCGTCTAAGTGGCGGTGGTGAGTCCGGAATGTTAATGGCTTTAATTGACGTGACATCGACCGGTTCACCGAGAATGTGCCCTGAGTGCACGGGACGTGTGGCCGTACGAGCCAACGTCTGTGATGAAATGGCTATGATAATATGCATTGCTCGCTTGTGCTAATGAAATGCAGGGAAGGAGCATCGCCGCCCCGAGTTGGGGGCGGGATCGTTATAATTTGGTCAGCATTGCTGACCGTTGCTTTGTTTGCCACCGTGCGGTGGTTTGTTTGCTTGCAGGTGCAGCTGGACCAAGCGGTCAATAGCGGGCTAAAGCCCTTTTTGCGAAGCTGGCCCTCGAAGGCCCAAGTGGAAATGTTTTCTATTTTATTCATGTATGGCCGGCCTGCGTGCCGAGGTTGGTAAATCATGTAATAGACAAGTGAAACATCTTGTAAGGCCTTAAGGCCGACTTTTGAGTATTTTGTAATGACATTCCTTTTGGTTTTAGTGGACATTCATGCTTGTGCTGGGTTCTTGATTTGTAACTCTTATAAATTGCTTCCGCTAGAATGCTCTGTGTAGGACGTTGAGATTGGTTGGATGGTTTCCATACGTAACCACCCGGTCTGTCTGTGGTATATGGCGTCGGGCCCCGGCCGGACCTACTGCTATATGCTATGCGACGGATAGGGGGTGTTACAATTTGGTATCAGACTACTGGTTTTGGTCGGGCTTAAAGTGAATTCGTGGGCGAATTCTTTTTAAGGGGTGGTGAGCACATTGTGTGCGTCATCGTTATAACAGTAAAAAGAACCCATGAATGTCCACTTAGGAATGAAAATACTCGTGTTTGAGGAACCTGCGTGTTCCTATAATTGCTGTTTGCAATGTTATTTGGTCGCTTAACGGTGTTTTGTACCACTATAGGTGACCCGAAGTGGTGTTGGGCCGTCAGAACGCCGAGGTTCTGAGGCTAGTAGTGCACCAGAAGTTGCTCCCGCAACACCTTTGTCGGCTGAAAATATAAGATTGGTGGCTGAAGCGGTGTTGGCCGTGATCAATGCGCAGCCTGGGAGGCAAGCGCAGCAGCCCGCTCCTGTGATGGAGCAAGTACCTCTTCAAGAGGCTGAGCCGAGGAGGATGGAGCAAGTGGTTGTAGAACCAATAGTGCCAAGGAGGGCGACTGAGAGGCAGTTGAAGCATGTAATGAGCTTTAACCCTCCGTTATTCTCGGGGTTGGGAACCCCATCTCAGGCTGAAGACTGGCTCTCTAGGGTGAAGAGAGTCATGACAGCGACGGAGACGGAGGAGTGGCAGATGACCACCATTGCTACGTTCCTGCTGGACGGTGAAGCGAGGATGTGGTGGGAAGGTTTGGAGCTGCATCATCTGCGAGGTAGACAACTGATAGACGTTCCGATGGAAGAGTTCTCGGAATTGTTCTTAGCAAGATACCTCCCTTCTACTCAGAGGATTTCAATGGAGAATGAGTTCCTGAGGTTGGTACAGGGTGAGAGGAGCGTGGATGAATATCTCCACGAGTTTACGCGGTTGAGTCGTTATGCGAGCTCTACCATCATGGATGAGGAGCGCAAGACTAATCGTTTTTATGAAGGCTTGAGGGATGAGCTGAGACTATTACTGTCGGGGCCGATGACGCAGGGTTTCTTAACCTTGGTCAATACTGCCCGGTCCTTGGAGAAGGACATGAAGAACGTGCAGGCGAAGAAAGGCTTGGTTGATAGAAAATCTGAGTTTAAAGTGCCGACTACCTCAAAGTCCGGCTATCGGAAGTCTTTCAAGAAGCCTAGGACTTCGGGTCCAGCTCCTTCTGGCGCTTCTGGGGCGACTACGAGTCGGACCCCGGGCGCGTGCTTTACTTGTGGCAAGACGGGGCATTTCGCCCGTGATTGTTGGAGCGGACGTCCTAAGTCCGAGAGGAGGCCGGGAGCCACTTATGAAGAGAAGGGAAAGTCGGTGGAGTCGACCGCATCCCACTATGCTCCGGCCCAACCCAGGGTTTACAATCTTGGCCAACAGGAGGCCATTAAACAAGCTGACGTGGTGACAGGTACGGTTTAATTTATAGCAAGTCAATTCCTTTATATGCTTGTTATGTATATGTTACCTTACCACTGCTTGTTAGGATTTGTGTTGATTTGTGAAAATCCGGCACGAGCACTCTTTGATACAGGAGCTTCACACTCCTTCTTGTCCGAAGGATTTATATTACGCATCGGAGTCCCTTCTTCGATGGCGAAGGATAAGTTGGATGTGTTGTTGCCAAATGGGTGTTCGATGCGAGCGGATAGAATCTGCGAGGTTAAGATTCGTATTGGAGAGCAGGAGTTCGACCTGCGGGCGTCCTTACTTCCGTTGGTGGAGTTCGACGTCATATTTGGCATGGACTGGCTCTCGGAGCAGCAGGCCCATATAGATTGCGGTAGCAAGGAAGTAACGCTGGGAGCAAGTCGTGAGACGACGTTTACGGGCTTAAAGGGGTCGAGCAAGACGTTGATGTCTGCTCTTCAGGTGGTGAAGGCGGTTCGTGCTGGAGCAGAACTGTTCTTTACACTAGTGGAGGTTGCAAAGCCGAAGCCCGCGATGGATTGTATTTCAGTGGTATCGGAATACCCTGATGTGTTCCCCGCAGATCTTCCTGGAGCCCCGCCTCAGCGGGAGATCGATTTTACGATCGAGCTAGTGCCAGGTGCAAAGCCTGTGTCACGATCTCCATATCGGCTAGCGCCTAAGGAAATGGCGGAGCTGAAAGTTCAACTACAAGAGTTGTTGGAGCAAGGGTATGTGCGCCCGAGTTCTTCGCCTTGGAGCGCACCGGTCCTCTTTGTTAAGAAGAAGGACGGAAGCTTGAGATTATGTATTGATTATCGGGAGCTAAATAAGCTGACTGAGAAGAACAAGTACCCGATTCCCCGGATTGATGATCTCTTTGATCAGTTAGTCGGGTCGACGGTGTACTCGAAGTTAGATCTCAAGTCTGGGTACTATCAGCTGCGGATAAGGGAGAGTGATATCCCAAAGACAGCGTTTAGTACGAGATACGGGCATTATGAGTTTACGGTCATGCCGTTTGGGCTGACTAATGCGCCGTCAGTATTTATGGATTTGATGAACAGGACGTTCAGGGAGTACCTAGACCATTTCGTGATCGTCTTCATCGACGATATTTTGGTGTACTCGCAAAGTGAGGAAGATCACTTCAAGCATCTCCATTTGGTGTTGGAGACACTCAGGAGAAACCAGTTGTATGCCAAGTTCTCGAAGTGCGAGTTTTGGCTATCCTCAGTGGCGTTCCTTGGGCATATAGTGAGTGGAGAGGGTATTGCGGTGGATCCGGCGAAGATTGTTGCGATACGGGAGTGGCCTGAGCTTGCTACGGTAGCAGAAGTCCGGAGCTTTTTGGGGCTTGCCGGTTATTATAGGCGCTTCGTAGAGAACTTCTCGCGGATAGCGCTACCTCTCACTACTTTGACGAGGAAGGAGCATAAGTTCGTTTGGACGCCGGAGTGCGCGCGAGCTTTTGAGGAATTGAAGTGTCGGTTGACCACGGCGCCTGTGCTGAGTTCGCCGGTTGGAACCGAAGGCTATGAGATATATAGCGATGCTTCAGGCAGCGGTTTGGGTTGTGTGCTACTGCAGCACGGAAGCGTGATAGCTTATGGCTCGAGACAGCTAAAAGTGCACGAGAGGAATTATCCGGTCCATGACTTGGAGTTAGCGGCCGTGATTTTTGCCTTGAAGCTGTGGAGACACTATTTGTACGGTGTGAAGATTGATATCTACACCGATCACAAGAGCCTAAAGTACCTGATTGATCAGAAAGATCTGAATATGCGGCAGCGTAGGTGGATGGAGTTCCTGGGGGACTATACTTTTAAGATCCACTACGTGCCTGGCAAAGGGAATGCGGTTGCGGACGCGTTGAGTCGCCGAGCCCCAGCTCAAGCGAATTGGCTATCAGTGCATGATGAGCGGTTGGTGCAGGAGCTGGAGGCGTTGGAGATTGTTTGTGTGGATAGACAATCTAGTGCTGAAGCAGTGCTGAATTGGACTGAAGTCCAATATGACCTGGCTGATCGGATTCGGCAGGCTTTGGATATGGATGCTCATATGAAGCAGTTCATGATAGAGGCTCTGGATGGGTCAAATTCCCAATTCGTTGTGGAGGACGGATTGTTGTGGAAAGACGGTCGTTTGTGCGTCCCAAGTGTGGGCAGTTTACGGGTGGAGTTGTTGTACGAGGCGCACCATACCAAGTACTCGATTCACCCGGGGAGCACGAAGATGTACCGTGATGTTAAGAAACTATTTTGGTGGCCGGGTTTGAAAAAGGATGTGGCGCTATATGTAGCGAAGTGCCAAACTTGCGCCTTGGTAAAGGCGGAGTGCCAAAAGCCGGGAGGATTTCTTAAGTCCTTGCCTATTCCGGAGTGGAAATTCGACGACATCTCTATGGACTTTGTGCATGGTTTGCCAAGGTCGCAGAAGGGGAACGACGCCATTTGGGTGGTGGTCGATCGATTAACAAAGGTGTCGCATTTTATTCCGCATAGGAAGGATGATCCGGTGGAGAAGCTGGCGAAGCTTTATGTGGATAATATAGTACGGCTTCATGGTGTGCCCCGCAGCATCGTGAGTGACCGTGATGGGCGGTTCACGTCCAATGATTGGAGGCTGGTGCAGCAAATGTTGGGAACAAAGCTGAAGTTTAGCACAGCCTTCCATCCGCAAACGGATGGGCAGACCGAGAGGGTCAATAGAACCATGGAAGACATGCTTCGCATGTGTGTCTTGGATTTGGAAAGCAATGGGAAGACCACCTTTATTTGGTGGAGTTCGCATACAACAACAGCTACCAAGCAAGTATTCAGATGGCGCCTTTCGAGGCCCTTTATGGTAGACGATGTCGCACGCCGTTGTCTTGGTTAGAAACGGGCGAGTCGAAGTTGTATAAGCGATCGGAAGTGGAGGATGCTACTTCGTTGGTGAGAACCATTCGGGAGAGGTTGCTTATCGCTCAGGACCGACAAGCAAAGTACTATAATGCCAAGCACAGGAACGTGGAGTTCGCTGTGGGCGATTATGTATACTTGAAGATCAAGCCGTTCAAGGGTGTCTCGCGGGTGCGGCGATTGAAAAAGCTAAGCCCGAGGTACCTTGGACCGTTCGAGGTTCTGGAGCGAGTAGGAGAAGCGGCCTATCGGCTGAAGCTTTCAGTGGAGCTAAGTGGATTTACATGATGTATTCCATATTTCGGTGCTTCGGAAGGCGGTGCAAGAGCCTACGCAAGTGATCGCGGCCAATCAAGTGCCGGTGGATAGTGGGCTAACGACAAAAGTCAAGCCCGTGCGGATTGAGGACTCGGAGGTCAAGCGGCTACGCAATAAAGAGATCAGGATGGTCAAAGTCCGGTGGGACAATTGCGGTCGTGAGGAGCTCTCTTGGGAGCGAGAGCAGACGATGCTTGACGAATATCCGGAGTTGTTCCGCTCAGGTACAAATTTAAGTTTGTACATGTTTTTCCCTTTATGTAATTTCGTGGGCGAAATTCTTTTAAGAGGGGTAGAGTTGTAACGCCCCGAAACTCAAAGGAGCAGAGGGGAATAATTTGGGCCAGTTTGAGTTCTGGCTGCAGGCACACGGCCTGGGACACGGGCGTGTCCCAGGGCGTGTCAAGCCTGTGTCGACACTAAGGCGTGAAGTCGACACTTTGGTCTCGACATTGTGTCGAGACTGGGCACACGGCCTGCGACACGGGCGTGTCGCAGGGCGTGTCGACCCGTGTCGACACTTAGCCGTGAAGTCGACACAGTGCTTCGACGTTGTGTCGAGACACGGCACACGGCCTGCGACACGGGCGTGTCGCAGGGCGTGTCAACCCGTGTCGACACTCGTCCCGCGAAGTCGACACTTTGGTGTCGACAGTGTGTCGAGACATGGCACACGGCCTGCGACACGGGCGTGTCGCAGGGCGTGTCGACCCGTGTCGACACTTAGCCGCGAAGTGCCGAGACCTTGTACACGGCCTGGAGCCCAGGCGTGTCAAGGTGACACGGGCAAGGACACGGGCGTGTCCTAGAACCCGTGCAGTGCTCGGGTTGAAAACGGGAGAAAATCATGGGGTACACGGCCAGCTACACGGCCGTGTCAGTTGGAACACGGGCGTGTCAGCTCGAACACGGGCGTGTTCGAGACCCGTGTGAGGTTCCAGGTGATTCGATTTTGACGGCGAATGAGGCACACGGCCCTGGACACGGGCGTGTGCCAGGCCGTGTTCGGCCCAGATTGGGCATTTCAGTCCCGAATCGAAGCCGTTCATTTCTTTGACTGAGGATCCAATGGCTGGGGGTTGTTCCTGAAGGGATATACCCGGGTTTTGACTTAGAAAACCCTCACTTTTTCCACTTGTTATCTCTCCAAACCCTTGGAGAAAGAAAAGCTAAGGCAAGAAGAAGAGGAGCTAGATCCGCCATTGGAGGAGCTTCGGAGCTCCGAATCGCAAGCCGACTCCGGATCCACGGAGGCAACGCAAGTGCGGTGATTTCCATCCGATTACTTTTCGATGGCGCCAAAGAGGACCGCAAGGGTAACGATCCTCATCTTGAGCATGAGTCGCTCTTTTCTTTGCATAGGAAGCCCGCTCTCGCGAGTTTGCGGAGAGTTGGAGGCGTTCCTTCGGGTAGATATGTGAAGTCCCCGTTGTTTAGAGTCCGTATGCGAGAACGGACATAGGCATTTTGGTTGAAGCCTACCCGGACATGTAGTTCGGATCGGTGATGTTGCATTGCATAAGGCCGGAGAAGACTCCGTGCTATTTGGTGTTTTCGGGTTTTCTACGCGGTAGATTGCAGCAGGGAGCCTTGGGGACTAACCCAAAGGTGCACCCGGAAAACTGGGCGGACACGAGGTCTTGCCAACTTGGTGGCCTGAGAGCCAACTTGAACATAACGGGGTTATGTGACTTGTGTTAGAATGGGACTCGGTGAAAGTTTGACCCGCGCATATGGCTTAAATTGCCGTTGCGATGTGAGCACGGGTTAGATGGAGCCGTACCCGCTCTATGTCGTTCGGGTTAGAGAGACCTAAAGTACATGGCACTCGCCGTTGGCATAGATGTGAGTCTTCGGTGGTCGATGGCTTAAATTGACGTGACCAATACCATGAAGACAAATTGCTCATAGGAATGGCCGTCTAAGTGGCGGTGGTGAGTCCGGAATGTTAATGGCTTTAATTGACGTGACATCGACCGGTTCGCCGAGAATGTGCCCTGAGTGCACGGGACGTGTGGCCGTATGAGCCAACGTCTGTGATGAAATGGCTATGTTAATATGCATTGCTCGCTTGTGCTAATGAAATGCAGGGAAGGAGCATCGCCGCCCCGAGTTGGGGGCGGGATCGTTATAATTTGGTCAGCATTGCTGACCGTTGCTTTGTTTGCCACCGTGCGGTGGTTTGTTTGCTTGCAGGTGCAGCTGGACCAAGCGGTCAATAGCGGGCTAAAGCCCTTTTTGCGAAGCTGGCCCTCGAAGGCCCAAGTGGAAATGTTTTCTATTTTATTCATGTATGGCCGGCCTGCGTGCCGAGGTTGGTAAATCATGTAATAGACAAATGAAACATCTTGTAAGGCCTTAAGGCCGACTTTTGAGTATTTTGTAATGACATTCCTTTTGGTTTTAGTGGACATTCATGCTTGTGCTGGGTTCTTGATTTGTAACTCTTATAAATTGCTTCCGCTAGAATGCTCTGTGTAGGACGTTAAGATTGGTTGGATGGTTTCCATACGTAACCACCCGGTCTGTCTGTGGTATATGGCGTCGGGCCCCGGCCGGACCTACTGCTATATGCTATGCGACGGATAGGGGGTGTTACACCCTGCGACAAAGAAGTTCGTTGTGTCAAGAGACGTTGTCTTTGGCGAGCTGACGTCGTATGGAGGTAGCTCGGTTGAGCTAACCGGTAGCAAGGTTGATGTAGAACCGGTGGTGGCTGCTGAAGGCCTGGAAAAGGAGCTTGTTGTTTCACCAGCAGCTCCTGTTTCTTCAAACTCTGAGGCTGAGCCTTCTGGCTCAGGAAGCAGGGGGAGCATTGCTCAAAGCTTGCCCCAAGTAGGAGTTGAGCCTGAAGAAGCAACAGAGGTAGTAAGCAAGGAGCAAACCCTTCGGAGATCGAAGAGGGTTATTAAGCCTCTAGCTCGTTACTGTGATGGAAATGCAGTGAGCTTTGTCTCCTGCTTCTTTGCAGGTCCTCTGGATGAGCGAGAGCCTGCAAGCTTCAATGAGGCCACTGGAGTCAAGGAGTGGGAAGATGCCATGAAGGAAGAGATTGCTGCTCTTAAGAAGAATGAAACCTGAGATCTTGTGCCCAAGGTTGATGGCATTACTCCAGTGACTTGCAAGTGGGTGTTTAAGTTGAAGAAGACGGCTGATGGGAGTATTGATAGATACAAAGCTCGCTTGGTCGTTCGAGGATTCTCACAACAGTATGGAGAAGACTATGAGGAGACATTTAGTCCAGTTGCAAAGATGACTTCAGTTAGAGTGGTGATCGCCTTGGCTGCTAGCAAGGGATGGAGGATGTGGCAGCTTGATGTGAAAAATGCTTTTCTTTACGGAGAGATTGATAAGGACATCTTCATGGATCAGCCACATGGATTTATTTTTGAAGATCATCCGGACTATGTCTGCAAACCAAGGAAAGCTCTCTATGGGTTGAAGCAAGCTCCTAGATCTTGGTATGGAAAGATAGCAGAGTATTTGCAGTTCTGCGGTTATCTTGCTTCGAACTCAGATTCTAGCTTGTTCGTCAAGAAGAAGGGGGAGCTTCAAGTCTTGGTCCTACTATATGTGGATGATATGATCATCACAGGAAATTAGGAGGAGGAAGTAGCAATGCTCAGGGCTGAGCTTGTTATACGCTTCGAGATGAAGGACTTGGGAGAGCTTCATCACTTTCTCGGTCTTGAAGTGGAGAGGAAGAAGAACAGTATACTCACTTGCCAAAGAGGATATGCAGATCGCATTGTGAAGCGGTTCGGCATGGGCGAAGGAAAGAGTTGCTCTACTCCACTAGAAAATTGGCTAAAGCTTCGACGAGATGAGGGAAGAATTCTTCCTGACCCCTTGGTGTTCAGAGCTCTTGTTGGGAGCTTGATCTACCTGAAGATTACTAGGCCAGACATAGCTTACGCTGTTCGCCGAGTAAGTCGTTTTATGGCTGAACCAAGGAAGTCTCATCTAGTGGCGGCAAAGAGTATTTTGAAGTATGTCAAGACAACTTCTAACATGGGACTTCTTTATAAAAAGGACTCGGACTTTGCCTTGCTTGGGTACACGGATGCTGACTATGGCAGTGATTCGGATGATCGAAGGTCAACTTCAGGTTATGTGTTCACTTGCGGATCAGCTAGCATCTCATGGTGCAGCAAGAAGCAGGATTCGGTGTCCGTCTCAACTACGGAGGTAGAGTATAAGGCTTCGGCCTTGGCTGCTCGGGAATCCATCTGGTTGAGGAGGCTTATAGAGGATGTGCATGAAGAGGTGCAAGGGCCAACTTTACTCCGGGGTGACAATGAGAGTGCTCTCAAGCTAGTAAACAATCCAGTGTGTCACGCTAGGACCAAGCATATTGAGATCGATCACCACTTCATAAGGTAGAAGGTGTTGAAGGGATCTCTTCTGGTCGGGCATGTTCGGAGTGAAGACAATCTTGTTGACATCTTCATGAAGCCACTGTCGAAGGGGCCTTTTGAGCGGTTGCGCAGCTTGCTGGGCTTGATCACCACTTCTCACTTCAAGGGGAAGTGTTGAAATTTGTGAAGTGGAAGTGGTTGATGGGGCAGGCCGGGCGGCCTGTGCGGATATAACCGGCGGACTTGGCGGACTGGGCGAACTGGGTGGACTGCTGTTATGCGGCCTGGTGATAGGTCTAGTGGAAGCTGGTTGTTCTGAGCGGCTTGTGCGGATGAAGTCCGCGGCCTGGGCGGACTGTTGTCTGTGGATAAGGCGTTGGCTGCCTTGCTGGCCTGGACCTTAGTTGAGCGGCCTGAGCGGTCTGCGTCCGCGGCCTGGGCGGACTGCTGTCTGTGGACAGGGTGTTGGCTTTCTTAGAGGCTTGGCTGTTTGAGAAAGCGGCCTGTGCGGACAGAGGATTGCAGGCTGTAGACAGTGCTCTGTTCAGTGGCCGTGTTGCAAGCTTGTGCGTTAACCGACGGATTGGGTCCTATCCACGGGAGGCTTACGGACTGGCATGTCCACGGTGTCCGCTGTTGCGGACTGGCCTTAAGAGTTTGGTTGTGGCCTTGCCGAGCTTTGGTAGTACAGCACTGCTGTTGCTGTGGCAGACTGGTGTGTGGAGTCCGGCCGATGGCCGCTTGTTTGGACAGTTGTGCGAGGTTCTTGCGGACTCTGCCTTAACTCAGGAGGAGTGTGGCGACCTGCTTAGATGGTTGGCGGATAGGGTTTTGTCCGCCGTACTCGCGTTAGGCCCTTTGGTGGTTCTGAACTTGGTCATAATCTGTGACAAGACCAGTGTATCCGCAGTATCCGCCAAGTCCCCTGTTGACCGGGCGGACTGTTGCTAATCCTGCCCTTGGTCGTGGACTTATGGCGGATGGAGGCGTTGCTGTGGTGGTATGCGGACTGCCTCTTGTTTGTGCGGACAATCACTGAAGGGGGATGCCGTCCTACAGTGTTTGGAGGCTTTGCAGGCTGGTGCCTTGTCCGCATAAGCCGGGGCGAACTGATGAGGGTTCGCCCAAAGGTGCCTTGCTTCTGGCGGGTTGATCCTTGGAATCCGGCTAAGTCCTTGCGGACTCGGCGGACGAGTGTCGTTAGCGCGCGGGCTGGGGCGGTGTCTCTATCCACTAGGGCGGTGACCACACTCCTCACCTCGCCTATAAATAGAACCCCCCCGGCACGTATACAGTAACTGAGTGAACAGTAAGTGGGGGGCTTGTCAAAGTGCTGCGGTCCCAGTTTTTTGTCCGCACAGATTGAATCAGAGTTCATTTTTTGCTGTGTGCAGTTCGCGTGGGTAGCTTCAAGGAGCCAGAAGTTTGACTTTGACTTCGGTCAATTACTTGGAAGTGTGCGGTCTCTGCGGTTTCAGCAGGTCGCTCTGCGGCTTGTCAGTTCTCTGCTTCAACTTTGCAAGTTCCAATAACCTGTCCGTCAGTCTCAGGCGGGTAGGCGGGTGTTCTTCAGTTCATCAGCAGTAGGCGAATAACGGTGTGTCCGCGCGGCCTTGCGGCTTCGGCGGACTCCGTGTCTATTCGGCGTGTTGCAGCTTCAGCTCGGGCGGCTTCAGCGGACTTGGCGACTTCGGCGATCTCGGCGGTTTCCAGTGCTGTCCGCCCGGCTTGATTTTTGTGCTTTTTGTTATAGCTGATTGTACTGGCGAAATCATGTCTCGCTACGTATACCTCGTCTTGTAAAGAAGTTTAATGAATATAAGATCTGCTTGTTCTTCCATTTGCTTGGTGTGTTGAGCTTGCTCCCTGGTTTTTCGCTAGATCAAAGTGTGAACTGGGTAGTGCCGAATATATTAATTTCGTTTTGAGCTATCTTGCTGACCACTTTGAGAAAATTTAACAATTTGCACCCAAAAATAACAATTTAACTCATTGATATTTATAGTTTAATGAATATATTCATACCAGAACAAGCTATTTGTTCCATGAATTGATGAAATGAAAACCGAGGGGAAAATTTATAGTAGGACAGTAACACACAAATATTACTAGATATAACTTTTTACACTATGTATTTAAATGTTTGTTTTTACAACAATGGAACTTTATACAAAGACCCAAGTTAATAGATCACCCATACAAAGATAAGTATCAGCTTTTTAGTTACGCATATATACAACAAAATAAGTATTACTTTATTAAATTTAAATATTGAAAGTCAAGGGTTGCTACTTATTTAGAGGGGGTAAATATGTATTTTACTTGATTTTGTTTTTCTTGATGTTTTCTTTTAAGAGCACGGTAAGAAAGTAAACCAAAATAATTAAACCACAACATACAAAGATTTATAGTGGTTTCACAAGAATGAGTACATTCACTTTCTTCCTTCACCTGTCTGGCAAAGAGCTAGCTTTGGCCAAACTTCACCAAACTTTTTCTCGGATCCTCAGATATTATAACTCAGGAACACAAGTTCCCTATCTTAGACCTTCACACAGGTCCTACCACTCAGATCTTTAATCCCAAGATTCTATAGCTTAGATCGCTCATAGATCCTACAACTCAGGCTCAACACAAGCCCTAGAACTCAGGCTCCACACAAGCCCTACATCTCAGGCTTAATGCAAACCCTAAGACTAAAATCTAAAAAGATCCTATAAGTAAAAAGATTTGCAAAGTTATGACTCAATTAAACAAAAATTGAGTCTTTAGTAAGAAGCACTGGACATGCTTCCTTCTTCTCTTCCTTGATCAACACTTGAAAGATTTGGCTTGAGTGTGTTGAAGTCTTGATCAGGAACCTTGATAGAAGGAATATTATTTAGAAAAAAATATTGCAGGGCAAGTTCTTGTAAGAATCCCTTTCTGATGCTTGCAGTGAGTGGAGAATGAAGTCACTTTTAATGTTTGATCACTGCTTAAAATTTTCACAGAAAACTTGGGAGTTGAAAATGCATGAAGGATCTCTGTGAGATATATATGTGTGTTTTTCTCATTCTTTTAAGTCCTCTTTTTATAGTGGACTTGGACGACAAAGAACTTTGAGTGTGATATAGAATTCTTCAATGACTAGCAAACTCCTTAGGCAATAATCCAAAATGGAATCTTCAAGTGGCTAGCAATTTATGTCTAAGGAAGAAATTGAAATAAGGAATTATTCTCCAATGAATGAGAATATTCTTTCCCTATGGCAATCCCTGGAATTATGCAGCAAATCCCGACTTTCAAATTTATTCAAATTCTATGCGCATTCCAAAGCCTGGATTTAGGGACATAGCCGTTGTTGAAGCCAAATATGACCTCAACGGGAGTTCGAAGAAAAGGGGGTGCAACCAAAACCTACTTCTCTCAAGTCTCAAACCTCAACTGGATTCAAAGGACCTAAGACTGACCCAAAGCCTCAGCAGGGAGGTCCCACCTCACACCCGAAAGATCTCTGAGAGCTTCCCCTCCAAAGCCAAAGCTGGGCTAGGAGCTCCTCAGAAAGCACTGGAATTTGAGAGATAATGACAGCTTGCTTTCTAAAGAGTCCTTATGGGTCTATTTATAGCATCGTGCTGACCTGAAATTACTGAAAAGCCCCTAGTTGGTCTGCTAATAGCCAAATCCCGCGGTTTCCCTGAGGGCACAAGGGTAAATTTACCTGAGGGCAATCTGGTCATTTAACCCTAGGCCTTGGCCCCCACTCAGCGAGAGCTCTGAACCGAGGGCCTTTTACCCAGAGACGGCGCGAACGGTCTCGCCTGCTTACAGGCGAGAGCCCCATCAAGATTGGAACTTGGCGCTAGCGTAAGCACTCCCGCGCTGGCCGCGCTCGACGATCTCGGCCTGTTGATCTCCATTCGACGACTTGACGCGAATGTTCCCGCCAGCTTAGGCGAGAGCTCCTTTCGGGCGGGAACGCCTTTGGCTAGCTCAACTGTGACCATTGCGCCTCCTGGTCTGACTCAGCGAATATGAGGTTGTACACTATCCCCGCTCTTTTTGAGCTAGCTCTGCGCTCGAAAAGACACGTCCAACCCAGAAATATTCGCTGAGCACGTGTCACTATCAGGGAATCTTTTTGAAGGTCGTACCGTGTCTATAAATACGTGTGCCGATAGACGATCATAACACCTTCCTCGAGTCGTCATTCTTCGCCGGAGCTCTCGCTTCCTCTCGTGATGCCTTCCAAGCGTGCCGACAAACCGCTTCCGTAGGATCTGCAAGACCGCATCAACGCGACACAGGCGCGAGCCAAGGCTAACAGCGCCCTGATTGCCCCATGGCTAGAGAGACGGTCGTCGGCCGCTGAGCCTTCCCTGCCCAAGAAGAAAAAGAAGAGGGCGAAGGTGGTTCAGCGGGACATGCCCCATAGGGGTGTGCATGAAAAACCGAAAACCGACCAAACCGCCCAAACCGAACCGATTTTACACCGAACCGAATGACTCGGTTCGGTTTTGGTTTTCCTCTCTGAAAAACCGAACCGCGCCGATTAATAATACATGTAAAAATATTACCAATAATGATCTTTGAACTATTTTTATTAACTAAATAATGTACACAAATTATATCAACTTAATAATTTTTATATCATTTGAAAAAAAATAAATTTTTGTAATGCATATTTTATGCATCAAGAAGAATTAAACATTTTGTTTAAGTGATTTTATTTATATCTTTTTATATTTATTACTCGATTTCCTAATAAAAATATTCAATCATAATTTTTTTAATGTAACATGAGCTATTAGCTGTAATATATCATATGTAAATAAAACGTGATGATATTTATTTTTTACTTATCATACCATTTTTTAAATTTTCTTGAGATATTTAAGTACATAATTATTTAAAATAGTATAACTGAAAAACCGAAAACCGAACCGAGTAAACCGACCAAAAAATCGAACCGAACCGATAAACATCGGTTCGGTTTCGGTTTGTGTCCAAACCGACCCAAATCGAACTGCTTGCACCCCTAATGCCCCACGAGAACAGGAGCCCGCCCACCCCAACCCCAAGCCGCGCGGATGACCCCTCACCGCGGAAGGTATGCTTGATTTGCCAATTATTGAAAACACCAGCCGCTCAGTAGTTGACGCGATATCTCTCGCAGGAGACGGTTCCCGACACTGCCACGTCCCCGCACGAAGCCTTGGATCCATCCTCTCGTCACCCCGAGGATCAACCACGGGTTTCGGAGGTGGCTCCTCCACCTGACCCGAACACTGCAGGTAACTGTTCCCCTCGCACCCTTAACTCAAATCTTTGAATGCTGAACTGTCTTCTCGCAGCGCCAATTTTCGCACCGCCGGGTCTCGCCACTCGGGAGAGCGGAGCGAGGGCTGCGAATCAGCCTGCCCCTGCGATTGATTCCTCCCTACCGGCGGGAGGAAATACTGTCGAATCTTCCGCGCCTCCGTTAGATGCCAGCCATCCTGCGGGAGAGGAGACCCCCTCCCCCGCTCCCGACCAAGCCGGGATTACCATTCGCAAAATTTACCCCCCCCCCCCCCCCCGGAAAAGGAAAGCCGATCCACCTACTCTTTGGAGCTGGGGGGGGGGGGGGGGTGGGCCTTCTCGCCTGCCGTCGACCGGGGGGCCTCGTCATGCTGCAGGTATATGGAAATTTTATCACAGCAATCCTCTAGCTCTCGCTATAACAGGGATTCTTTTGCCAGGGGACATGGGCTCGCAGCTTGGAGCTGAGGTAGAGGAAGAAGAAGAGGAAGAACAAGAAGAAGAAAAAGAGGGGGAGGACGGCGAGAGTTCCCCTTTCCCTTCATCTGACGAGATGGAGGAGATCCTGACCGGTGCCGGGAGCGCTAAAAGACGGGGGAAGAAGGTTGTCTCCGTCCTATCGAAGCTCATCCGGCGAGAACGGGTCCGCGACCTCGCGGCGAAAGAGTTTCGCCAATCAGTGGAAAAGAGGCTAGAGACTCTGGAGCGGGACTATCTTATCAACGAGATGGACCGACCGGGGGGGTCCACCGCCGGATCCTCACCCGAAAGGTGCATCGAGCGGATCCAGGATCTGTCTCGCCGGGTCAACCTAGGATGCACTGTTCTGTCGTCCTACTTCAACCCGCAGGCGCCACCCCGGACCAAGCTGCGGGAGCAAGGGAAATGGCGGTGGGAGCACGGGAAATGGCGATGGGAACCTTATTGAATCGCGAGACCTCCCCTTCTGTTCCCCAGGCCTTCCCCTTCTCAGATGTACCCTTATTTATTCACTGTAGCTAATAACCCTGCTATTATTGCTTACTCTTTATCCAGTTCTCGCTCAGCGAGAGTAATTATTCTGCTCTTATCATTAATATTATTATTGTATATGTTATTATCCTGGGCTTTCGGTTGGCGAGAGCACCCTTGCTTCCGCTTATTTTGCTTGCCGCATGTCATTTCACAATGCTGGCGCTAATCATTCGGTCAATCAGTCACTATCGAACTTGGGCGGGAAAACGAAGCACCGCTGACCTGGGACGTGCCGGCTGTACCCCCGCCGCCTTTTTGAAAACAGTCATCATGATCACGGTTTTTTATAAATAGGGAAGCTCACCTACCACATTCATTTCTCCGATCCCAATCTCTCTCCTCTTCTGTTGCTTTCGCAGTCTCTCTAAAGCTCTCGCTTGTCTCTGCGTTCTCCTTCCGTTCTCGTACGGTTCTTGCTCTCGCCTTCTTCTTGAATCTCTCGCTGTCAAACTCTTCATTACAATGCCGGGCGGAGGTGAGGGACGATCCAACTGTGCGGAAGCTTTTCAGAAGCACCTTTTTCCATCCTGCACCCTCACTGTGGACGAGTTCAACCTAATCAAGACTCAATACGTTCCCACCAGCTTCACCGCGCGGAACCCAGGCAACCATGATAAGGTAAACACCGCGGGGGAGGGGGAGCTCGCCATCCCCATCGAGCACTTCGAGGTGGGCTTCCGCCTCCCGCTGTGGCCCGAGATGCGCCAGGCCCTCCGGTATTACGGGGTGGTTCCCGCGCAGCTGAATCAAAATTCGGTTGCAATTCTCGTGGCTTTTATATGCTACATGCGATCCGAGAGGATCGAGTTCAACCTGCCCATTTTCCGCAAGCTGTTCACTTTCCGCGCCAAAGGAGTGGTGGTCTTCTTCTCTGGACAACTGCTCAAGACGATCGGTCTCGCGAACAAGCACCATCACTGGGGCGAGAGGTTCATCTTTGTTTCCGATGACTTCGGGAACGTGCCTCTCGCGCCCATCCAATACGAGGATGCCGCCTACAAGCCTCCCTCCTTGGGCTCGCGCGAGAGCGCCCTCCTTGAGTTATTTAGAACTAAGGACTTCGATGTCCTCTTTCTGCGGCGAGACGTTGATTCACTCCTCCCCGTGCTCCCAGGAGAAGGTAAGGTCTCGCCTTTATCTTGCTAATCCATGTCCTTTTCAAGGTTTGAACTTAGTATTTCCACTTTCGCAGGAGAGCGCGAGATCCCCTTATGCCAACCCTTTGACGAGGCTCGCGCTGGCGGGAGCGAACCTCCAAAAGACCCACTGGCTCTCGCAAAGGCCGCTGCACAAGCTTGCCGGAAAGAGCCGGCCCCGCCTCCTTCAATTGGTGCCGGGAAGCGAAAGCCCGGCGCCCCTGCGCCTCAACCACTCAAGAGACCCAAGACAACTGATACCGAGAAGGGCAAGGCCGTTATGGTGCCGCCCTCCCAACCTCTCCCTGCAGGCCGCTCCTTTGAGGAGATCTTGCAAGCTATCAGCGAGATCGCAGCCACTAGGGGCGGCACTGAGGCTCCTGCCGAGAACCCTCAAGCCCCTGGTGTTGTAGAGGGGGAGGGAGCCGCTGCCGAGACCTCCGGCCAGCCTCTGTCTAGAGAGGTGCCGCGGGGCCACCGCAATTTTGGTCTCGGCATGAGGTGCTTGGACGTGGAGAACAAGCCGCTGCTACAGTGGGATCCCGACGCCAACAAGGTCTCGATCTAGTCCCTCTTGCCTAGCTGGGCAGAGCGAGACGAGGTTACCAGCGAGGCTTTCGCCTTAGGTTACTGCCTCTACAGCCGGGAGGATGCCAGTGTCTACGCTAGGATGTCGAGTCGGCTGCTGGCTTACGATTCTACTCGCGCCCTGATGCGCAGGCTTGAGCTTGCGCACATGTGTGCTCGCCAGAGCATCACAATATACCGCAATTTTCAGGATATGTTCAAGGCTAGGGATGATGCGGTGGCTCAGGCGGCCGCTTTGGCAAAGGAGCTGGCCGAGGCCCAGCAACTGCTATCTTCGCGCCAGGTGGAAGGGGTAAGCGAGATCTTTTACAACGCTTGCTCTCGCTACTTTAACTCTTCTCTTTTATGCTAACCTCTTGCTGCTCAGGATTCCGCCCAAGCCACGCTTCGCGAGGAGTTATCCCAAGCGCGATACGACAACGTCCTCCTGAGGGAGCAGATTGCGCGCCTGGAGGCGAGTGCGGCCCCCCCGCTGGATGAAAGACTGAAGAGCCGCTACTACTCGGTTTATGACATCGACAAGCTTCTCCAGGCTAACGCGCAGGCTACAGTCAGGTTGACGCTGGAGACGCTGCGAGATGTCGACTGCTGGGATGGGAGGGGCAAAAACATCACCGCACGACAGCTCGTTCCCCGGCTCTTCGAGCCCATTCCAAAGCCCCCGGCGCCCCTGATACCCCACCCTCGGATGTCCCGAAATCCCCTGCCGCGGGTGGCGAGACCTCCGGGGAGAGCTCCGGCGAAAGCTCCAGCGGGAGCTCAAGCGGGAGCTCTGAAGGGTATAGCTTGTCTCCCTGAGGGGCCCCTTTTTTCTTCTTTTGTCTTAGTGTAAAGAGCGAGACGCTCTAAACTCGTACTTGTGTAATATATATTGAAAACGTTCCATTGTAAATGTCTCATTATTGTGAATGTGCTTGATGTAATTGCTGTGGCCGAGTGCTTCCTACGTATGCTTCCGCCGAGGCCCTTGGCCCCCCTAGGATAGTCTTCCTTAGCGACGAATTGGCGGGAACCTGCTGCAAATTGTCAGTCGGAAGCGTGGCTCACGAACCCTTAAGACGGAACCATCCCCCTTTAGTCTGCGCGAATCCATTCAGGCCTGTCGCCTAACGATTCCTCCTGTCTGCTCGAGAATATTAGTAGGAGCCTTCTCGGCGAAAGCCCCCCCCCTCGGCGAGACATCTCTGACGGGGATTTCCCCGTCGAGATCTATTCCG
The DNA here is from genome assembly GCA_039583875.1 of Platanthera guangdongensis. NCBI lineage: Eukaryota > Viridiplantae > Streptophyta > Magnoliopsida > Asparagales > Orchidaceae > Platanthera > Platanthera guangdongensis. The sequence continues at coordinate 135,752,791 of CM077165.1, forward strand.
GTCGAGACCTTTCCAACCTTTTCCTCTTTCCATTTCGTGTTCCTGGTGCACTTCCTGTCTTGTACAAACCAAACCTATCCCCCACAGGGCGAGCCTTCGGACCTGCCAGCTAGATGAGAGCCTGCGCAGCGGGTCTACCCAGGGCCGAGGCGAGCTCAGGGTGTCGATGAAGTTTCCGCAAACCAGACCTAACCTATCCTAACCTATCTCCCACAAACCAAACCCATCCCCAACAGGCGAGCCTACGGACTTGCCAGCTAGATGAGAGCCTGCGCAGCGGGTCTACCTGGGGCCGAGCCGAGCTCGGGGTGCCGATGACGATCTCAAACCAACCAAACCTATCCCCCATAGGCGAGCCTTCGGACCTGCTAGCTAGATGAGAGCCTGCGCAGCGGGTCTACCTAGGGCCGAGCCGAGCTCGGGGTGCCGATGACGATCTCAAACCAACCAAACCTATCCCCCACAGGCGAGCTTTCGGACCTGCCAGCTCGATGAGAGCCTGTGCAGCGGGTCTACCTGGGGCCGAGCCGAGCTCGGGGTGTGTTGAAGTTGGTGACCGAGCGGTCTGGCGGTTTGTCTTGGCGGGTTGAAGACCGCGTGGTCTGGCGGTTTGTCTCAGTCGGCTTGGAGACCGGGCGGTCTGGCGGTCTGCCCTGGCAGTCTCTCTTCCTCTCTGGTTGTAGCCGTGCGGTTAGCCCTGTTGTCTAACCGCGCGGCTTGTGCGGTTTGTTTTGTATAGTCCGCTTGTCCTGTAAATTATAGTCCCACATCTCTTATTTATATTCTCTCATCTCTCCTCCATTCTATATAAAGGAGGGCATACCTTTGTAATAGATATCTTTTTTGGATAATAAAATTTCAATTATTCAAAAGTTTATTCACTTGTTCTCTACTTTTCGCTTCTTGTCTCTACTTTCTAACATGGTATCAGAGCACACGGTCATTTCCTCCTGATTCTGTGCGCCCTCTGTTGTTCGCGACTTGTTTTCCGCGTTCTGTGACTTGATTCACAGCTTGCCCTTTCTTCTATCCGCGCGGCTTGTTTCTATCCGCGTGGCTTGTTTCTGTCCGCCGACCCGTTCGCGCGGCTTGCTTCTTCTTGGTTCTCTTCTCCTACTACTCTTTGTCGCAGCGACCTATTTCGTTGTCGCCGCGCTCCTTGTTCTTTCTTGCCTCTCCGACTTCCTAGTCGTTGCGGTCTGTCTCTGTCCGCGGGTCTTGTCTCTATACTCGCGGTTTGCTGCTGTGATCTGACTGACCGTGCGGGTTGTTCCTTTTTCACCCGCATCTTGGTCGCGGTCACCTGCTCTTCTCTTCTCTTCTGTTCGCTCGGCCTTCTCAGTCCACGCGACCTCTTCCCCGCTGGACCTTTGCCTGCTTTTTAGCCGCTTTCTTCTTGTTGCCTTCTACCCGCTTCTGCTTGCTAGTCGCCTCGGCCTCATCTTTGGCTGTGCGGCTTGTTCTCCTCTGTTCGCCCGATTTTTTCAGGTCGTGCGACTTCTTTCCCTCTGCTTTGCTCGACTTCTTGGAAGCGGCCTTCCTAGCCGCCCGACCTATTTTCTGGTCGCCCGGCTTGGTGCTTTATTCTCTTCTCGCGGCTTGTTCTTCTCGTCGCAGTTTGCTACTCTCTTGCTTCCATGGCTTTCCTCTCCTCCAGCCTGTCCGCCTCCGTGGTCACCTCTTCTGGTAGTGCTCATGTTGTGACTCGCGGACGCTGGCTCATCGACTCTGGTGCAACAAATCATATGACAGGCAACCCTCAATGTTTCTCTCTTCTAGACACACAGGCTCAGTTGCCCCCGGTCATTGTCGCTGATGGATCTCCCTCCCCGGTCCATGGGACGGGCATGGTTCAAGTCACTCCATCTCTCTGCTTGGCTGATACCCTCTATGTGCCCAAGTTTCCGTGCAATTTATTATCGGTTACTTCTTTATGCAAGCAACTACGGTGTTCTGTCACATTCACCCCTACCTCTTGTGCTTTTCAGGATCCGGACTCCCAACGGACGATTGCTACCGGGACTGAGAGTGGTGGCCTCTACTTCCTCGACAACATTTCTGCTCTATCCGCCTTCTCCTCCTCCTCTACAGATCTTCTCCAATGGCATCTTCGCCTTGGACATGCTCCTCCCCGCATTCTACGACAGCTCCTGCCGCACCTCCCTCCTAATCATCTTCCTCTAAACTGTGATGCATGTCAACTTGGCAAACATCACCGCTCCTCCTTCCCACCAACGCAAAGTCGGGGCTCTTCCCATCCGTTCGACCTCGTTCACTCTGACATATGGGGTCCCGCTCCTACCCTCACCATCGGTCGGGGCAGTTCTTATTTTGTCACCTTCATTGATGATTTCTCTCGATCTATGTGGGTATATCTTCTTAAAGATCGCTCCGAGTTGTTCTCTGTTTGGACCTCCTTTTATTCAATGGTTAAAACTCAGTTTGCTACGTCTATTAAAATCCTTCGTTCTGACAATGCTAAGGAGTATCTAAGCCACGACTTCTCCTCCTTTTGCACTCGCCATGGTGTTATTCGTCAAACCAGCTGTGTTTACACTTCACAACAAAATGGGGTGGCGGAACGCAAAAACCGTCACCTCCTTGATGTCGCTCGCACTATGATGACTCAAATGCATGTTCCTCGCTCCTATTGGGGCTATGCTGTCCTTCTCTCCTGCTATCTCATCAATCGCCTTCCCTCCACCGTTCTCCACGGTGCTACCCCCTTCTCCATTCTTTATCCGGACAAGGATCCCTTTCCTCTTCCTCTACACATCTTTGGGTGCACCGCTTTTGTGCACTCTCCCGCTGCCACCCGTGATAAACTCTCACCCCGTGCCACCAAATGTGTCTTTCTGGGCTACTCTCCCACTCAGAAAGGCTATTGTTGCTTTGACCCTGTTACCCGCAAGCAATTTGTCTCTGCGGATGTCACCTTCTTTACCAATGCATCTTACTTCTCTCCCGCTTCCTCTTCTCCTCCTCCTGCTCCTACTTCTCATACCAACCCATCCATTCCCTCTGCTCCCACTGAGGTTCCGTCCTCTCCACCCACTCCACCGTCTTCCCCATCCTCCTCATCTCCACCCTCTACTCCGCTTTCTCCCTCCACTCCGCTGCCATCTCTCTCTACTCCCGGGCCAGCTCTCTCCACCACGGATACTCCGGATACTGAGGCACCTGCTGACCTGGATCTCCCGATTGCTCTTCGCAAAGGGGTTCGGGCTTGTACCCACCATCCTCTTGCTGCGGTTGTTTCCTACAATCGCCTTACCCCTGCTCGCCGAGCCTTTGCCCTGGCTATCTCGGCCACTACCACCCCCCGTTCCTACCAGGAGGCCCTTACTATTCCTCACTGGAAAGTTGCCATGGATGAGGAGATTGCTACTCTCACTGAATGGGGTACCTGGACCCTTGTTCCGCCTCCTTTCGGCACCGATGTTGTTGGTTGTCGCTGGGTCTTCGTGGTGAAGTTTCTCCCGGATGGCAGTGTGGATCGTTATAAGGCTCGCCTGGTTGCCAAGGGTTTTACCCAAACTTATGGGGTTGATTACTTTGACACTTTCTCGCCCGTGGCTCGCCTCAGCACTATTCGGGTTCTTCTCTCTGTGGCTGTCAACAGGGATTGGCCCATCTCGCAGCTAGATGTTAAGAATGCCTTCCTCTATGGAGATCTGCAGGAAGCTGTTTACATGGAGCAACCTCCTGGGTATGTTGCTCAGGGGGAGACACGGGTATGCCGGCTAAAGAAGGCTATCTATGGCCTCAAGCAGAGTCCTCGTGCCTGGTTTGACAAGTTCAGTGGCATTGTTGCGGCCATTGGTTTTACACGAAGCTCAGCAGATCACTCCTTGTTTGTTCGGAAAACCGCCTCTGGTCTTGTTGTTCTTGCGGTTTATGTTGATGACATTCTTCTTACTGGCGATGACCAGGATGGGATACTGATGACCAAGAAACACCTTCGTCAACATCTGGTTACAAAGGATATGGGCTCCCGAAATACTTTCTGGGGATTGAAATCTCTAGAAAGCCCAACTCCATGGTCCTTTCACAACGGAAGTATGCTCTTGATCTTTTAAAGGATGCAGGACTCACTGGTGCTAAACCTGCACGTTGTCCTATGGCTGCTGGAGAAGACAAAACTTGGACAGATGACTCACCTCTTCTCTCTGATCTTACGAGATACCGGTGTCTGGTGGGCAAGCTCATATATCTCACGGTAACCAGACCCGACATCTCCTATGCTGTTGGCAAGGTGAGCCAGTTCATGCAAGCTCCGAGAGAGTGTCATCTACAATCTGCTCTGAGGATATTAGAGTATATTAAAGCTGCTCCAGGGAAAGGACTCCTATTTCAGAAGAATGGTCACCTAAGGGTTGAAGCTTACTCTGATTCAAGCTATGCGGATGACAAAGGGGACCGCAAATCGACTTCAGGTTTCTGCACATTTGTTGGAGGCAATCTTGTGAGTTGGAAGAGCAAGAAACAGTCTGTCGTTTCCAGGTCTAGTGCAGAGGCTAAATATCGTAGCATGGCATCGACTACATGTGAGTTGAAGTGGTTGCGGGCTCTCATGCTTGACTTAGGAGAGGTTTACAACTATCCTCTTCCTATGTTCTGTGACAATAAGGCCGCGATACACATTTCCAAAAATCCGGTGTTTCATGAGAGAACAAAACACATAGAAGTCGACTGTCATTTTATTCGAGAAGAAATATTGAAGAAACAGATTTGCACTCCATTTGTCACGTCCGACAACGAGTTGGCAGACGTCTTCACCAAGCCGGTGTCCGCTTCCTTTTTCCACATCTGCGACAAGCTGGGCATGATCGATATATATGCTCCAGCTTGAGGGGGGAGTGTTGAAGTTGGTGACCGGGCGGTCTGGCGGTTTGTCTTGGCGGGTTGAAGACCGCGCGGTCTGGCGGTTTGTCTTAGTCGGCTTGGAGACCGGGCGGTCTGGCGGTCTGCCCTGGCAGTCTCTCTTCCTCTCTGGTGGTAGCCGTGCGGTTAGCCCTGTTGTCTAACCGCGCGGCTTGTGCGGTTTGTTTTGTATAGTCCGCTTGTCCTGTAAATTATAGTCCCACATCTCTTATTTGTATTCTCTCATCTCTCCTCCATTCTATATAAAGGAGGGCATACCTTTGTAATAGATATCTTTTTTGGATAATAAAATTTCAATTATTCAAAAGTTTATTCACTTGTTCTCTACTTTTTGCTTCTTGTCTCTACTTTCTAACAGGGTGCCGATGACGATCTCAAACCAACCAAACCTATCCCCCACATGCGAGCCTTCAGACCTGCCAGCTAGATGAGAGCCTGCGCAGCGGGTCTACCTGGGGCCGATCCGAGCTCGGGGTGCCGATGACGATCTCAAACCAACCAAATCTATCCCCCACAGGCCAGCCTTCGGACCTGCCAGCTAGATAAGAGCCTGCGCAGCGGGTCTACCTGGGGCCAAGCCGAGCTCGGGGTGCCGATGACGATCTCAAACCAACCAAACCTATCCCCCACAGGCGAGCCTTCGGACCTGCCAGCTAGATGAGAGCCTGCGCAGCGGGTCTACCTGGGGCCGAGCCGAGCTCGGGGTGCCGATGACGATCTCAAACCAACCAAACCTATCCCCCACAGGCGAGCCTTCGGACCTGCTAGCTAGATGAGAGCTTGTGCAGCGGGTCTACCTGGGGCCGAGCCGAGCTCGGGGTGCCGATGACGATCTCAAACCAACCAAACCTATCCCCCACATGCGAGCCTTCAGACCTGCCAGCTAGATGAGAGCCTTCGCAGCGGGTCTACCTGAGGCCGACCCGAGCTCGGGGTGCCGATGACGATCTCAAACCAACCAAACCTATCCCCCACAGACGAGCCTTCGGACCTGCCAGTTAGATGAGAGCCTGCGCAGCGGGTCTACCTGGGGCCAAGCCTAGCTCGGGGTGCCGATGACGATCTCAAACCAACCAAACCTATCCCCCACAGGTGAGCCTTCGGACCTGCCAGCTAGATGAGAGCCTGCGCAGTGGGTCTACCTGGGGCCGAGCCGAGCTCGGGGTGCCGATGACGATCTCAAACCAACCAAACCTATCCCCCACAGGCGAGCCTTCGGACCTGCCAGCTAGATGAGAGCCTGCGCAACGGGTCTACCTGGGGCCGAGCCGAGCTCGGGGTGCCGATGACGATCTCAAACCAACCAAACCTATCCCCCATAGGCGAGCCTTAGGACCTGCCAGCTAGATGAGAGCCTGCGCAGCGGGTCTACCTGGGGCCGAGCCGAGCTCGGGGTGCCGATGACGATCTCAAACCAACCAAACCTATCCCCCACAGGCGAGCCTTCAGACCTGCCAGCTAGATGAGAGCCTGCGCAGCGGGTCTACCTGGGGCCGAGCCGAGCTCGGGGTGCCGATGACGATCTCAAACCAACCAAACCTATCCCCCACAGGCGAGCCTTCGGACCTGCCAGCTAGATGAGAGCCTGCGCAGCGGTTCTACCTGGGGCCGAGCCGAGCTCGGGGTGCCGATGACGATCTCAAACCAACCAAACCTATCCCCCACAGGAGAGCCTTCAGACCTGCCAGCTAGATAAGAGCCTGTACAGCGGGTCTACTTGGGGCCGAGCGGAGCTCGGGGTGCCGATGACGATCTCAAACCAACTAAACCTATCCCCCACAGGCGAGCCTTTGGACCTGCCAGCTAGATGAGAGCCTGCGCAGCAGGTCTACCTGGGGCTGAGCCAAGCTCGGGGTGCCGATGACGATCTCAAACCAACCAAACCTATCCCCCACAGGCGAGCCTTCGGACCTGACAGCTAGATGAGAGCCTGCGCAGCGGGTCTACCTGGGGCCGAGCCGAGCTCGGGGTGCCGATGACGATCTCAAACCAACCAAACCTATCCCCCACTGGCGAGCCTTCGGACCTGCCAGCTAGATGAGAGCCCGCGCAGCGGGTCTACCCAGGGCCGAGCCGAGCTCGGGTGCTGATGACGATCTCAAACCAACCAAACCTATCCCCCACAGGCGAGCCTTAGGACCTGCCAGCTAGATGATAGCCTGCGCAACGGGTCTACCTGGGGCCGAGCCGAGCTCGGGGTGCCGATGACAATCTCAAAACAACCAAACCTATCCCCCAAAGGCGAGTCTTCGGACCTGCCAGCTAGATGAGAGCCTGCGTAGCGGGTCTACCTGGGGCCAAGCCGAGCTCGGGGTGCCGATGACGATCTCAAACCAACCAAAACCTATCCCCCACTGGCGAGCCTTCCGACCTGCCAGCTAGATGAGAGCCTGCGCAGCGGGTCTACCTGGGGCCGAGCTGAGCTCGGGGTGCCGATGACGATCTCAAACCAACCAAACCTATCCCCCACAAGCGAGCCTTCAGACCTGCCAGCTAGATGAGAGCCTGCGCAGCGGGTCTACCTGGGGCCGAGCCGAGCTCGGGGTGCCGATGACGATCTCAAACCAACAAAACCTATCCCCCACAGGCGAGTCTTCGGACCTGCCAGCTAGATGAGAGCCTGCTCAGCGGGTCTACATGGGGCCGAGCCGAGCTCGGGGTGCCGATGACGATCTCAAACCAACCAAACCTATCCCCCACAGGCGAGCCTTAGGACCTGCTAGCTAGATGAGAGCCTGCGCAGCGGGTCTACCTGGGGCCGAGCCGAGCTCGGGGTGCCGATGACGATCTCAAACCAACCAAACCTATCCCCCACAGGCGAGCCTTCGGACCTGCCAGCTAGATGAGAGCCTGCGCAGCGGGTCTACCTTGGGCCGAGCCAAGCTCGGGGTATTACAAAACACATAATTACGTTATATTATGAAAAATTTGACAATAGTTAAGGGAAAATCAATCGATGTTGTATAATAAGGTTATTTTTGAGATACATGGTTACATCCTTCCCCCTTCATGGGTAGAAGCATTTTAGGTCATCACCGCTCCAGGTGTGGCTTAGGGCCCTCCCCTCCACGTCCTGGAGGTAGTATCCTCCTGTTCTGAGGACTTCCTTCACTATGTATGGTCCTTCCCAGTTCGGGTGGAGCTTTCCCACGGGAGCCGACCTTCCTGCCTCGTCAACCTTTCTCAGCACCAGATCCCCTTCAGTAAACTGCTTGACCCTGACATGCTTATCAAAATGCTTGGCCATTCGTCGCTTGATCTCTTCTTGCCTGATAGCCGCCACGTCTCGCAGCTCTTCCACCATATCCAACGAGAGGCGTTGCCCCTCCTCATTCTGCAACCTCCAAGTCTCGTCTCCTTCGCCCGCGGCTGTGACTCGCGGGGACCGGACCTCGAACTCAACTGGTAGGACGGCCTCACACCCATGAGAGAGCTTGAAGGGGGTCTCACCGGTAGCCGTGTTCGGGGTCGTTCGTAGGGCCCACAGGACCGAGGGGAGCTGCTCCACCCAATTCCCCTTTAAGTTCTCCATCTTTTTCTTTAGTAGGTTTACAATGATTTTGTTTGCCTCTTCCACCTGGTCATTACTCCGGGGGTGGTGGACAGAGGCAAACCGGAGATCTATCCCTAGTTGGGCGCAGAAGCTGATGAACTCCTCGCTGGCAAACTGGGGGCCGTTATCTGTCACTATTGCTTGGGGCAACCCATGTCTGCAAATGATCTCCCCCCAGATGAAGTTCCTTATGACCTGTGAGGTGACCTTGGCCAAGGCTTTAACCTCCAGCCACTTCGAGAAATAATCGACCATGACCAAGAGGAATCTCCTCTGCCCACTAGCCGGAGGAAAGGGCCCAACTAAATCCATTCCCCAGATGGCGAACGGCCACGGTGCCGTGAAACTTCGGAGCCTTTGAGCTGCCAAGAGCTGAAGGGGGGCGCAGAGCTGACATTTTTGACACCTCCTCGCAAACTCCGTGGCATCCTTCCTTAGGGTGGGCCAGAAGTACCCCTGCCTGACCACCCTTGCCTCCAACGTCCTTCCTCCAGAGGGACTGCCGCACTCGCCCGAGTGCACCTCCCCTAGATCTTCGGGATCTCTTCTTCGGTCAAACATCTAGCTAGGAGCCCTGACAACATCTTACGATGCAGGCCCCCCTCCATCATTAGGTAGTGAGCTGCTTTGCGCTTGAAGCTTCTCCCGACCTTGGTCCCCTCAGGAAGTTCACCGGTGGTTAGGAAGGTCACAAATGGATCCACCCACGAGGGTTGCCGATCTACCCCATCAACTCTCCTTCCTCGATAGCCGGTCGAAATAGCTCCGTCAAGGTCCCTCCTCCCCGAGGTCCGAACTTGGCTAATCGATCGGCGGCTACACTTTCTTCCCTTGGAACATGTTGAATTGAGAATGACCGGAACCCTCCGATGATCGCCCTTACCTTGGAGAGGTATTTGATGAGGGTAGGCTCCCGAGCTTCAAACTCTCCCCGGATCTGCGATGCTACTACCTTTGAATCAGTTAAAGCTTCCACATCTTGAATCTCCAGCTCCTTTGCCAAGCGAAGGCCGGCGATCACGGCTTCATACTCCGCTTGATTGTTGGTCACAGAGAAATGTAAAATGACCGCTTGCTCTATGGTTACCCCCTGAGGGCTTGTCAATACCACCCCTGCCCCGAGGGAGTGCTTTCCCGAGGCCCCATCAACCATCAACTTCCACGCTTCTCGAGGTTGCTGCTCTCCCTCCTTGACTTCAACAATGTAGTCTGCTAAGAAGTCCGCCACTGCCTGCGCCTTGATGGAGAGTCTTGGGACAAAAGAGATGTCGAACTCGCTTAGCTCAATAGACCACTTAGCCAGTCTCCCCGAGTGCTCCACTCCTTCGAAGATCTTGCAAAGAGGGTGGTCGGTCACCACCCTAATCTAATGTGCTTGAAAGTACGACCGGAGTTTCCTTGCAGATATGACCAAGGTGTAAGCGAGCTTTTCAAGGATGGGGTAGCGGATCTCTGCTTTCCTCAATATCCGGCTGACGTAGTAGATGGGCAGCTGCTTCTTTCCTTCTTCCCTCACTAGGACGGAGCTCACCGCCTCCACTCCTACTCCGAGATACAAGGTCAGGTCCTCTCCTTCTTTTGGGCTCTGAAGCAGAGGAGCCTGAGAGAGTTGTCTTTTCAGCCCTTGGAAGGCCTCTTCACACTCGGTTGTCCACTCAAACCTTTGATTCCCCCGCAGCACCTTAAAAAATGAAGAACACTTGTCTCCTGCCCTGGAGAGGAACCTGTTCAGCCCAGCCAGCTTGCCTGTCAAGCGCTGGACCTCCTTGGCGTCGCGAGGTGACTCCAAATCCAGGATGGCCTTTACCTTGTCCGGGTTGGGCTCCACCCCTGCCGGAGTCAGAAGATGCCCGAGGAACTTCCCGCGGCTGGCCCCGAAGACACACTTCAAGGGGTTCAGCCTCATCTTGAACCTCCTTAAGGTGGCGAATGTCTCCTCCAGATCTTGTAGGTGCGAATCCATGCACTTACTTTTGATCATTAGGTCGTCGACGTAGACCTACAAGTTTCTCCCCCTCTGATCCCAGAAGACCCGATCCATCATGCGTTGATAGGTATCCCCTGCGTTCTTTAACCCAAAGGGCATCATTTTGTAACTGAAGCATCCCTCCCTCGTGATGAAGGAAACATCCTTGGTATCAGGAGGGTGCATCCGGATCTGGTGATAACCTGAAAAAGCATCTAAAAAGCTCATGACAGAAAAACCGACGGCTGAATCAACCAGCGCGTCGATCCGAGGCAGGGGGTAGCAATCCTTAGGGCATGATTTATTTAACAAAGAAAAGTCAATACACATTCTTCATTTACCACCTCCTTTTTTAACCATTACCACATTCGAGATCCAGCCCGGATACTGGATCTTCGAGATGAAGCTAGCCTCCAGGAGCTTCCTGACCTCCTCACGAATGGGCTCCTCCAGTTTGGTGGCGATGGCTCTCATCTTCTGGCGTATGGGGCGAGTGCGGGGGTCCAAGTTCAGGCGATGGCAGGCCACGTCTGCGTCGATGCCCGACATGTCCGACGTGCTCCAGGCGAAGATGTCGACGTTGCTTTGAATACAAGCCCGCACTTGCTCCCGGGCCTCGGGACTCAAGCCCCCGCTTACCCGCACCCTTTGTACTCGCCCTGCGCTGGTGAAGACCTCCATCTCCACCACTTCTTTGGCCGGCTCCAGCCGCGACTGCTCCCAGCCGGCCCTTGCCTCTTCCTCCAGCTCCAGCTCTCCCCTTTCTACCTCCTCCTCGATCTCCATCGCTTCTACCAGCCCCTCCTGCTACTGCTCGACTCCCACGCCCCTCGGGGCCTCTCCCTCAACTCCTCCTGCCGCTTGTTCTCCTACTTCCATCGCCCCTTCTGGGCTCTCCTGCACCTCGTCCCCCCGGACCACCTGCACATCTCCTTGCTGCTTCTCAGTCTCCTCTTCTCCCACTTCCTCTTCAACTATCTCTCTTGCCTCCTCTAGGCCCATTCCCTCTTCCTCAACGACCTCCTCAAGTGTCGCCATCTCAATCTCCAACTCCTCTGCCTCTGTCATCCACGAAATGGTGTTGACTGCTGTAACGTAGCATTGTCTTGCCACCTTCGGGTCCCCTCTTACCCTGACCTGCACCCCCCATTATTGAACTTGAGGCATTGATGGAACGAGGAGGGGACGCAGCGAAAGGCGCTAATGAGGGGGCGCCCAAAGATGGCATTATAGCTGCTTGGGGCGTCCACGATCACGAACCTGCAGTTCCGTGACACGCCCCCCCCCCCCCCCAACTTCACGTGAAGCCCTACTCCCCCTTCCACTTCCTTCCTCTCTTCGGAGAATCCAAACAACGGCCCATCCGAGGCCAGGATCCTCTTCCCTTCAACCCTCATCTCATCGAAGGCTTTCTTGAAGACGACATTCACTGAGCTCCCATTATCCACTATTATCCTTGAGACCGTATAATTTTCCACCGCCGTTTGGATCACCAGGGTGTCACAGAATGGATCCTCATAGTCTGGCATGTCTGCTGACGAGAAAGTGATTTTCTCTTCTGGTGGGGGAACCTGGGAGGTAGAGGCGACCCCCCTTCAGTACATGGTTTGCAGCCTCCCCTTGCGGGTTGCCTCAATCCCCACTCCTCCGTGAATCACCCCGATTCCTCCCCGGGTCCCTACATCTACCCAATCTTCGCACCTATCTTCCACCTCGCCCTGCTGTACCTTTACTATCCTCACCGATGGATCCTGCCTCCCTGATCCTCTTGCTTCTCTTATCTCTAAGAACTCCGGGCAGGTGGCCGTTGCGTGACCTTCCTCCTGGTGGAAGTCACAAAAAAGCAACGCCTCCCCGCCCCTTCTTCCCTCTCCTCTTCCTCTTCTCCCTCCTCCTCGAGCTCCTCTTCCCTCTCCTCTTCCTCTTCCCACTTCCATGGCCTCTTGCGGTGGTGGGGCACGACCCCCCGGCGCCTGCCTCCACACCGGTTGATCGAACCTCCGGGGTTCTCGTAGATTATCTCTTCCCTGGTAGCCCCCTCCTTGGCCCTGTGGGCGACCCTCCTAGGGCCTCCAACCTAACCGGTTGTTCGGCTCCCGGGCCCCCATCCCTACTGCTGCCCAAACCTTCGGGGCTCTTCCCTTCTCCTTTCTTCCCTTTGCTCCCTCTATTACCTCGGCTCCTTCTGTCTTCCTGCTGCTGGTTCCTTCACGTCGTCCTCCGCCAGCCTGGCCAACTTCCTGGCGAATGCTGGGTTTGCTCTCTCGAAGTCAATCTCCTTTGCCGCCCTCTCCATGAGCTTCTCAAAGGAGAGGGGAGGCACTCTCTTCAATTCCATGCTAAAGAATCCCGGTCTCAGCCCCAGGGTGAAGGCCAGCATCAGTACGTACCCTGGGACCTCCTGCACCAGGAGGATCTCTTCCTGAAACCGGTCGACATAGTGACCTAGCGTCTCATCCGGCTTCTGCCTCACCGCAAACAGGCACTCCGCTTCCTTCTTCCGCTTCTTCGAGGTTGAGAACCTCAACAGGAAACTTCTCAGCAGATCCTCAAAATAGTAGATTGATCTTGCTGGCAATTGGTGGAACCATTCCCGAGCCATCTCTTTCAACGTGATGGTAAATAGCCGGCACTTGAAGGCATCCGTCATCTGCCTTATTGATACGATGTCCTCAAACCACTGCACGTGCTGTATAGGGTCATCCTTCCCCGAGTAGTAGGACATGTCAGGCTCCCGGAACCCCTCCGGTACCGGAGCTGAGATGATGAGCTCGCTAAATGGGCTCTCACCTCCTGCCTGGCGAGAGGGTACGTCCCACGGCCTCGGCTGACTGGCCCGATCTGCGAGACCGTGCCCCGGGAAGATCTCTCGCACTGCCGCTTCCTTCTCTCCCAGATCCGCCAGCGCCACCTTGCCCGGGCGCTGGCTTTGGCCGGGGAAGAGTTCCCGCGCCGCCACATCTCTCTCGCCAGCCTCCGCCGGGACCTCCTTTCCCGGGCGCTGTTCTGGGACGTTCTCGCTCAAGAGCGGGACCTCTTCTATCGGGACTTGAGGGGTGGCCCACTCGCCTCTGGCCGAGAAGGCCAAACTGATAGTCTGCAGGACCTCTCGTCTGAATTCATCCAGCATCCTCCTTGTCGCTTCCTCTCCCCGGGTGGGGGAGCCTCCAGAACCTGACTCTTCACCTTCACCTCCAGCCATGAGACAAGACGTGAGGCTTTCTTGTATCGGCTGCCTTCCACGCTCACCGCACCAGAACTGTTGAAGCCAAATATGACCTCAACAGGAGTTCGAAGAAAAGGGGGTGCAACCAAAACCTACTTCTCTCAAGTCTCAACCCTCGACTGGATTCAAAGGATCTAAGACTGACCCAAAGCCTCAGTAGGGAGGTCCCACCTCACACCCGGAAGATCTCTGAGAGCTTCCCCTCCAAAGCCAAAGCTGGGCTAGGAGCTCCTCAGAAAGCACTGGAATTTGAGAGATAATGATAGCTTGCTTTCTAAAGAGTCCTTATGGGTCTATTTATAGCATCGTGCTGACCTGAAATTACTGAAAAGCCCCTAGTTGGTCTGCCAATAGCCGAATCCCGCTGTTTCCCTGAGGGCACAAGGGTAAATTTACCTGAGGGCAATCTGGTCATTTAACCCTAGGCCTTGGCCCCCACTCGGCGAGAGCTCTGAACCGAGGGCCTTTTACCCAGAGACGGCGCGAACGGTCTGAAAGTGCAACTAGATCTGATATACTCTAGAGGGGGGTGAATAGAGTATATGGTGTTTTGAAACTTCTGAAATACTTTTACAACAACTGTTGTAATATGTGTGAGCAGGGAAGCAAATATAAACCTAATCACAGAACTAAACTATGCAAAAACTAAGCACAGACAAATCAAGTCCAGAAACAAAAAAGTAAACAAGCAGAGCCAGATGACACAAGGAAATATAGTGGTTCCCCAAACTTGGGTACATCCACTCTTCTACCACCCTAGGTAGGAATCCACTGCAGGATGAGTTGATCAGGTGTCCTGGGCACCAATGAGCTTTTGATAAGGTGCTCAAAAACCAAAGCAGATTTTTTGATCAGGTGTCTTGCCACCAATGAGCTTTTGACAAGGTGCTCAAAAACCAGATTCAAACTTTTGAAGGGAGTTTGAGAAACCCTTTACAGAGTGGGGGTGAGAGAGTGATGGCAGTCTTCTCTTTCTCAATCAACTGAGAAGACTATGTGGATTGATGTCAAAGCTCCCCCTGAGTCCTTGAAATCTTCAGGAAGAAAAGCTTTGCTGAGGGTGATAGGCCTTCAAAGTTAGATCTCCAGCAATAGATGATTTCAGCAAGCTGAAATGTTGAGTGTCTGGAGTCTTGAGATGATGTTGGCCTTGAACACTTTGAAAGATGAAGAGATTTTTGAAAGCTTGATCTCTTTGATGAGTGTTCTTTAGAATTCTTGTTGACAGAAGTTTTTGAGAGAGTCTCTGTATTCTGTATTGTGTGTCCTCTTCTTGTTAATCATCTATGTTGATTCAAAAACATTCTATCTTTTATTCTCTGTGCTAGAATAGAATATCACTCTGTCAAAGATAGCCGTTGGTCTGCATTGATTGCATCCTTAATTGCAAAAACTCTTCTGGAGGAAAGTCCACAGAATTATTCCTTGAAAAATCCCTTGAAACTTGGTCCAGAAATAAATGAAAACGGCTAGCAAATCTTCTGAATTAATTGCAGAATAACTCCTGTCTGATTTGAATTTGAGTTCTGAAGATTATCTGAAATCGTCGAACTGAGCTCTGCTATCGTCGAGCTGAGCTCAGCGATCTGGAAAATTTAAGCAGCAACATAATCGTCGATCTGAGCTCAAAGATCGTCGAACTGAGCTCAGAGATAAAGATCCAAAGCAGAGTCAAGATCGTCGACCTGAGCTCACCGATCGTCGAATGGAGTTCGACGATATTGTGAAGTTGAGCTCAGCGATCGTCGAGTGGAGCTCGACGATCTGTCGAAGTTGAGCTCGACGATCGTCGATCTGAGTTCGACGAATCGTCGTGCTGAGCTCGACGATCAGACTTGGTCTCCAGACAGAAAAACTTGGTCTTCAGGGCAGCTTCCAATCCTAGACTTCTAACCCTTAGACTCAATTCTAATTGACCTATTAAGCTATACAGAAGGTCAAGCACAGATTCCTAGAGACATAGTGATCCTGACCCAAATTAGTAATAGGGTGTTCCAACAATCTCCCCCTATTTGGGTTAGGATTACTATTTACAGATTTTGGAAAAATTCAAATAACAACATACAATCAGAAAAGCATAAAAACAACATACAGACATTGCAGAAACATCACAGATATATATATATATGGCATCCAGATAGCAGTTCAGAAAATCCAAAGATTGTCACCTTACAGAATTACTTCTTCTCTTTGCCTTTAACCATTTTGATTTCTCTGTTAGGATTCAGGGCTTCTTGTTTGGATCTGGTGTCATCTGCTGCACCTAAATAAATTTGCTTAGTAGCCCTGGGAACCACAGCAGCAGGATGCAATTCCATATATCTTTCTGCATCAAAAAATTTGCTGGAGGCATATCTTTCTAGCTCTTTTTGTCTTTGCTCTGACATGGTAGAAATATTTGAAGTGTCTAGGCCTTGCTCTCTGGCTTTCTTTATCTGGTCTAATGCAGCCAACTCCTTCATCCTAGCAGTCCAAGCAACTGGATTCTTCTCAGGGTCCTCAAATGGTACAGGTGGCTCATACCTGTTGGAAGAATTGTCTTGAGGAGGCCTGACAGACACTGTCTCTTTGAGCTTGTAGGGGAATGGACCAGAAGCAGTATCAGATGAAACATGTCCTCCCCTGGAGTATGGGTGCTGCCTGGAATGCCCTTTAGAATACACTTGAAGATCTCTTTGACTTCCCCTGTATCCTCCTCTCCTAGAGTAAGAACCCCTAGATTGGCTTTCCCTTTGATATGATCTGGCATGGGGTTGATAGGGAGCCTGGCTTCTAGCTGGGGCTTGACTTGCAGAGCTGCCACCTGCACCTGCATCAGGAGGAGGTGGTGGAGGAGGATGAGGGTGCTGGGACTGGGAGGAGCCCTTATCAAACTTTCTTTTCTTCTTCATGGCTTTCAGCTGATTTTTAGAATACTGCATCCAATGTTCTGTAATTTGGCAGTTATGCAGAATATAATAAGGTATATCATTATTATCCTTGACTTTTGCAGGAGGCACCCTTTTCATTGTTTTGCTTCTAGGCTTCCTCTTCCTGGCAATAGAGGCAGCAGAGTCATCAGAGTCTGTCTTGAACTCATCAGATTCAGAACTCTGGTCATCATATATAGCATCAATTTTCTTCATCAACTCTTTCTTCAATTGAGCAGCAGCAGATGAGGCAGAAGCAGAAGGACCAGCAGCAGGGACAGTAGCAAATGCAACAGTAGATACAACATCAGATACAGGAACAACAGCAGATGGGGCAGCAGATGGAGCAACAGAATCATCAGCAGATACAGAAGGAGAAGCAGAAACAACAACAGTAGCTTCAGGAGTGATGGCAGCAGCAACTTCAGTAACATCAACAAAATCTTCAGCAGGCTCAAGATCAGTGGCCTCTGTCATCAGAAAATCCTTGGATATCTCCTCATCAGAAACAGTTGGGATTTTAGCAGTAGTGAGAACATCTTTAGCAGCAGCATCAACAATTTCAGAAGCAAAGGCAGTGTTTTCTCTAACAGTAGCAGCAGCAACAACATCTTCAGAAGCAGCAGTCACTGAAAGTACAAATGCAGAGAGAATGCTTGGGTCACAGCCAGAGACAGGCACCAGTGCCTTGGACAAATCCTCTGGGGGCTGGACAGCATGAACTTCTGGCAGACAGCTGTAGAAAGCAGGATCAAAGGCAGAAAGCAAAGACCTTAGGTCTATTGCCAAGACTGCAGTAGGAGCCACAGGAACAGCAGATACAAAATCAACAGCAGCAGCAGCAGCAGTATCATGAACAGCAGGAGCAGAAGCAGCAGCAACAGCAGCATGAAGGCTTGCTTCATATGGCATCTCCCCCTGCCTGGATGCAGATGCATCTGGATCAAGGCACACTGCTGGAGGTGCTGCCTGAGGAATGAGGGAGGAAAGCCTGGCAGAGAGAGCTGCCACTGACTGTTGTAGAGGAGCTAAGGAGGCCTCCATGAGAAGAGAGAGCCTGGGGGCAAGTAGCTCATACAACTTGTCAGCTAAGGCTGAGAGGTCCACATGCTCAACAGCAGGAGCAGAGGTAGATGGAATAGGGATGGCTGAGGATGCTGGAAGTGGAGTGCTGGGTAGTGGAATGGATGGCTCAGGAGTGGGGATAGTGGATATGGAGGATAAGGGAATGGATATGGATGGGGTGAAAGTTGGTTGGTCAATGATATGGTGGAGGAGATCTTGGAATGAGGTTGAGGATGAGGGTAAATCTGGAGGAGAGGATGGGGAATCATCCATATAGGAGTCATCCAGAAGAGTGAAAGATGGTATGGATGGAGAAGAGGTGACATCTGGTGGTGGATAGGAGAACAATGGGTGGAATTGGTCTACTGGAGGTGATGAAATGGTTGCTGGAGATGGAATTGATGTTGGAGAGGGGCTAGAGATGGTAATGG
This sequence comes from Platanthera guangdongensis, assembly GCA_039583875.1. NCBI lineage: Eukaryota > Viridiplantae > Streptophyta > Magnoliopsida > Asparagales > Orchidaceae > Platanthera > Platanthera guangdongensis. The sequence continues at coordinate 135,770,825 of CM077165.1, forward strand.
GGGATGAAGCAGGAATGGTGGATGGAAGTGGTAGGGTTGGAATTGGAGGAGGAGAAGAGGCAGTAACAGCAGCAGCCAGGTCTTCTGCAGGAGCAGAGACCTGTGGGGGAGTGACTCTTTGAGTCCTGGTGCCTGAAGGAGCATTAGATGATGGCCTGCTTGGCTTGCTGATTTGCCTGTCGCACTTGCCAAAGAGGGCACAGGTGAGTCTCTTTGAGGCATTTATGTGCACTCCAGAGGAGACTAGCAAGGAGGGGCACTTGTTCTGCAGGAAGACTCCAATAATCCTTCCAAAATTTACAAAGCTTTTATTTATTTTCTTCTTTATTAGGTCAAAGAAAACCTCTCCCCAGTTCAGACTTTTCTTATCTACCAGAGCTCCCATGAGGCAGAGCTGATGTCTGGAGATAGTGTCATGTGCAGAGTGCTTTGCCAACAGCACTTTTCCTACAACATCTGCTAGGAACCTGTACTCAACAGACAAGTTCCTTTTGAATAACTTGCTAGGGTTTCCCTCAGGATGACCCATCCTGGCAAGTATGTCAGAAAACTCTTCTCCAGATAATTCAGCAGTTTCTTCTCCATTTCTCAAACCAAAAACCTCTGTCAAAACTGTGGGGGTCAGAGGTACCTGGGTTCCAGCAATAGTTCCAACTATTATGTTGTTGTCTAGATTGTGAGCAGTATAGACCCATTCCTTTATTTCATCTGAAGCAAGCTTGATTCTAGTGGTCATGAGGGCAGACAAGTGTTGATCCTTGAATAAATTCAGAATGTCTTGGAAAACTTGATCAGTAGTGTTGAACGATTCCAGATCAATGTCGAAGCCTGCATCAAACTTCATGGCAGCTAGAACAGCAACTGATACGGCCATTGTAGCTGCAAAAACTTAACAAACAAAACGAACAAGCGTAGAACTGTTTGGAGGGAAGAAAATTCTTGCAGAGAAATTGAAAGTGCAGGAGAGAACGACGGCGAAAAATGAGTTTTATATTAGGGTTCGACGCAGAATTGGAAAGATCGTTGAACTCAGTTCGACGATCGAGGCTTCTAAAGGAATCTGAAGAGACTCCAACATCGTTGATCTCCGTTCGACGATCTTGGAAAGCGTCGAGCTCCGTTCGACGATCGTTCAGGGAACAAAATCGTCGAGCGCCGTTCGACGATCGTTGACCGGAAGAGATAGTTCATACTATCTGAGAGGCGCTGAACTCAGTTCGACGATTCTAGAAATCGTCGATCTCCGTTCGACGATCTTAGGGGAAATCGTCGAGCGCAGTTCAGAGATCAGAAAAACTCTAGACACTAAAAAAAAAATCAGATTTTTTGCCTAGTCTTGGTCAATTTTTAGCTTTCAAAATCTTGGATATTATTTAAGACTTCCTCCATCTAACATTCCTAACTGATTTAGGAAGAAAGTGTGTTTCTTTTCATCCAAAGGCTTGGTGAAAATATCTCCCCTTTGTAAATCAGTTGGGATATATTGTAATTCAATTTTATTCTTTTCAACATTGTCCCTTAAGAAGTGATGCCTAATCTCTATGTGTTTTGTCCTACTATGGAGGACTGGATTTTGAGCTATGGAAATAGCACTTGTATTGTCACAAAAGATTTTTGACTTCTCTAAGTTGTAACCATAGTCTAGGAGTTGGTTTTGAATCCACAATATTTGTGAACAACAACTGCCTGCAGCCATATATTCAGCTTCAGCAGTTGAGGTTGACACAGATGTTTGTTTCTTGCAAAACCAAGAGACAAGTCTGTCACCAAGGAACTGACAAGTTCCACTGGTGCTCTTCCTGTCAATTCTGCATCCAGCATAATCAGCATCAGAGAATCCAGTTAACTCAAATGCTGAATCTTTTGGATACCAGAGACCTAGATTTGGACAACTTTTAACATACCTGAGAATCCTCTTTACTAATATTAGGTGTGACTCTCTAGGGATTACTTGGAACCTAGCACATATACATGTAGCAAACATTATATCTGGTCTACTAGCTGTAAGATACAGTAAAGAGCCAATCATTGCTCTATATGTTGTCTGATCAACAGGTTTCCCATGTTCATCAGCATCCAATACAGCATTGGTAGGCATGGGTGTTTTCATACAAGATGCCTCAGACATACCAAATTTCTTAACCAGTTCATTAGCATATTTGGTTTGAGAAATAAAGATGCCTTCAGCATGTTGTTTGACTTGTAATCCTAGAAAGAAGGATAGCTCACCCATGCTACTCATCTCAAATTTAGAATGCATCAGGTTAGAAAACCTTCTGCACAATTTTGAGTCAGTAGAACCAAAAATGATATCGTCTACATAAATTTGTACTAGTAGGGTATGGACTTATGGGTTCTAATAAAAAGAGTTTGGTCTACTCTACCCCTTATAAAACTATTTTCCAAGAGAAAGCATGCTAAGGTCTCATACCATGCTCTAGGAGCTTGCTTGAGACCATATAATGCTTTATTTAGTCTAAAAACATAATCAGGATAAGTTGGAGAGATAAAACCTGGAGGTTGTCTGACATAGACTTCCTCTTTGATGTCTCTATTTAAGAAGGCACTCTTGACATCCATCTGATAAACCTTGAAACCTTTGTGAGCTGCATAAGCTAGAAATATCCTGATGGCTTCCAATCTTGCAACAGGTGCAAAAGTCTGGTTGTAGTCAATTCCTTCTTCTTGAGAATATCCCTGAGCAACTAGCCTTGCCTTGTTCCTTATTATTACTCCTTGATCATCCAGTTTATTTCTGAATACCCATTTTGTTCCAACAATGGAATGATCCTTTGGCTTTGGCACTAGTTCCCATACTTTGTTCCTCTCAAATTGATGCAACTCCTCTTGCATTGCAATGATCCAGTGTGGATCTTGCTCTGCATCTTGAATGTACTGAGGTTCAATTTGAGAAAGGAAGCAGGTGTGCAACAGGTTTTGGTTGACCTGATTTCTGGTTTGCACACCAGCTGAGAGTTCTCCAATTATTTGGGTAATTGGATGGTCTCTTGATGTTACTAGATCAACAGGGGGTGTTGATTGTTCACCAACCTGTGTTGTTGTTTCCTCTTGTGGAACAACAACTGGCTCTTCAAGTTGAGCTTCAATGTGTTGAGCATTGCTTTCATCTTCATTGCTTTCTTCTTCTTGAGCAACCTGTAGCTTGTTCATATCTTCAACTAGAGAGTGTTCCTGCAAAGGTTCTATGGTAGAAGAAATCTTCTCCTTGAAAGACATGTTAGTTTCATCAAAAGAAATATGAACAGATTCCTCAATTTTCAAAGATGATTTATTATAGACCCTATAGGCCTTGCTGATCATGGAGTATCCCAGAAACACTCCTTCATCAGCTTTGGCTTGAAATTTTGCTAAGTATTTCTTGTCATTATTGTGAATATAGCAAATACAACCAAAAATTCTAAAATAGTCAACTTTAGGTTTCTTCCCTTTGAGTAATTCATAGGGAGTCTTTCCCTTCAGTTTATGTATCAGACTTCTGTTCAGCACATAGTTGGAGGTGTTCACTGCCTCTGCCCAAAAGGATAGAGGTAGATGAGCATCTGACAACAATGTAGTGGCAGATTCAATAAGGGTTCTATTTTTCCTTTCAGCTACCCCATTTTGTTGAGGAGTTCTAGGAGCTGAGAAAGTATGTCTGATCCCTTCACTCTGACAGAACTCTTGCATAAGAAGAGAATCAAACTCTGTCCCATGATCACTTCTGATCAGGGCAATGTGAGTATTGAACTCAATCTGTATACATTTGAGAAACTCTGTCAGACACTTAAAGTTATCAGACTTCTTCCTTAGAAAGAACACCCAAGTGAATCTAGAGAAGTCATCTACAATTACTAAAGTGTAGGATTTCCCTCCTAGGCTTTGTACTGTGATGGGTCCAAACAGATCCATGTGTAACAGATACAATATCCTAGGTGAATCACTCTTATTAAGTGACTTAAAACTGTTTTTAGTTTGCTTGCCTAATTGACAAGCCTTGCAGAGTCCTTCCTTTTTGTAGGGGCCAGAAGGTAGTCCTCTAACAAGGTTGTCCTTGGATAGCCTAGCAATAGTTCTAAGGTTTAGGTGTCCTAATCTCTTATGCCACAAAACATTTGGTCTACAGACTGAATTAAACAAGAAGATATCTATATCAGTTGAAAGAAAATCTACTAAGTAGATGTTACCTTTCCTTTTACCTGTCAGCACAGTTGTGTTGTCCTCTGACTTGATTTTGCATAAGGTCTTGCTGAAGGTCACCTGGTAGCCTTCATCACATAGCTGACTGATGCTGATCAGGTTGTGCTTCAGTCCTTCCACATATGCTACCTTCTTGAAGGTTACTGAACCAATCTGGACTGTACCATATCCTTTAGTCTGTCCAAAGTTGGAGTCACCAAAGATAACTTTGGGTCCAAGCTTGGCTCTGAAGGATGTGAGGTTGTCCTTATTCCCTTTCATGTGCTTAGAGCACCCACTATCCAAATACCATTGCTGGTTAGATGTTGGATAGGTCTTCACCTGCACATGAAACAATTTACTTGTTTTTGACCCAGTTTACCTTGGGACTAGGTTGATAGCCTTTGAATTCAGAAATGAAAGACATCCCTGGTTGACTCTTATATCCTTCAGGATGATATCTCCTTGGAGGTAAAATCCATTCAGTATAAGGGTTAAAGGTTTGGGATGAAGAACCCTCAGGATTCAATTTTGATTTGCCTTTGAAAAATTTTCCAGAGCTCTGACCTCTGTTCGACGGTCTTGGAGCTGAGTTCGACGATCTTGGGTCAGATCGTCGAGCTCCGTTCAACGGTCGACTATGGGTGAGGTCAGGTATATGAAATCGTCGACTTGCGTTCGACGACTCTGGCTGAGATCGTCGACCTGCATTCGACGATGTTTCCTGAGATCGTCGAGCTGCGTTCGGCGATCGTCGATCTTCATTCGGCGATCGTCGAGCTCCGTTCGACGATTTCTGCTGGGACTTAAATTTCTGAGGCAGATCAGAATTTTTCCTGGCAACCTCTACAACTCCCTTTCCCTTGCTAGAAATAAACTTGATGGGAGTTGTTAGGACTATAGGTTGGCTGGATGAAGCACCCAAGCCCAGTGTACTGTTGAGTCTAGAGTTCACTGTGCTTGTGATGTCCATCAGCTTGATGCTTCTCCCATTAAGGGATTCTTCAAGCTTCTTGGCCTCAGAGAGCTCACTTTTCAGTGTAGCTATCTGTTCCCTACAGTTCTCCAACTCCTGAGAGAGTTTGAGATTTTCTGACTTTAAAACATTGTGTTCAGATAATTGATTTCTGAGAGAGATGATCTCTTTCTCAGACTTTAGCAGGTCTAAACACAGTGCTTTAAATTCAGATTTAAAATCTTCTGAAGTAAAATCAAAAGAGCTAATTACCTGATCTTCTTCAGGTTGAGTTTCTGAGTCTGACTCTGACTCTTCTTCCTCTGAGTTGTGCTGTGAGGCATTAATTGCCATCATGCAGAATTCCTTTTCCTCTGCATCATCCTCATCATCACTGGAGCTGGAAGAGGCTTCTGACTCCTCTTCAGTCTCACTCCAGGATTCAGCAACAAACCCTTTCCTTGTATGCTTATTTTTGCTGGAAGAAGGTTTGCTATTGCCATTCCTTTTGGGGTCCTTCTCCTTTCTTCTTTCTTTTCTGTCCCTTCTGTCCTTGTTCTTGTTCTCTGGACAGTCAGAAACTATGTGCCCTGGTTTCCTGCAACCAAAGAAAATAATGTCTTTGTTATTGCCAATGGACTTGTCATACCTTGGCCTATCCTGCTCCTTGTATGATCTTCTTCTGAAGTCCTTTCTGGCCATCTTATAGAATCTCTTGGCCAACAAGCTGAGTAGTTCATCATTGCCTGTGCTCTTATCTTCAGGCAGATCCTCAGTTGCCTTGAAGGCTATGGTTTTCTCTTTCCTTGTGGCTGGTGAAGCAGCCTTCTGTTCTTCCTCTCTATTCTTGATGAGTAGCTCATAAGATTTGAGCTTAACCAACAAGGCTTCAGTGGTGATCTCATTTAGACTTCTGGCATCCTTGATTGGCCAGATTCTTGAGTCCCAAGTGCTGGGGAAGCACATTAGGATCTTGTCATTAAGTTCTGTCAGAGAGATCTCTTTGTCTAATGTCCTTAGCTCACTGACAATTAGACTCAATCTGTTGTACATGTCTCCCACTGACTTAGTCTCTCCCTTCTTGAAGTTCTCATATTGGGAGATGAGATGGGATCTTCTGTCCTTTCTCTCATCAGCTGAGCCTGAGACAATTTCTGAGAGCTTGTCCCAAATCTCCTTGGCTGAGTTGCATTCAGCTACCTTTTGGAATATGTCATCTGACATTGTCTGGGCTAGGATGTTCATAGCCTTGGCATCAACTACTTTCCACTTTTTGATGTCAGCATCTGTTCCTGATGGAGGTGGAACAGCATTTGTACTGGTGCTCTCTGGGGGTCTTGGGCACACTGTCAAAATAGAATTAAATATATCTTCGTCAATAGAATTCATGTAGAGTCTAATCCTTGCTTTCCAAAGTGCAAACTTTGACAGATTGCACACTGGAGGTCTGGTGCTAGCATAGTCTTTGTTTTGGGCCATGATTTGTGCAAGCAAAATCTAATAATAAAATACAAAAGAAAAACAGATCTAGTTTAGGATCTCGGGGTTCAGGTGTTAGCCTGTACAACCAATCAGGTATGGTATGTTTAACCAACCTCGCTTTGATACCAATTAAAAGTGCAACTAGATCTGATATACTCTAGAGGGGGGTGAATAGAGTATATGGTGTTTTGAAACTTCTGAAATACTTTTACAACAATTGTTGTAATATGTGTGAGCAGGGAAGCAAATATAAACCTAATCACAGAACTAAACTATGCAAAAACTAAGCACAGACAAATCAAGGCCAGAAACAAAAAGTAAACAAGCAGAGCCAGATGACACAAGGAAATATAGTGGTTCCCCAAACTTGGGTACATCCACTCTTCTACCACCCTAGGTAGGAATCCACTGCAGGATGAGTTGATTAGGTGTCCTGGGCACCAATGAGCTTTTGATAAGGTGCTCAAAAACCAAAGCAGATTTTTTGATCAGGTGTCTTGCCACCAATGAGCTTTTGACAAGGTGCTCAAAAACCAGATTCAAACTTTTGAAGGGAGTTTGAGAAACCCTTTACAGAGTGGGGGTGAGAGAGTGATGGCAGTCTTCTCTTTCTCAATCAACTGAGAAGACTATGTGGATTGATGTCAAAGCTCCCCCTGAGTCCTTGAAATCTTCAGGAAGAAAAGCTTTGCTGAGGGTGATAGGCCTTCAAAGTTAGATCTCCAGCAATAGATGATTTCAGCAAGCTGAAATGTTGAGTGTCTGGAGTCTTGAGATGATGTTGGCCTTGAATACTTTGAAAGATGAAGAGATTTTTGAAAGCTTGATCTCTTTGATGAGTGTTCTTTAGAATTCTTGTTGACAGAAGTTTTTGAGAGAGTCTCTGTATTCTGTATTGTGTGTCCTCTTCTTGTTAATCATCTATGTTGATTCAAAAACATTCTATCTTTTATTCTCTGTGCTAGAATAGAATATCACTCTGTCAAAGATAGCCGTTGCTCTGCATTGATTGCATCCTTAATTGCAAAAACTCTTCTGGAGGAAAGTCCACAGAATTATTCCTTGAAAAATCCCTTGAAACTTGGTCCAGAAATAAATGAAAACGGCTAGCAAATCTTCTGAATTAATTGCAGAATAACTCCTGTCTGATTTGAATTTGAGTTCTGAAGATTATCTGAAATCGTCGAACTGAGCTCTGCTATCGTCGAGCTGAGCTCAGCGATCTGGAAAATTTAAGCAGCAACATAATCGTCGATCTGAGCTCAAAGATCGTCGAACTGAGCTCAGAGATAAAGATCCAAAGCAGAGTCAAGATCGTCGACCTGAGCTCACCGATCGTCGAATGGAGTTCGACGATATTGTGAAGTTGAGCTCAGCGATCGTCGAGTGGAGCTCGACGATCTGTCGAAGTTGAGCTCGACGATCGTCGATCTGAGTTCGACGAATCGTCGTGCTGAGCTCGACGATCAGACTTGGTCTCCAGACAGAAAAACTTGGTCTTCAGGGCAGCTTCCAATCCTAGACTTCTAACCCTTAGACTCAATTCTAATTGACCTATTAAGCTATACAGAAGGTCAAGCACAGATTCCTAGAGACATAGTGATCCTGACCCAAATTAGTAATAGGGTGTTCCAACACGGTCTCGCCTGCTTACAGGCGAGAGCCCCTTCAAGATTGGAACTTGGTGCTAGCGTAAGCACTCCCGCGCTGGCCGCGCTCGACGATCTCGGCCTGTTGATCTCCATTCGACGACTTGACGCGAATGTTCCCACCAGCTTGGGCGAGACCTCCTTTCGGGCGGGAACGCCTTTGGCTAGCTCAACTGTGACCATTGCGCCTCCTGGTCTGGCTCAGCGAATATGGGGTTGTACAGCCGTTGTGTAACGTGTCAGGCTGGTGAAAACTTTTCAATTGACCTTAAAGTGATGTCATAGACAAGGACTTATAGCCCTTGTTGGGAAAAACTCTTATGATTTACCTTAACAAATTACTTTAAGTGATTTTACATCCTAGGTTTATTACTCATAATGTATAGAGAGTGTAATATGTTCTTAGAAGTCTTTGGGTGTCATTGGTATAAAGAACGTGAGAAAGTCACACTAAATTTAAGAGGAAAGTCATGAAATACCGACTTCGACTAGAAGTCAACGCAGGTCTGACTAAAAGTCGACTCTACTTTGAGTATAAGTTAGAGTAACAAATATGATAAGTCGACATTAACTAAAGGATCAAGTCGACGCATACTCTAATATGAAATTGACGCAATATCGATTATAGAACTTAATTGACAAATTGTCTGAATGAAGCCAGAATTCAATGCTACGTCTATATGAACTTGACTCTGTTGCAAAAAACCCTTATGATTTAGCTTAATAAATTATATTTAGTGATTTTACATCCTAGGTCAAATACCCATGATGTATAGAGAGCCTAATTTGGTCTTAGAAGTCCTATGGTGTCATTGATATAAAGGATATATACAAGGCATACTGAATTGAAGAGAAAAATCATGAATTGCCAATATGTGTCGACAAGATCTCGATGCAATGTCGATTGGAATTCGATGTTACTTTGAATAGAAGTCAAAACAACTAAATCTGGATAAGTCAACGACACTTAAAGAATAAATTGATGTATGCTTCAACATGATATTGATGGAACGTCGACTATAGAGATTTTCATACAGACAGTCAGAAATCGATGTTGCTTTGACTAGAACTAGACGTTACATCGACTAGATTTCTTAACAAAATTTGATTTGTGACTTCAATCTGATTTAAATCCACAAGGGGTTTACATAATAGATTCTTGGAGACGTTAGAGGTAGTCGATCTATATATATGATGAGTTACAAAGAAACAAACACACATAGATAAGAGATCTATCACAGTTTAGCAAATTGATTAACAATCAACATATGACTAAGAAAATATATATCAGATCATGGGAAGATTGAATTCGACAGAGAAAGCTTGGAAGATCATCATTATCAATTGAATCTCTTCCAATATCATTCGATTGGTTTGATAGTTGATGAGACGGATTAGAGAATTAGTACTTCTTCTCGAGAGGAAATTGCATAAGATTCAGAGAAGATTTTTAAAGATCATTTTGAGATTGAGCTTATAGTCTTTGATATTTTGATATTCAGAGATTCATCAGAAGTTCCATAGATCATCATTATTTGTCCTCAGAAATGTAAAGAGAGGTCACAAAGAGAAAAATCATTCCAACTCAAATATTCTCTTATTTTACCTTTTGTATTGGAGAAAAGAGTTTTGTGAATCACTCATCAAAGGATTGTGTGAGAGGTTCTAAGAGTCTACTTGAGAAAAGACTTAGATTGTAATTGGTTTAAGATCTCCTTATCAAAAGCTCTGGTGTGGTTCTAAGAGTCTCCTTATCAAAAGACTCAGACACTGTAATAGTGAATTCTTACCAAGTGGTTAGAAGAGTGGATGTACCCAATTTGAGGGAGAATCACATAATCCTTGTGTCTTCTGTGATTTTGTTTTTGTCTTATTTTCTGTAGTGATGTGCTGTGATTTTACTTTACTGCATCTGATTCTGGATAATTGTTTATGTGAATGTAAATTTTGTGATTAGAATTAAGTATTTTAAGATAATTTTTAATCTATACTCACCCCACCCTCTAGAGAAAACTTTAAGGATTATAGAAACTGTACTCCTATTTCCATTGGTATCAAAGTGAGGTTGATCATCAATAGGTTAATCTATATGAGATTAATCTATAATAAGGTTAACATCTTGATTAAAAGATCATTTCAGTTACAACAATATATTCACATACACATTTACTATAATGGCTTCAAATTATTTCGAAGGATTTGCATCAACTAGACCACCAGTGTGAAATTTTGATAAGTTTACACTCTAAAAAGCCAGGATCAGATTGTATATGAACTCTATTGACGAAGTGCAGATGAAAGGAATGATATAAGCTCGCTTCATATCTCATACTATGAAAATTTCCAGAAGAAATCTAATGAATCTATAGCAGAGATGTATGATAGATTCAACATGATAATTAATGAATTAAAAGGACTGAATAAAAACATATCTCTTACATAAATAAATGACAAGTTACTCATGTGCTTCCCTAATACACGAGACTCTAGAATTTGGGCAATAAGAGAAGCTAGGTGTCATAAAGAGATTATTATAGATGCTCTACTTAGAAAGCTGAATTCATATGAACATCTATTGAAAAGTAGAGCTGAAACCGAAGAAAAAGAGAATAGCATATCATTAAAAGAAAAATCAGTAACATTCAAAGTTTTTGAAGATGAATCATTTGTTACAAAAAATGAAATGTTCAATCTTCTGGTAAGAAGATTCAAAAAATGGATTAAATCAGGGGGTTTAAGAAGAAGTGACAGAAGTATTGGAAAACAAAAGTTTGACAAAACTTGTAATAAGTAGATAATTTGTTTTACTTGCAAAAAACCTGGACATATTTCAACTGAGTGTCCAGAATAGTAAAAGGAAAGATCTAGCTCAAATGATCAAAATAAAAAGTATCTGAAGAAGAAGGATAAGAGAAAGGGAAAATGTTTCATTGTTGAAACCTAGAGTGACACAAGCTGAGATTCCAATTCTTTATCAGATATAGAAGAAGAAAAGTTTGTTGAGGATGCTTGTCTCATGGTACTAGGGACAAAATCTGATCATGTTTCAAATGAGATACCAGATTATTTTGATGATATAGATTTTACTTCTAATGATTTTAAGATATGTTTTATAGAATTTTGCATTGATCAAATAGAATTGGAAAAAAAATCAAATCATTAAGGCAAAAATTTAAAATATATGAAAACTGTCCAGATGATATTAAACAAATAGAACAAGATACGCATTTAGAAGTTGAGATAAATAATTTAAAAGAACATATTAGAAAGCTAACATAAGAAAATACTTCATTAAAATAAGAACTATCAAAGACAAAAAATCTTTGAAGACTCCTTGAATAGAAGGAGTAATCAGCTTAAGAATATCACTGAGAACCTTAAGAAAAGATTTGATGATTTGGGCTTAGGAGCAAAACCTAACAGGATTGTAGTAATTGATAATAAACCTACATGGAAAAATCATGTATCTTTCATTAAGGAAAGCAAGTACTATTTACAATTATGCATAATAAGTATTCAAATTCAAATAATGATAGGAAACAAAATCAATGGAAAAAGTGTTGCAAATAAGTAATCATTGATGGATAAGAAATAAAAGTCAATAGTTTCAATAAATCAGGAGCATGCATCGACTTCATATCGACACAACTCTTGTGAAACGTCGAATTCAAATCGACGTATTCCAAATATTGTGTCGACTTCAACTCAACACATATCCATGAATAATAATTGTTCTTATCAATGTAATTCTATGAATGATGTCAGCAAAGTTTATAATATCAAAGGTCATGAAACTGGAAGTTGTTGGTTTAATAGACCAACACTCTTTTATCATAAGGGATATTATAAAAGACCATCATATACTTTCATTACTTCCTATAATGGAAAAAAGAAGTAATGGGTCCAAGGAAACCTGGATCCCAACTAATGTTTAAATTCATGTGCAGGAAAAAGGTTGTCCTTCCACAAATCAATAGTGATATTTGGACAGTGGATGCTCTAGGCATATGACTGGACAAAGAGATATGCTGATAAATTTTAAGGCCAAAAATGGTCCAAACGTAGTTTTTAGTGATTCTAATTTTGGTCAGACTAAAAGATATGACATGATCAAAATTGGAGATATCATCGTTGCTAAAGTAGCTTATGTTGAAGGGCTTCAACATAATCTAATTAGCATTAGTCAATTGTGTGATGGTGAATACAAGGTTGTATTCACTAATAATATTTGCCAAATAATAAACTCTAGAACAAATAAAACTATGATAACATGTTATAGAAAAGGTAACATATATGTTGTTAATTTTAATTCCACTAACAATGAATTATTTCTATGCAATAAAAAAATAGACAGGAATGAGCTATGGCATATGAGGCTTACGTAACACCCCCATCCGTCGTATGGCATATAACAGAAGGTCCAGCTAGAACCCGACGCCATATACCACGGACAGTCGGAAGGGTTATGTATGAATAACCAAACTATCCAATTAAGAATACTCGTCCTATCACAGAGCATTCTAGCGGAAGATTTTAAACAGTTGAAAGAACCCATAATGGTAATCCAATAATCATGAATGTCTACAACCACTACAACTGGAATGAAAAACAAATTCTCTGAAAGTTACACGGCCTTATGGTCTTACAGGAGTTCACTTAATAAAATAGTGTTTTCCATACATCGGCTCGCAGGCCGGCCACACATGACAAACTAAAGTACAACTATTCGCTTGGGCCTTCGAGGGCCAGCTCAGCAACATGGGCTCCAGCTCGCTATTTGGTACTTGGCTCCGCAGCACCTGCAAGCAACATTCCACCGCACGGTGGCAAACAAAGCAACAGTCAGCCAAAGCCGAACAAATTATAACGACCCTGCCCCTTTCTCAGGACGGCGGTGCTCCTTCCCTACAATTCATTAGCCCAGCTAAACAATATAGAACAAACATATTTCGACACAGGTGTAGGATCGCACGACCAAATACCCCATGCACTCAGGGCACATTATCAGTGTATCCTGACACTTCAGCGTCTTCACCACCACCCCCAGGATGGCAACCTCATGAGCATGTTAGCCTTTCCGACCACCGTCAAAGGCTCCCGACTATGCCAACGGCCAGTCCCCTTTTCGGGTCTCCAGCACCGAACCACATAGCCCAGGTCCGATTCCACTTACCCGTTGCTCACACACATAGTCACCTTAAGACGTACGCATGAGCCAAGCTTCTCTCGGATCCCGCCACAAATCCAAACAATCACATAACCCAGTTATGTTCAAGGTCGGTTCCCTGACTGCCAAGTTAACAGAGCAATGATTCTGCTCAGTTTTCCGGGTGCGCCTTGAAGTTAATCCCCAAGGATCCCTACTGCAATCTACCGCGTAGAAACCCGAAAACTCAAAGCACGGAGTCTTCTCCAGCAAACCATAACAAATGCAACATCACCGATCCAGACCAACATGTCCGGGTAGGCTTCACACACAATTCCTATGTCTGTACTTCGATTCCGGACACTATATGCAACACAAGGGGGACTATTCACGTCAACCCCAAGGAACACCGCACACTCGCGGGAGCGGGTTTTCCTATGCAAAAGGAAGAGAGCTTCACATGCTCAAGTAGAGAATCGTTACCCTTGTAGTACGCTTTTGCGCCAAAGAAAACTACCCAGTTAGAAGTCTTCGCAACGGTGTTTCCTCCACGGATCCGCTCTCGGTTCTCTAAACGGTGCTCCGATGCTCCGTCGGCGGCCGGAATCCTCCTCCTTCTTCCTCCTCTCTCTAACTCCTTGAAAGAGAGTGCTTAAGAGAGAAATGAGGAATTGATCCTCTATTTCCGACCTTAACAGAGCAGGGACTCATCTGGGCCGTCAGATCTTAATTAAAGAAATCGAACGGCTCAGATCCGCTCAAAAATCCCAAACTTTGGCCGAACACGGCCTTGGACACGGCTGTGTCCCAGGCCATGTGCCTCGATCCAGGCACGATCGTCGAACACAGAAACTCACACGGGCTAATACACGCCCGTGTCTCAAACTAACACGCCCGTGTTGGGTCCTCGACACGCCCGTGATCGGGGGCGTGTCACATATAACCGCTACGCCAACCGACAAGACCCTACTGAATACGGGTGGGGACACGGGTCAGAACACGCCCGTGTCACCCTTGACATGCCCGTGTCAAAACTGTGCACAACCCGTGTTTCCTACCGTGTCCTTCTCTGGACACATCCGACCAACACACAACGAAAGACACGACCTTGGACACGCCCATGTCCTAGACAGTGTACCCCTATACAGGCACCAAAATTTCTTTTGGACGTGATCAGCTCAAATACGATTTTCGGGGCGTTACAAATCTCCCCCCCTTACGGAATTTCGTCCTGAAATTAAATAAAGGTACACAAAATTAAATGTTACCTGAGTGGAATAACTCGGGGTATTGCTCTAATGTAGTTTGCTCTCACTCCCATGAAAGCTCCTCACGTCCTCAGTTATCCCAACGGACCTTAACCATTCGGATTTCCTTGTTGCAGAGTCGTTTGACTTCAACATCTTCTATACGTATAGGCTTGACCTTTGTCGTCAACTCGTAATCAACCGGTACTGGATCGACCGCAACTATCTGCGAAAGCTCTTGCACCGCCTTACGCAACACCGATACGTGGAACACATCGTGTATCCCACTCAAATCCACCGACAGCTTCAATTTATAAGCTGTTTCGCCAACACGCTCCAGGACCTCAAATGGTCCAAGGTATCACAGACTCAGCTTCCTCAAGCGTCGAACCTGCGAAACACCCTTGAACGGCTTGACTTTTAAATACACCCAGTCGCCAACACCGAACTCCACGTTCCTATGCTTGGTGTTATAGTACTTTGCTTGCCTGTCTTGAGCGATCTTCAACCTTTCCTGAATTGTACGTACCATTGAAGTGGCATCTTCCACCGCTTAACATTTATATAACTTCGACTCGCCTGTCTCCAACCAAGACAACGGCGTACGACACTTCCTCCCATACAAGGTCTCGAAAGGTGTCATTCCAATACTCGCTTGAAAGCTGTTATTATACGCAAACTCCACCATGTAATGGTCATCTTCCCAATGTTTTCCGAAATCTAGGGCGCACATGTGAAGCATGTCCTCCATCGTCCTATTGACCCTCTCGGTCTGACCGCCCGTCTGTGGATGGAAGGCTGTGCTGAAACTCAGCTTAGTTCCCAACAAATTATGCACCAGCCTCCAGTCCTTCGACGTGAAGCGTCCATCTCAGTCACTAATAATGCTTCGGGGTACACCATGCAACCGTACGATATTATCCACATAGAGTTTGGATAACTTTTCCACCGGATCTTCCTTCCTATTTGGGATGAAGTGCGACACTTTTGTCAACCTATCTACGACAACCCAGATGGCGTCGTTTCCCTTCTGCGACTTTGGCAATCCATGCACAAAATCTATAGAAATGTCATCGAATTTCCACTCCGAGATAAGCAAGGACTTTAGGAGACCTCCGGGCTTCTGGCACTCCGCCTTCACCAAGGCACAAGTTTGGCATTTGGCCACATAAAGTGCTACATCTTTCTTTAATCCTGGCCACCAGAATAACTTCTTCATGTCTCTATACATCTTTGTGTTTCCCAGGTGGATTGAGTACTTGGTATGATGAGCCTCGTACATCAACTCCTCCCGAAGATTATCCGCACTAGGGACGCATAGACGACCATCCTTCCTTGGCAGTCCATCCTCAACCGCAAACTGGGAATTTGACCCATCCAACGATTCATCTAAGATCTGCTTCATGTGCTATCCAGAACCAAAGCTCGTCGAACTTTATCAGTCAGGTCATACTACACCTCTGTCCAACACAATATCGCCCCGACACTAGGCTTCTTATTAACGCAGGAAATCTCTAATGCCTCCAAATCACGGACCAAGCTCTCATCATGTGCCGACAACCAACTGGCCTGCGCAGGAGCCCTGTGGCTCAATGCATCTGCCACCGCGTTACCTTTCCCAGGTACAGAATGTATCTCAAAGGTGTAGTCCCCCAAGAACTCCATCCACCTCCGCTGCCTCATGTTCAGATCCTTCTGATCTAACAAGTACTTCAGGCTCTTATGATCGGTGAAGATATCAACTTTCACACCATACAGGTAGTGCCTCCATAGCTTCAGAGCGAATATCACGGACGCTAACTCTAAGTCGTGAACCAGATAGTTCCTCTCATGAACCTTAAATTGACGTGAACCATAGGCTATCACACATCTATGCTGTAGCAGAACACAGCCCAAACCACTGCCTGAAGCATCACTATAAATTTCAAACCCTTCGGTCCCACTCAGCGAACATAAGATAGGCGTCGTGGTCAACTGCCTCTTCAACTCTTCAAAAGCCTGCTCACACTCCAGCGACCACACAAACTTTTGATCTTTCCTTGTCAACATCGTGAGTGGTAACGCTATCTGCGAAACGTTCGCTACGAAGTGCCTATAGTAGCCGGCAAGCCCCAGAAAACTCCGGACTTCCGCCACTGTAGTCAAAATAGGCCACTCCCGCATTGCTACTATCTTCGCCGGATCCACCGCTATCCCTTCTCCACTAACCACATGACCAAGGAACGGTACTGAGGATAACCAGAACTCACACTTGGAGAACTTAGCATACAACTGATTCCTCCTCAATGTCTCCAACACCATGTGTAGATGCTTGTAATAGTCCTCCTCACACTGCGAGTATACCAAGATATCATAGATAAATACTATCACGAAATGATCCAGGTATTCTCTGAATGTCCTGTTCATCAGATCCATAAACACGGATGGTGCATTGGTCAGCCCAAACGGCATGACTGTGAACTCGTAATGCCCAAACTGCATGCTGAACGCTATCTTTGGGATATCACTTTATCTTATCCTCAATTGGTAGTAGCCGAACTTCAGATCTAACTTTGAATATACTGTTGACCCAACCAACTAATCAAATAGATCGTCAATCCTGTGGATCAGATACTTATTCTTCTCCATAAGCTTGTTCTGTTGGATCCCTAGTTTGATTTGGGCTAGGTTCATTAACTTAGGATCTTATGACCCACAATGTATAGCTAGGGTCATGGTTGTGTCCTAGAGTCTAGGACAAGTCCTTAGAAGCAACACTGTATGGACCAGCTATCATTAGACTGCCAGAGACTTAAGACTTAGAGTTTTTCCAAAGACCAAGTAAAATGAGTTCGACATTTGTTGAACTCAGTTCGACGATAGTCGAACTCAGCTCGACGATAGTCGTGCCCAACTCAACAATCTCAGAGAAAAATTCTCTGAGCTGAGCTCGACGAACTTCATTCTTAGGTCGACGATCTTTGGACTCAACCTTCATAATTCCAAGTCAAGTTATTCTCCAGACTGAGGTCGACCAACTTCATTCTCTGGTCGATGAATTCTGGACCGTTTACTTCAACCTGTTGAAGCCAGAAGTTTCTCATATTTTTCTAAGTCCAGAATCTTCTCCAGTCGACGAACTCAGGATTCTCAGCTCGACGAATTTAGACCACTTTGAGTAAAGTTATCAAGCAGCAGTTAGTGGTCCTCAGCTCGATGATTTTGTTGTGCAGTTAAGGCAAAGTTTCCAGAGATAGCAGTTTCGTTTCTCAGCACGACGATCTTGGAGCTCAACTCGATGAATGGAAGCCGTCTGGTCGACGAACACATCTTCTCAGCTCGACGAACTGTGGACTCAGCTCGACAAATTCTGTCATCTGTTCGACGATTCCAGACTAAGTTATTTTCCATCCTTCTGTGCCCACCTTGTTGCAATAATTCCCGAGTAATTAGTGCTCTAATATTCTCTGAATATAACCGTTAAAAGAGCATTGATTATGGTATTCTCCAAGATTATTGCTTGTCGTGTTTCCATGGGACAGTTGGGTAAATAATTCAATGTTATTTATTCTCTAGGCCGTCAGCATTGATTAAAGAAGATTCAAATTTCGAAAGACCAATTTCCCCAGGAAATATAAAAGAGATCTTCTCTCTTTTTCTAATATAGATACAGATACACAGACACACAGACACTTACTGAGAGTTACAAATATACAGAAGTAAGAAGGACATGTGACATAGAGACAACAATATAATAAGTTTGCTCTCATTTCTTACACAAGATTTCTGATACAGAAGAAGCCCTAGACCAGAACATCAGTCACTTTAGAAGAAGAAGAACAAACAAATCAAATATCAAGAGTCTTTCATCTTCAACTCTCCAGGACACTTCAAAGGACAACATCTACTCCATCTGTCAAAGAAGTTCCTGAAGATCATTTCTGGTCAAGGATGAAAGTTAGAAGGCCTATCACCCTGTAGCAAAGCTCCAGATCTTCCCTGAACCATTCTACATCTCAGGGGGAGCCCTTTGCTAAAATCATTTTCCACTAAGTCTTCTTAATTTATTGAGAAAGAGAAGAAAACATAATCTCTCACCCCCCACTGTATAAAGGGTTCTTAACTCCCTTCAAAAGTTATTCCTGGTTGCAATTCTCCTAACCAAAAGACTTGAGGTTTGGTTTTTGAGCACCTGATCAAAAGCTCATTGGTGTCAGACACCTGATCAAAAATCTGACTGGATTTCTACCAGGGTGGTAGAAGAGTGGATGTACCCAGGTTGGGGAAGCCACTATATATTTCTTGTGTTGTCTGGTTGTACCTTTGATGCAGGCCCAAGGTTTCGACTGATTAAACTACGCGTTCTTCTGTTCGACAATTTAATTAAATATCTAGTGCGCGGTTTCTCTACTTAGTACTATCAAATACTCAAACATTAAGAGGCAAAAATTCCACAACCATCAACGAAAAGGGACGCAACCCCTTTTATAGATTGAACAAGGGCTATAGGCCAATGTTCGCTCAAGCGAAAAAGGACCCACACGATCCGGACAGTTAGCTATTCAAATTAGATTATGCGCAAGCAATTCACAATTCCAATAAAGAAAGTTCCAGGCTAAATTAGTGATTAAAATGAAGTCCTAATTTCAATCCCAAATTAATTAAAATGAGGGTTTACCAAATCACTTGCGCACAAGGGGAAATCAAAGGTGATGAACTCGATTTCTTCAAGTGTTCACGAGATCTACCCGCTCCAAGTTATATGAAAAAATATTCGGGAAATATATGCTTGAAAATTCAGATTTTATTAAGCGCTAATTTCAATATAAATCCGGACTAAAAACTAGCCTTCTAATTCCACCAAAATCTCACAAAATAAGTTAGAAGAAATCACGCAAAGAGGTGTAGGAATCGTTACCCAAATCCCAAGAAAACCTTCCACAGAGATGAGTGGAGGAACACACGTTGACGGTGGTATATTCTCTATTTCCATGCAGAAATCCTCGGATCTGCACCGGACGATGAAGACGCTCGCCGTTTTTCTCCTTTTGACAAACCCTTGGAGAGGGAGGAGGAGGAGGAGGGGAGGGGGAAGGTGGCCGAGCCACTAAGAGTCGGAGAGATAGAAGGCCGACGGCCAAGAGAGAAGAGAAAGGGGGAGAATTTCTCAAAGAGGAAGGAGAAAGGAGGGGGAAAATTCAAAATTTGAATTCTTAGGATTTCTTTCTTTCATTCCTCTAATTATTCCTTCATAACCATGTCTATATATAGCCTACACCACTCAATCATCCATTCAAAATTCAAAATTCAAAAAGAAGTTATGATGGTTATATGCACCCATCATAATACATGAAATGAAAATACAATACATGAAATTAAATAATTCAATAACTAAATAAAATGCATGAAATAAAGTACTTTTAAAATAGATTGCTTAAAATAAAAATTGATAAAATATATAATTATAATTATGTAATTTATAATTATATATTTTATTTATTGGTGGCGGCGGACGTCGAGTAAAACATGTAGCGGTGGTGGCGTTGGCGAAGAAACATCGTGGTAGACTCTCATCTTCGAGCTTGCGGCAACGGCCGTCCCAATCCACGAACTCTCGATGTCGTAGATCTATGGCCGCATCAGCATCGTCGCCATCAATCCTCCACCGCTCAAAATCACTCATCACCGATGAGTGGCCCGTGAGGGGGGAACCGTCTAAAGCAGCAGCAACATGGGGCAAATATGGCCCCGCAATCCGTGTCTTCGTGGCATGAAAATCCCATAGCACTGAGAACCTGTCTGGCATACAAACAACAAGACTTTCGAGAAAACTCGAAAGGCTGTCAAGCAAAAGAAAATAAACAAGAATCTTACCGACCGGTTCAAGAACCAAGGAGTCAACATGGAAAATAGACACGACAGTACTAACACTCCCCATCCCAAGAGAATATTTAGTGGTAGGAAGAGACGACGGAGAAAGGCGCTCAAGTGGAACAGAGACGTACAGTAAAAAGTCCAGAAACTTGAAATAAAGTGAAACATCATGTGCTATATAAAAATCTAAAGTAAAAGCATAAAATCAGATGTTCTTTATAATCACGGATGGGTCGGCGTTCCTACATATTAATTTAATAACGGAGCCAGAAGGCATCCGCTCGGGGACTGACCAGACTAAACCCAAATCACTATATCTAGCATCAGACAGTCTCAAAAAGGAGTAGAAGTGCATGCGATAAAACTTAAAAAGAATCACTAATGGCCTAGATACATGAGGAGAGAATCCATGTACTACATGACTTGACCCAGAGCAGAGGATAAGGGGGGTAAGTCAGGTGGCACGACAGCCTTGTAATCAGAGATAATTTTTACGGGCTCCGACACCACAGTCTTAATTTAAATTTTAATATTTTCATGCTTGGCATGAATATATGGCAAGGAGAACCACGCATCATAACCAATATAGTTGGATGCCACCGAATGTGCAAAGGTATGCGAGCGAAACAACTCAAGAGACCCAATTATAGTCGCTAACGTGGGGAAATGAGGGTCATCAAATGACGGCGAATAAATGTGTGCGATCGAGTGTGGTATATAAGTATGTATAAGTGACACCACATCCAGAGGCACAGTCGCCAAAGAAATAGAGTCATTTGTAGTAGGCGACAGAACCGTAGACGGACACGCAGAAAAAGGAACTGCCAAAAGTGACACGTAGTCATGACTATGAGGTGCGGTGAATAGTCCAAATACTAGTGCGCGCAACATAGTAATATCTACACACTGAGTCAACGTCGAAGTAGGAGCTAATAAAGTGTGTGTGACACAACAACTCAAACTAGGGATACCGGTTCCACGTCCTAAAAAGTCATCTAAGACAGGCAAATAAATAGGGGGAAGGGTCGGTAAAATCAAACCCGGGATAAAATCTGATTCAGTAAAAATTTCACCCAACGGTGACGACATCAAAGAACTCTCATCCGGGTGTACAACCACTGATTCGGCCAAAAATACACATCCCTTAGATGGTAACTCATCCAAAATAACACTTGGGACATCCTCACTCTCAGACTCCTCAGATAACTCAGATATAATCTCAGTGGATGCGATCGTAGGATCTAACGCGATGGGGATCGTATTATGGAGAGGCCACTCAATACTAGGGTGAACAGACACAACGCTAGTAGGGCACGTAATAGGCAACGTAATACTCTCACAGATCGGAACATAATCATCCCATACATCGTCTTCCAAATCACTAGGGTATCCAATCTCAATTTCAGACTCAGTAGAATCGTCGGTCACTAACGTACATGATGGAATACACTCACCTAGTTGGTCATCCTCAAGATCAAGAGATACCACATCTACATCAGCATCCTCATGGTTATCAGTCACTACATCAGGAGGCTTAAGCGTCGAGGATAAAGGAGTCAAAATTCTAGGAGTAACATCTTTTGAGTTCAAGGCATAAGATCTAGTAAGAATGGTTTCCCTAAAGGTGGTAGTAGGTACACTAAGAGCAAGCCGACCTTTGGGGACAAAGGATCTAGCGTTAGGTATATAATCATTCCTATAGACAGGTAAGGGACTAGCGTCATAACGATACTCACTCACAAGCTTGGTGTTAGTAGTACGGAGGTAGGCGGGATCAAATTGATCCGAGAGTAGGCTACGCATTGCCGACCAAGCATGTTTATAACTACCAACACGACGCTCTTCATTTAGCCAAAACACGTGGCTTGACCTACTAATCGATCTCGGGCTATGTTAACCTTCTGGTGGTCGTCCCATAAGTGACAATTAAAATAATTTTCTATTCCCTTAAGCCATTCTCTAAAATTTTGGGAATACCCCAAACCGTCATAAGTAGGTGCCTCAATTCTAGTGGGAGGATGAGCGTGGGGATGGTTGGTATTCCCATGGTATGAAGGCAAGGCTGGGGTGTGTTTAGCCATGGGATTAACATAACAGTAATCTAAACAGGAAGCATAAACGTCATAGGCCATAATAATGAGAACCAGAGAGAAAACTCACCCGGAACTGGTGCACATGCAATGAATAATGAACCTGACCCTATATAAAATGCAACAGATGTATTTGTTCCCGCTTAAAAACTAAGGCAAGAAAATATTTTTTGGGATTTTCTTAATGACAATAAGTGAGAGATTATTAAAATATTTTTTTGATATTGTTTTGCTAAAAAAATAAAAATATAGGCCGCTATTGACAGACCAAATTTAAAAATTGATTTATATGTTGTGCAATGAAACGGGCAAGTACGTGTCGGCGTGCTAAAGAAATTTTTCCTAGGATGGTACTAATTAAGAAATTAGCACAACCTCGCTTTGATACCAAATTGATGCAGACCCAAGGTTTCGACTGATTAAACTACGCGTTCTTCTGTTCGACAATTTAATTAAATATCTAGTGCGCGGTTTCTCTACTTAGTACTATCAAATACTCAAACGTTAAGAGACAAAAATTCCACAACCATCAACGAAAAGGGACGCAACCCCTTTTGTAGATTGAACAAGGGCTATAGGCCAATGTTCGCTCAAGAGAAAAAGGACCCACACGATCCAGACAGTTAGCTATTCAAATTAGATTATGCGCAAGTAATTCACAATTCCAATAAAGAAAGTTCCAGGCTAAATTAGTGATTAAAATGAAGTCCTAATTTCAATCCCAAATTAATTAAAATGAGGGTTTACCAAATCACTTGAGCACAAGGGGAAATCAAAGGTGATGAACCCGATTTCTTCAAGTGTTCACGAGATCTACCCGCTCCAAGTTATATGAAAAATATTCGGGAAATATATGCTTGAAAATTCAGATTTTATTAAGCGCTAATTTCAATATAAATCCGGACTAAAAACTAGCCTTCTAATTCCACTAAAACCTCACAAAATAAGTTAGAAGAAATCACACAAAGAGGTGTAGGAATCGTTACCCAAATCCCAAGAAAACCTTCCACAGAGATGAGTGGAGGAACACACGTTGACGGTGGTATATTCTCTATTTCCATGCAGAAATCTTCGGATCCGCACCGGACGATGAAGACACTCGCCGTTTTTCTCCTTTTGACAAACCCTTAGAGTAGGGGTGTCCTAAAAAACCGGGCCCACCGGGCCGGACCGGCCCGGCCCGGTGAAAAGCCCGACAGGCCCGGTCCCGGGCCAAGCCCGCCTCGGGCCCGGGCCGGGCCATGGGGCCCTTCCGGGCCCCATTGTAGGGCAAATGCCCGGCCCGGTGCCCGGCCGGGCCGGGCCGGGCAAAGCCCAGTTACCGGGCTTAGCCCGGGCCAGGAAAAGCCCGGGCTAAGCCCGGGCTGGCTCTTAGAGCCGTTGGAAACCAACGGCTCTTAGAGCCGTTGGTTTCCAATGGTTCTAAGAGCCGTTGGCTGCCAGCATGCCACATGGGCATGCTGGCAGCCAAAAATAAATTTTTTTTTAATTTTTTTTTAAAAAAAATCTATAAACCCCCCCCCCCCCCCCCCTTCTTTCCCTCTTCTACCCCCTCATCCCCCACCCTCTCTCTCTAATCTCTATTCTCATTTCGCTCGAATATGTCGTCAACGCAGGCGTCTTCTTCATCATCCGTTGCTCACGAAGTGGTGGAGCACAAGCGTACGACGCCGGTTTGGGAATATTTCGACTTAGTGCAAGTCGGCGCGGAGCAAAAGGCGAGGTGCAAACAGTGCTCGAAATTACTTTCGATCGCTGGCAACTCGACACTCGCAAGACACGTTAAGTCTTGCGCAGCCAAACAAGCTCCTCCCGAGTCGACCCAGGCGCAATTATCGGCATCCGGACAAATCTGGACGTACGATCAAGGTCGGCAGCGGGAGCTGCAGGTGAAGAACATCATCAGACGTGGGTTGCCGTTCAGCCACTACGACAACGAAGAAGAAACCGAGTACATCCACCAAGGGCTACAAGGACCACTTGAATGCATATGCTACAAGGACCACTTGGATGCGATGAAGAGGAAGCAACATATTTCAGCGATCGAGGATAGCTCGTCGGACATGGAAGACGAGATGGACGCGATCAACTTAAACTAGACAACTTCTTGTATTTTTGTCATTTGTAATTTTGTAATTTTTAATAATTTAGAATTTTTGTCATTTGTAATTTTTAATAATTTAGAATTTCCAAATTTTTGTATATTTGTACATTTCTAAATTTGTATAATTTCGTTACATTAATAAAAATTTTATTTTTTAATATTGCGATGTTATGTTTTTTTTATTTTTTTTGTAAATCAAAAACTCCATTATTTTATTTTTTTTTAAAATCAAAACTTGATTTTTTTTATGAATTAAAAAAAACAATTTTTTTTTAAAAAAAATCGGGCCGGGCTTAGCCTGGGCCCGGCCCGGGCCGGCCTGGGGGGGCCTTACCACGCCCCCCCAGGGAGCATAGCCCGGCCCGGCCCGGCCCGGTTACATTATTAAGCCCGACCCGGGCCCGGTTCGGAAAAGCCCGGGCCCTGCAGGCCTGGGCCAAGCCCGGGCCCGCCGAGCTTTATGCACACAACTACCTCAGAGAGGGAGGAGGAGGAGGAGGGGAGGGGGAAGGTGGCCGAGCCACTAAGAGTCGGAGAGATAGAAGGCCGACGGCCAAGAGAGAAGAGAAAGGGTGAGAATTTCTCAAAGAGGAAGGAGAAAGTAGGGGGAAAATTCAAAATTTGAATTCTTAGGATTTCTTTCTTTCATTCTCTAATTATTCCTTCATAACCATGGCTATATATAACCTACACCACTCAATCATCATCCATTCAAAATTCAAAATTCAAAAAGAAGTTATGATGGTTATATGCACCCATCATAATACATGAAATGAAAATACAATACATGAAATTAAATAATTCACTAACTAAATAAAATGCATGAAATAAAGTACTTTTAAAATAGATTGCTTAAAATAAAAATTGATAAAATATATAATTATAATTATGTAATTTATAATTATATATTTTATTTATTGGTGGCGGCGGACGTCGAGTAAAACATGTAGCGGTGGTGACGTTGGCGAAGAAACATCGTGGTAGACTCTCATCTTCGAGCTTGCGACAACGGCCGTCCCAATCCACGAACTCTCGATGTCGTAGATCCATGGCCGCATCAGCATCGTCGCCATCAACCTTTTTCCTTTTTGTTCTTGCCGTGTTTGTGTCTTTAGGACTGCTGTGCTTATGTTTATTTAGTTTTACTTCTGCACTTATTTAATTACAGCAAAAGTTGTAAAAGATTTTAAGGATTTTAGAATACTCTATTCATCCCCCCCTCCTCTAGAGTATTTCAGATCTAACACGTCTCTTTCAATTGGTATCATAGCCAGGTTGGTTAATTGGTTGTATAAGCTAACACTTGAACCAAAAGTTCCCTTGTTAGATCTGATACCTTATCTTTCCTTATTTATAGTTACACAGCATGACACAGAACAAGGACGATGCAAGCACCAGACCTCCAGTGTGCAATCTAAATAAGTTTGCCATCTGGAAGGCAAGAACTAAGTTGTACATGAATTCTATTGATGAAGATATCTACAACTCCATCTTGACAGGTCCCCCACATCCATCTACCTCTACAGCAATATCTTTAAGCACAACTGCAGTTCCACCCCCTGAGTGGACTGAGGCCCAGAAGAAAGCAAAGATTGCTGATGCCAAGGCAATGAACATATTGGCTCAGACTATGTCAGATGACATCTTTTACAAGGTGGCTGAATGCACTTCAGCCAAAGCAATCTGGGATTCACTCAACCAAATGGTTGCTGGCTCAGCAGATGAGAGGAAAGATAGAAGATCAAACCTCATCACACAATATGAAAACTTCAAAAAGGATGAAGCATAAATAGTTGAAGTGATGTACAATAGGCTTAGCTCCATCATCAGTGAGCTAAGGATCTTAGATAAAGAAATCACCTTGACTGAAGTAAATGATAAGATCCTAATGTGCTTCCCAAGCTCATGGGATTCAAGGATCTGACCTATCAAGGAAGCCAGAAGCCTGAATGAGATTTCCACTGAATCTCTTTTAGGCAAGTTAAAGTCCTATGAACAGCTGATCAAGTCCAGGGAGGCAGCTGAGCAAAGAACACCTCCTCCAGCTAGAAAAGAACAAAGCATAGCATTCAGAGCTGTTGATGAGACAGAGACTCCCTCAACAAATGAAGAACTGATGAGTCTACTTGCCAAAAGATCCTACAAAATGGCAAGAAAAGATTTCATGAGAAAGTCATCAAGGCAGGATGACAAGCCTAGAAATGATAAGACACCAAACAAAGAAGTTGTGTGTTTTGTATGCAGGAAGCCTGGGCACTTCATCTCTGAGTGTCCAGAGAATCAGAAGAAAGACAAGAGAGAAAGATACCAGGAGACAGCATAACAGCATGCCTTCTTCCAGCAAATACAAGAAGAAGGAGAAGGGTTTTGTGGCTGAAATCTGCAGTGAGACAGAGGATGATTCTACTTCTTCTAGCTCTAGTGAAGATGAGGGAGAGGCAAGGGACAAGGAGGTTTGCCTCATGGCAATTGATGCTTCCAAAAGCCATTCAGAAGAAGAGGATTCAGACAATGAAGCATCTTCAGATTCTGAAGCTGACAAGGTATTGTCTTCTTTTGATTACAGTTCTGATTCCTTTAAATTTGAATTTAAAATAATGTGTATAGATTTGATTAATTCAGAAAAGGAGATTAAAACTCTTAGGGAGAAACTAGAAATTTTAGAAAATGTAAACTCTGAAAATAATAGATTAAAAGATGAACTGTGTTTAGAAAATGAACAAATCATAATGTTGAAGACTGAGCTTAGTGAGGCTAAACAGCTTGAGGAAAATCTTAATGGAAGAAGACTCAAGCTGATGGACATCACAAGCACTGTTAATGCCAGACTCAATGACAAATTAGGCTTGGGTGCTTCATCAAGTTTGCCCCCTATTCTCAAGAAAAATATTTTGACAAACCCAATAAAATTTGTCTCTGCTAAAGGGAAAAAAAATTAAACAATAAACAAACAATGGAAAATATTCCCATATCAATAGGTCAGAAAACCAAAAATCAGAAAACCCCAAGTAAAAACAAGGTTTAACAGACTTCGTCGAACTCAGATTGACGAAATACAGCCCATTCGTCGAACCCAATCGACGAACTCTGAACGAAAATTATAGTTATAATTCTTCGTCTAACTGCAATCGACGAACTCTGTATGGTTCGTCGAGCAGAGTTCGACAAATGTGGGGCACAGAAAATGAATACATTCATTCTCTAGGCAGAGATCGACGTTCTCAACCAAATTCGTCGAACTCTGGTCGACGAACTCACAGAAATTCATCGAACCCAGAAAGACTTAACCAAAACTTTAATTATAACAGAAACTTAAATAATTCCAGGAAAGCTTTTAATCCACTAGCTGATTGGGTCATATCACCTCGGAGATATCACCCTCTACGATATAAATCCCAACCAGAATATTTTGTTATTTACAGCATCTCATACCAGGAAATCAAAGGACCCAAAGTAACCTGGGTCAAGAACATTTAACTGTTTTCATTGCAGGTGAAGAGCTGTCCAGGAGTGAATCAGCCATGGTATCTAGACAGTGGCTGCTCCAAATATATGACAGGCAACAAGGATAATCTATCCAACTATAAGTCCAAGTTGGGGCTAAAGGTTATCTTTGGTGATTCCAAATGTGGCCAGTCAGAAGGTTTTGGAGAAGTGAAGATTGAAGCTGTCACATTTAAGAAGGTAATATATGTCAGAGGACTCAAGCATAACCTCATCTTCATAAGTCAATTATGTGATGAAGATTATCAGGTACATTTCAATTTATATTCTTGTACTATTGCTAATAAAGAAAACCAAACAGTTTTAGTTGGAAATAAACAAGGAAACATTTACTTAGTTAATTTTCTATCTGCCAATTCTGATACCTGCTTACTTAACTTAATTAGTAACCAGAATGATTTATGGCAGAAAAGACTAGGTCATGTTAATATGAAAAACATTGCTAGGCTATCTAAAGACAACCTTGTTAGAGGTCTACCTTCTGGTCCCTACAAGAAGGAAGGTCTCTGCAGGGCTTGTCAACTAGGCAAGAAAACTAAATCTAGTTTTAAATCTATAAAAAAAAGTGATTCACCTAGGATTTTGTATCTGCTGTACATGGATCTCTTTGGACCCATTGTTGTACAAAGCCTAGGAAGGAAATCCTACACCTTAGTTATAGTAGATGACTTCTCAAGGTTCACTTGGGTATCCTTTCTGAGATCTAAGTCAGATACCTTTAAGGTTTTTACAGATTTTCTCAGGACCATACAGATTGAGTTCTCTACTCATATTGCATTGATCAGAAGTGATCATGGCACAGAGTTTGAGTCTCTTCTTATGCATGAGTTCTGTGAGAATGAAGGTATCAGACATTGCTTCTCAGCTCCTAGAACTCCTCAACAAAATGGGGTAGCTGAAAGGAAAAATAGGACACTCATTGAAGATGCAGGTACATTGCTTGCAGATGCTTACATGCCACAAACCTTTTGGGCAGAGGCTGTAAGCACTGCAAACTATATCCTGAACAGGAGTTTGATACATAAGCTAAAGAATAGGACTCCCTATGAATTGCTTAAAGGGAAGAAACCTAAAATCAACTATTTTAAAGTATTTGGATGTATTTGTTATATTCACAACAACAACAAAAGATACATTAGAAAGTTTGAGGCTAAGGCTGAAGAGGGAATTTTTCTAGGATAATCCCAAGTAAGCAAGGCCTACAGGGTTTATAATAAATCATCACTTAAAGTTGAAGAATCTATCCATGTTTTTTTTGATGAAGCTAACATGTCTTGCAAGGAGAAAGAGATTTATACCAAAAGCAACTTGCAGGTACCTCACTTGTGTGAGAGTTTGGATGGACTAAACCTTACCCAAGAGGTTCCAACACATCCTTCTCCACAAGTCATTGAAAAAAGTGAAGATGAAGACACTGAAGGACTTGACCTTCCCGCAACAGCAAACATAATTCCACAAGAGGAATTAGTTCCTAATGTTATTGCAGAACCAACTCCACCCACTGATCTTGTCACACTTATGGATCACCCCATATCTCAAGTGATTGGAGATATATCAGCAGGTATACAGACAAGGCATCAACTCGACCAAGATTTGATGCATGTCTATTTTCTCTCTCAGGTTGAACCTCTATCCATCCATGATGCAGAACAAGATCCCCACTGGATCATTGCAATGCAGGAGGAATTAAACCAATTTGAGAGATGTAGAGTTTGGGATTTGGTTCCAAGACCCCAAAACTACCTAGTTATTGGAACCAAATGAGTTTTCAGAAACAAGCTGGATGCCCAAGGAGTAATTGTGAGAAACAAGGCTAGACTTGTTGCTCAAGGCTATATGCAAGAGGAAGGAATTGATTATGACCAGACATTTGCACCTGTTGCAAGATTGGAGGAAATTAGAATATTCCTTGCCTATGCATCCCACAAGAGATTCAAGGTATATCAAATGGATGTGAAAATTACATTTCTCAATGATGTACTTTAAGAACAGGTTTATGTTGAACAACCTCAAGGTTTTGTCTCTCCAACTCACCCCTCTTATGTTTTCAAATTGCATAAAGCTCTTTATGGTCTAAAGAAAGCTCCAAGAGCTTGCTATGAGACCCTAGCTAGCTTTCTATTAGAGCATACATTTACAACAGGAATAATAGATAAAACCTTATTCACTAGACATCATAAGGACCAAACTTTATTAGTACAAATTTATGTGGATGACATCATCTTTGGGTCTACTAATTCCAAATTGTGCAAGAGGTTCTCTGACCTCATGCATTCTAAATTTGAAATGAGTAGTAAGGGTGAGCTTTCCTACTTCCTTGGTCTCCAAGTAAAGCAGCTCCCTGATGGCATTTTCATCTCCCAAGATAAGTATGCTAAAGAGCTTCTAAATAAGTTTGGGATGGCTGATGCCTCAGCAATGAAAACACCCATGACTACAAATGTTGTAGTGGACTCTGATGCATCAGGGAAACCTGTGGATCAGAAACTATATAGGGGCATTATTGGGTTCCTATTATACCTTACAGCAAGTAGACCTGATATCATGTTTGCCACATGCCTTTGTGCTAGTTCCAGGTGAATCCTAAAGAATCTCATCTAAATTTTCTTAAAAGGATTTTAAGATATATAAAGAGTTGTCCTAATCTAGGTCTTTGGTATCCCACAGAGTCAGAGTTTGAGTTAACTGGATACTCAGATGCTAACTATGCTGAATGCAGAGTGGACAGAAAGAGTACTTCAGGAACTTGCCAGTTCCTAGGTATGAGATTAGTGTCCTGGTTTTGTAAAAAGCAAACATCAGTTTCTACATTAACTGCTAAAGTAGAATACATGGCTGCTGACAGTTATTGTTCTCAGATGTTATGGATACAAAATCAACTCCTGGATTATGGTCTCAACTTAAATAATTCAACTCTATATTGTGATAATACAAGGGCTATAGCAATAACACAAAATCCATTTCATCATAGTAGGACTAAACACATAGATATAAGATATCATTTCATTGAAGAGTGTGTGGACAAAAATAAAATCAATCTTATCTATATCCCTACTGATTTGCAAAGAGCTGATATTTTCACCAAACCCTTGGATGAAACAAATCATTTGTTCTTTATAAATCAACTTGGAATGATCAATGGAGAAGATTTAGTTTAAGTTCTGTCTGCACTCGACGAATTTTCTAGAGTTTGTCGAACGGAGTTCGAAGAACTGAGGAAAGTTTGAGAGAATTTCGTCGAACGGAGATCGACGAACTCTCTGTGAGTGAAATAATTTTCGTCGACCGGAGATCGATGAACTTGCTTCAGAAGATTTTCGTCGAACAGCGTTCGACAAACTATCTTCAATTCTTCAGGGTGAGATCGACGAATTATTTAATTCTAACTTAATTCGTCGAGCTTAGTTCGAAGAACTGTTTCTTTTTTCGTGGAACGGAGTTTGTCGATTCATATTCTGGAAAACCTTATATCTAGGTTTTCTTCGACCTCCG
Source organism: Platanthera guangdongensis (assembly GCA_039583875.1). Lineage (NCBI taxonomy): Eukaryota > Viridiplantae > Streptophyta > Magnoliopsida > Asparagales > Orchidaceae > Platanthera > Platanthera guangdongensis. Next base: position 135,802,523 of record CM077165.1, read on the forward strand.
TCTCGCGCTTTCTATTCTCTTGCACTTGATCGTCGTTTCTCTCTTTTGCAGGTGATTTCATGGCGATTCAAGCAGGAGCCCTAGCCGCTATGAAATTTGACACAGGATTTGATGTCGACTTCGACTCATTTCAACACTCTGATCCATATTTTCGGAACATTCTGAGTCTACTAGAAGAACAGAATTTGAAAAACCTGATGACAACAAGAAAAAAGCTGCCTGGAATAGAAATTAGAGAATGGGTCTATACTTCATCTACATCAAAGGAAAACACCATGACAGGAACAATCGCAGGTAGTGCCGTTTCTTTAACTCCCGCAGTTTTGACTGAAATTTTTGGTTTGATAAATGGAGAAGAAGACCTGGATATAGATACTGAAGAATATGATAGGATGTTAAGTCTGATGGGTTATGCTGGGGATAACCCAAATAAGCTGTTGAAGAAGAACCTATCTGTAGAATATAAGTTTCTGGCAGATATAGTGGGAAAAGTCTTACTAGGCAAGCACACTGCCCATGACTACATCACCAGACATCAATTCTTGGTCATGTGTGCAGTGGTCAATAAGAAGAAAGTGGATTGAGCACAGATCATCTTTGATATGATAAGGAAAAAGAATAATAAGAAAGAAGTTTGCTTTGGAAGGATGTTGGGGATCTTCTTGAAGGAGAAGGCTGCTGAATCCCTGGTCTTACAGACCATATTCATAAATGCTAGCAAAAGGCTCACCTGTGTCTTGTTTGGCAGGTGGGAGAGGACCATAACTAAGCCATCCAAAGCTTCTACCTCTTCCACCCCAGCTTCTGAAGGCACCAGGGATGTAAGAACCACTCCCCTCCCTGTTGAAGAGATCACTCCACTCTCACCATCTCTTCCAACAGTCCACACTCCAATTCCACCAACAATCCAAACCATCATTCACACTCCAACTCCTCCTTCATCCCCTATCCATACCTCTCCAACCACCATTCATCTTCCTACTCCACCACAATCTCCACATGCTGCACCAACTCCTCCATCATCTCCTCTTCAACCTCACCTATCCTCCATTACAACTTTTGATCTTCTGTCTTCCCCCCTCAACTTCCCCTCGCCTCCAGATTCACACATGTTAGATATCATACCTCCATCATCTCCAACCTCTACCATCCCTCCAAATGTCTCCACCCAACATTCTACTGAACCACCTACCACTCCATCTCTGGATCCCTCCACCATCTCCTCTGTAATTACTCTCATCACTCCTCTACTCAAATCTCTTATAGCAGAGACCATTACACCTCTTGCTACTTCTATCTCCACCCTCTCTGCTCAAATCTCTGCCTTCACTGCTTCCCCCTCTTCATTCAGGGGCTGGCTCCAGTTCTTACTAAAACCAGGCAGGGGGAGATGTCTGATGATGAAGCTGCAGCTGGCTCTAGCAGTTCCAGAAGTAGCAGCTCTAGCTCTAGCAGTAACAGAGGCAGCAACAACAGCAGTAGTTGATACAGATTATGCTGATACAAATTTAGTTGATTTGATTACTTTCATTGATACTAACATGGACTTAGAAGAGTCAGTACCAGAGGACATTATTACTGGTGGTGATTTCATCATTAATCCCATAGTAAATTTAGATAATTTGTTGAAAAATTTTGATATTGCATTTTTGAGATGTCCTACAGCAGAGTATACTAAGCCATCATTGGCTATTATACCATATACTTCCCCAGTAAGTCCTCAAGTTGCAAAGCAACTTAGTGAGAGTTTTGTTGTTCCTGAGCCCATAGTCATTCCAGCTTCCTCAGTAATGTCTTCTGCACCCAGTTATGTCTTGGATGACTCTCCATTGCCAGATCTGGATGACTTGATCCTGGCTGATACTGAAGAAGAGAAAAAGGCAGCTGCTGAAAGCACTATCAGAATTAGTTCTCCAGCTTCTCCTGTGGCTTCTCCTCCAGCTCCTGTTGATATTCCTACTCAAGCTCCTTCTCTACCTGAAAAGCCTATCATTTCTACTGAGGCTCTAAAAGCTTTAAATGATTTATATGATAACCCTCAGAGATCTGATTATGATGATGATGAGGATGATGATTCTGATGATGAGCCCAAGAGGAAGCCAGTTTCCAAGAAAAGAAAAGCCAATCCTCCTGCTCCAAAGCCAAATTCAAATAATGACACTCCCTATTATATCCTCCAGAACATAACTCCATACAAAGGGATGCCATCTTGGATGTGGATGTCCAAAAATCAGCAGAAGGAGAGGAAGAAAAGCAGAAGGTCCTCTCCTCCTCCAGTTCAGAGATTCAGAAAAGATCCACCTCCTCCAGCTGTTGATGCTTCAGGTTCTAGTTCTCAAAGATCTGCCCTGTTCAAACATATCAGAGACACCATGGGAGATCATCTTCTGGAAGCAGTCAGCATAGGCAGCATCATTCCTCAGGCAAGTAGCAACAGCAACAACAACAACAACATCAACCATAGTAGCAAACATTCTATGCAGATCAGAAAGCTGAAAGTCCTAAAATACCATCCTCTCCTCCTGTTTCTTTTGAAGATCCAAAAACAGCTACTACTGCTAGAATGGCCAGGTTCCAGGAACTAATAGGCCTTTATATGATTAATAAAGCCAAAGCTGAAGGAAAGGATCCTTCTGAATATTCAATAATATCAAAGTACAGGAAAGAGGAACTTAAAAGATTTGAGAAAGCAAACAAATTTTCAATGTAGATGACTACATGAAGTTTCACCCAAGAGCAGTTGTCCCCAGGGCTACATCTTTGAAGATTATAGGGGATGCTAATATGACCATGACTAGAGTGCAAGCTTCTGATCCCAACAGAGAGATTGTGTTTACAAAGCCTGGAAAGAAGAGCAAGGAAGAAATGTCAAAGGAAAAGAAACAGAAGAAGTAAATTTTGAACTCTTTTATTTTCTACAATTATTTATAACTACTCTATATTCTGAACAAAGCTTATGTATATATATCTGCTGCATGTGTTATTGATCTCTACCAGATATATGCTTTTTCTACTTTATTTATTTTCAGATTGAGTATGAGTCTGTAATTAGTGACCTCACCCAAATAGGGGGAGATTGTTGGATCCCTAGTTTGATTTGGGCTAAGGTTCACTAACTTAGGATCTTATGACCCACAGTGTATAGCCAGGGTCATGGTTGTGTCCTAGAGCTAGTATAGGCCAAGTCCTTAGAAGCAACACTACAGGGACCAGCTATCTTCAGACTGCCAGAGCCTCAAGACTTAGAGTTTTCCCAAAGACAAAGTAAAATGAGTTCGACGTTCGTCGAACTCAATTCGACGATAGTAAAACTCAGCTCGACGATAGTCGTGCTCAGGTCAACGATCTCAGAGAAAAATTCTCTGAGCTGAGCTCGACGAACTTCATTCTTAGGTCGACGATCTTTGGACTCAACCTTCATCATTCCAAGTCAAGTTGTTCTCCAGACTGAGGTCGACGAACTTCATTCTCTGGTCGACGAATTCTAGACCCTTTACTTCAACCTGTTGAAGCCAGAAGTTTCTCATATTTTTCTAAGTCCAGAATCTTCTCCAGTCGACGAACTCAGGATTCTTAGCTCGACGAACTTAGACCACTTTGAGTAAAGTTATCAAGCAGCAGTTAGTGGTCCTCAGCTCGACGATTTTGTTGTGCAGTTAAGGCAAAGTTTCCAGAGATAGCAGTTTCGTTTCTCAGCACGATGATCTTGGAGCTCAACTCGATGAATGGAAGCCGTCTAGTCGACGAACACATCTTCTCAGCTCGACGAACTGTGGACTCAGCTCGACGAATTCTGTCATCTGTTCGACGATTCCAGACTTAGTTATTTTCCATACTTCTGTCCCCACCTTGCTGCAATAATTCCTGAGTAATTAGTGCTTTAATATTCTCTGAATATAACCGTTAGAAGAGCATTGATTATGGTATTCTCCAGGATTATTGCTTGTCGTGTTTCCATAGGACAGTTGGGGAAATAATTCAATGATGTTTATTGTCTAGGCCATCAGCATTGATTATAGAAGATTCAAATTTCGAAAGACCAATTTCCCCAGGAAATATAAAAGAGATCTTCTCTCTTTTTCTAATATAGATACAGATACACAGACACACAGACACTTACTGAGAGTTACAAATATACAGAAGTAAGAAGGACCTGTGACATAGAGACAATAATACAATCAATCTGTTCTCATTTCTTACACAAGTTTTGTGATACAGAATAAGCCCTAGACCAGAACATCAGTCACTTTTGAAGAAGAAGAACAAACAAATCAAATATCAAGAGTCTTCCTTCTTCAACTCTCCAGGACACTTCAAAGGACAACATCTACTCCATTTGTCAAAGAAGTTCCTGAAGATCATTTCTGGTCAAGGCTGAAAGTTAGAAGGCCTATCACCCTGTAGCAAAGCTCCAGATCTTCCCTGAACCATTCTATATCTCAGGGGGAGCCCTTTGCTAAAATCATTTTCCACTAAGACTTCTCAGTTTATTGAGAAAGAGAAGACAACATAATCTCTCACCCCCACTGTATAAAGGGTTCTTAACTCCCTTCAAAAGTTATTCCTGGTTGCAAGTCTCCTAACCAAAAGACTTGAGGTTTGGTTTTTGAGCACCTGATCAAAAGCTCATTGGTGTCAGACACCTAATCAAAAATCTGAGTGGATTCCTACCAGGGTGGTAGAAGAGTGGATGTACCCAGGTTGGGGGACCACTATAAATTTCTTGTGTTGTCTGGTTGTACCTTTTTCCTTTTTGTTCTTGCTGTGTTTGTGTTTTTAGGACAGCTGTGCTTATGTTTATTTAGTTTTACTTCTGCACTTATTTAATTACAGCAAAAGCTGTAAAAGATTTTAAGGATTTTAGAATACTCTATTCACCCCCCCCTAGAGTATTTCAGATCTAACACATCACTTTCATGTTCAACTCCCGATAGTCAATACAGAGTCGCAAGCTCCCATCCATCTTCTTAAAAAAAGAACCCGTGCGTTCCAAGGCGATGAACTTGGACGCACATACCCTTGATCCAACAATTCCTGCAGCTACACCTTCAACTCCGCCATGTATTGTGGCGCTATCCTGTATGGAGAGCGTGACACCGGTTTGGCACCCGGTACCAGCTCAATAGTAAAATCAATCTCCCGCTAAGGAGGGGCTCCTGGGAGATCATCTGGGAACACATCAGTATACTCGGACACAACTGGGATACTGTCCAGACTTGGCCTAGGCGTTGAAGCCTGCAGTAAGGTGACAAACAGCTCTGCACCAGACCGAACTGCCTTAATCACTTGAAGGGCCGACATCAAAACTTTACCTGACCCCTTCATGCCCGCAAATGTAGTCTCCCGTTCAGTATTCAGTCCCAACTTAACCTCCTTTCAGTTGCAATCGATGTAGTCTCGCTGCTCCGAGAGCCAGTCCATACCAAAGATTACGTCGAATTCCACTAATGGTAGTACCAACGCTCGCATCAAACTCCTGGTCCCCAATCTGTAACTTTACCACACAGAACTTATTCGCGTGCATTGAGCACCCATTGGGCAACAACACATCCAACTTGTCTTTTGCCATCGAGGAAGGGACCCCGATGCGTGACACGAATCTTTCGGATAAGAAGGAATGTGAAGCCCCCGTATCAAACAGGGCTCTCGTCGGACAATCTAAAATCAACACGAAGCCTAGCACCAAGAATAATAAGCTAACATATAAGAAGAGGTAACAACTACATAAAGTTAAACTGCTATAATTTAACTCATACCAGTCACCACGTCAGCTTGTTTTATGTACTCTTGCAGACCAGGATTATAAACTCTAGGCTGGTCTGGAGCATGATGGGACGCGGTTGACTCCACCGCCTTCCCTTTCTCTTCATAGGTCACTCTAAGCTTCCTCTCGGACTTTGCACGTCCGCTCCAACACTCACGAGCAAAGTGCCCCGTCTGCCCACAGTTGTAGTAAGCTCCTGGGACTCGACTTGTAGTTTCCCCCGACGCACCAGATGAAGGGGCTGAGTTCGAAGTCCTCTACTTCTTGTTCCATCTGCGGAATCCTGATTTTGTACTTGACACCTTGAACTCTGCCTTCTTTTCCCCTGGGTCCTTCTTCTCTTGCACTTTCTTTACGACCTTTTCCAATGACCGGGCCGAATTGACCAAGGCTAGGAAGCCCTGCGCCTTAGTCCCAACAAGGAGTAGTTATAGGTCGTCGCGTAGACCTTCATAAAATCGGTTGGTCTTCCTCTCTTCTTCCGTAAACATAGCACCAGCATACCGACCCAACCATGTAAACTCATGGAGATACTCGTCCACGCTTCTGGCTCCCTGAGTCAACCCAAGATACTGGTTTTCCATCTCAAGATTCTGAGCAGGGGGTAGATATCTGGCCAAGAACAATCTTGAGAATTCCTCCATAGGCACATCAGCAAGCTGTCTTCCCACTAAGAGATGAAACTCCAACTCATCCCACCACAGCCTCGCCTCACCAGACAAAAGGAAGGTCGCTATGGTGGTCTTCTGCGACTCCTCAGTTAACGTGGCCGTCAAGACCCTCTTTACCGTAGAGAGCCAATCCTCGGCTTGATCTGGCGTTCCAACCCCATCGAACCTCGGAGGATTAAAGCCCATTACATGCTTGAGCTATCTCTCCGTAGCCCTCCTCGGCACTACCCGATCCACTGCCAAGCGCTCCACCACTCTCAACTCTGCCGCCCTAACCGGTTCTTGCTCATTCACAGGAGGTGCGTTATGCATTTTCCCTACAGGTTGGGCATTAATCATGGCAAAAACTGCTTCAGCCACCAATCTGATGGTTTCTGCTGAAGGAGGTGTTGTAGGCGCATCCCTCGGTGCCATACTTTCCGCTGATTGCGGACACTCCGACTGACCAGCACCGTTCTTAGCTGCCTATAATAGCAAAGAACCTAGATTTTACGACACACAAATTTCAAAAAGCAATCATTAGAACACTCAGATTCCATAAAACAAGTGTATTTTTCATTCCTAAGTGGACATTCATGGGTTCTTTTTGATGTTATAACGATGACGCACACATGTGCTCACCACCCCTTAAAAGAATTCGCCCACGAATTCATTTAAGCCTGACCGTAACCAGAAGTCTGATACCAAATTGTAACACCCCCATTCATCGTATGGCATATAACAGAAGGTCAACCTGGAACCCGACGCCATATACCACGAACAGTCGGAAGGGTTACGTATGAATAACCAAACTATCCAATTAAGACTACTCGTCTTATCACAGAGCATTCTAGCAGAAGCTTTTAAACAGTTGAAAGAACCCATAACGGTAATCCAATAATCATGAATGTCCACAACCACTACAACTGGAATGAAAAAAAATACACTGAAAGGTACACGGCCTGATGGCCTTATAAGAGTTTACTTAATAAAATAATGTTTTCCATACATCGGCTCACAGGCCGGCCACACATGACAAAATAAAGTACAACTATTCGCTTGGGCCTTCGAGGGCCAGCTCAGCAACATGGGCTCCAGCCCGCTATTTGGTACTTGGCTCCGCATCACTTGCAAGCAACATTCCACCGCACGGTGGCAAACAAAGCAACGGTCAGCCAAAGCCGACCAAATTATAACGACCCCGCCCCTTTCTTGGGATGGCGGTGCTCCTTCCCTGCAATTCATTAGCCCAGCTAAATAATATAGAACAAACATATTTCGCCATAGGTGTAGGCTCGCATGACCAAACACCCCGTGCACTCAAGGCATATTATCGGTGAATCCTGACACTTCAGCGTCTTCACCACCACCCCCAGGATGGCAACCTCATGAGCATTTTAGCCTTTCCAACCACCGTCTAAGGCTCCCGACTATGCCAACGGCCAGTCCCCTTTTCGGGTCTCTCGCACTGAACCACATAGCCCAGGTCCAATTCCACTTGCCCATTGCTCACACACGTAGTCACCTTAAGACGTACGCGCAAGGCAAGCTTCTCTCGGATCCCGCCACAAATCCAAAGAATCACATAACCCAGTTATGTTCAAGGCCGATTCCCTGACTGCCAAGTTAGCAGAGCAACGATTCCGTTCAGTTTTCCGGGTGCGCCTTGGAGTTAATCCCAAGGATCCCTGCTGCAATCTACCACGTAGAAACTCGAAAACCCAAAGCATGGAGTCTTCTCAGGCAAACCATAACAAATTCAACATCACCGATCCAGAACAACATGCCCGGGTAGGCTTCACACACAATGCCTATGTTCGTACTTCGATTTCGGACTCTATATGCAACACAAGGGTGACTATTCACGTTAACCCCAAGGAACACCGCACACTCGCCGCACACTCGCGGGAGCGGGTTTCCCTATGCAAAAGGAAGAGAGCTTCACATGCTCACGTAGAGAATCGTTACCCTTGTAGTACGCTTTTGCGCCATGGAAAACTATCCGGATAGAAGTCTTCGCAACGGGGTTTCCTCCACGGATCCGCTCTCGGATCTCTAAACGGTGTTCCGATGCTCCACCGGCGGCCGGAATCCTACTCCTTCCTCCTCTCTCTAACTCCCTGAAAGAGAGTGCTTAAGAGAGAAATGAGGAATTGATCCTCTATTTCCGACCTTAACAGAGCAGGGACTCATCTGGGCCATTAGATCTTAATTAAAGAAATCGAACGGCTCAGATCCGCTCAAAAATCCTCAAACCTGGGCCAAACACGGCCTTGCACATGGCCATGTCCCAGGTCGTGTGCCTCAATCCAGGCACGATCGTCGAACATAGAAACTTGCACGGGCTAAGACATGCCCGTGTCTCAAAATGACATGCCCGTGTTGGGTCCTCGACACGCCCGTGATCGGGGGAGTGTCACATATAACCGCCACGCCAACCGGCATGAACCTGCTGAACATGGGTGGGGATACGGGTCGGAACACGCCTGTGTCACCCCTGACACACCCGTGTCAAAACTGTGCACAACCCATGTTTCCTGCCGTGTCCTTCTCTAGACACAGCCGGCCAACACACAAGGAAAGAAACGGCCTTGGGCACGCCCGTGTCCTAGGCCGTGTACCCCTATACAGACACCAAAATTTCTTTTGGACGCGATCAACTCAAATACGATTTTCTGGGCATTACAGCTTAGTCATCTGAATCACAATACCATAGCAAGACTATCAAAAGATGAGATAGTAAGTGGATTACCAAAAAGTAAATACAAAAAGATCAATCCATGTAGAGCTTGCCAATTGGTAAAATAGGAAGAAGTAGCAATGGATGAAAAGTTCAAAGAATTAAAAATTGTGGACAATACAAAAAAAACTCTTCTGAAAAGAATAATCATCAAAAAAGAAGATGATATTGAGAGCTCAGAAGATGAAGTTCCTACAACAGAACATATTAATCCAACAGTTATGGAACAAGTTATTGCTCAGGAAACTGAATTAAAATATGAAGAAGAATAAATAAACCATGATCCAATTGATCAAACAAGTATTGATCAAAATAGGTAAATTCTGAGAGATCATCCTTCTTCTCAAGTCATTGGCAATATAAATGGAGTAAAGACTAAAAGACAACTAACAACATGAGAAATGTTGTAGTTCTCCTTATCACAATTTGAACCCAAGAAATTTGAAGAAGCTAATAATGATTCACACTAGATAGTCGTTATGCAAGAAGAATCAGAGCACATTGAAAGAAATAAAGTATAGGAATTGTTGGAAAGACCAAAGAACTATCCAGTCATAGGAACTAAATGGGTTTTCATAAACAAATTGAATACAAATGGAGTGATTGTGAGAAATAAAGCTTGACTATTTGCTCAAGGATACATGCAGAAAAAAGGAATTGATTACAATCAGACCTTTGTACCAGTAGCAAGGCTAGACTCTATCTGACTATTTATAGCTTATACATCTTTTAGAAGGATTAAAGTTGATCAGATGGATGTGAAATGTGCCTTCCTTAATGGATTCCTACAAGAAGATATTTACGTCGAATAACCTCGAGATTTTGTCAATCCAACTTACCCCTCATATGTTTATAAATTAAATTAAGCACTTTATGGTCTGAAATATGATCCAAGAGCCTGGTATGATACCTTATCCACATTTCTCTTAGATCACTCATTCACAAGAGGAAAGATGGATAAAACACTTTTCACTAGAACACATAAGGATAAGTTATTTATTGTTCAGATTTATGTGGATGATATCATATTTGGGTCAACAAACTATGGATTATGTAAAACGTTTACTGACTTAATACAATCTAGGTTTGAAATTACTAGCATGGAAGAATTATCTTTCTTCCTTGGTTTACAAGTAAAACAAAGCAATGAAAGTATCTTCATTTCTCAATCTAAATACACAAACGAATTGATTAAAAAAATTGGCATGAAAACTGCATCTTTCATGAAAACTCTCATAGCTACTAATATTGTGTTAGATATGGATGAATCTGGTAAATCTATAGATCATAAAATATATAGATCAATGATTGACTCTCTTCTTTATCTTATAGATAGTAGACCAAATATAATGTTTGTCACAGGTGTTTATGCAAGATTTTAGGTAGATCCTAAGGAATCACATATAAGTTCTGTAAAAAGAATCTTGAGATATCTTCAGGGCGCACCTGTAATGGGATTGTGGTATCTAACATAATCAGAATTTGAACAATATGGTTACTTAGATGCTGATTATGCTGGATATAGATTGGATAGAAAAAAAACTTCAGGAACTTGTCAATTCCTGGGCAGTAGACTGATATCTTTGTTCAATAAGAAGCAGACATCAGTCTCCACTTCTACAGCTGAAGTAAAATATATTACTGTTGGAAGTTGTTGTTTGTAAATTTTGTGGATGTAGAATCAATTACTTAATTATAATTTAATTTTTCTAACTCCACAACTATTTTATGATAGTTCAAATGCTATCTCAGTTGCATCAAATCATGCCTTGCATAGTAGGACAAAACACAAACATTAGGCACCACTTTCTCAGAGATAATATTGAAAAAAGAAAGTTTATCCTCGAATATTTGACTTTTGAAAATCAGAGGGCAGATATTTTCACAAATCCTCTTGATGAATTAAAGGACAATCACTTTATCAATGCCTTGGGCATGCTTGATAAAGCTCAATAAATAAATATACCACTACATAATTACATTTTTTATTGGAAGTATTGCTGGAAAAAACCAACAAAGACTTAAAATACAAGTCTGTATTTGACGAAACGTCGAGTAGAAATCGGCGTAACATCAATTTCTATTCAATGTAATGTCTAAGAGCTGAGACTATTATGAGTTCAGAATCGTATGGACGCATGTCGATATATATATATATATATATATATATATATATATATATATATATATATATATATATATATATATATATATATATATATATATATATATATATATATATATATATATATATATATATATATCAACGCTTGCGTCTAATACTGTTAAAAGTTTTAATACTTCGAATAATATTCGATGTAACGTCGACTAATGTTAGGCGCTAATCTATTTATGCCCTAATTTGTTGATGTTTCTTCTAATTCTATAATACTTTGTATTTCATTCCAAACTCTTCATCTTTCACGCTTTATTTTATCTCTATCTTTTTTCTCTATTCTCTCTTGTACTTTTGCAGGGATTATAATGGAAACTATGACAAATTCAGGATTTAGTTTAGGTATCGAATCATTTGCAACTATGGCCGATTCCTTCAAAGGAATTCATCAACTATTCACTGAAGCTGGACTAAATAAGTTGATCACTACAAGATGTCTACTATATTCTGTAGAATTATCTGAGTTCATTGCAAATATTATAATTGATGACAAAGACACGATGATTGGGTAGATAAATGGATTAGTGGTCAATATAACTGCGAAACTGATACATGCAACATTTAATCTGCCTTTAGGAGAAGGAGTTGCTGAACTTACAAAAGAAGAAGTTAAGGAAGCATTGGTAAAGATGAATTTTTCCAAGGATAAACCAATTCATTTGAAAAAGAAAGATTTTTCAGAAGAATATGATTTTCTTGCTGATATTCTGGGAAATGTACTGATTTGTAAGATATCAGCACATGATGTTGTTCCCAAAGCTCAACTGCATATGATGGAAACTCTGATTTTGAGAAAGAAAATTAATTGGAGCAAATGAGTTTTGCAACTTATCAGTCATAAATACCGACATAAGGATAATTCTTATATGACCTTTATGAGTCAGATATTAAAACTACATTACCCTACTTTACGCAAATCAAAAGGAATAAGTATACCACCTGGAAAAAACTCGCTATTTTTTTATTTTCAAACAAAACTAGACAAATACTGAAACCTGGTTCAAAGAAATAAGCTTCTCCCCCATCCTCACCATTAAGATAAGACAGTTCCAACAACAAAAACATCTCAACTTGATGTTTCTCCTTAATTAGTAATTCCCATAACTACAATAGAGCTTCCATCAAAAAACATCATTCAAGAGTTAAGTTTAAATAAAAATATCAACATTGAATTTCCAGATGCAGATACAGATGTGCGATGTTATATTGATCAATTTTCTCCAGAACACTATCATGCTGCAACATCAACATTAGAATCATTGGAAATTAATAAAATCGTTCAACTGGCCATAAAATAAACTACAGTCTCACTAAGAAATCTTATTGTTGAGCATGCTACACAGTGCAGTACATCAATAAATAATATACTGACTCAAATAAATAGTGTTCAAGTCTCTATGGATCAAACACATACTAAACTGATCTCCTTAGGAATAACATGGTCTTTCTTAACCTTCTTAGCTCATGAGTTTCAAAAGGGGGAGATATCTGAGGAAGAACAGTATATAGAACCTTTAGAAAAAGATGAGGCTCTCCTTAGGAAGGCTCACACAGTTCTTGTACCAAAAGCTAAAGAACAACTAGCTGAAAATCAACCTATTCAGATGGAGACAGAATAGAAAAATGATCAAGATCAAACTGATGCATTAGTCTAGGAGGAGTCAATGAAAGAAAATTTAGATGATATTTTTTCTGATTACTAGAGAAGTTGTGCATGATGATGTGCCAACTGACGAGGAATGTCATGATTCATCTGTTAACAAGATCAGTAAGAATGTACACGTTGTTACTAGAAAATGGAAAAATCCTTCTTAGACATGTATACTCTGATGGTACAAAATTGGAAACTATGTTGGCATGCTTTGACAAATTCTATGGAAGTCTCATTTATTTAGTTGCCTTAAATTTATGTCATTTATTATTCTTATCTATCATACGTAAATACTCAGTCAATTTTTGTAATTTTTATTAATGTACATTTGTAAATTTACTTTTGAAGTTTTATAAAATTTGTTAAGTTAAATAAGGAGAGATTGTTGGGAAAATCCTTATAATTTAGCTTAACAAATTATATTTAGCTATTTTACATCCTAGGTCTATTACCCATGATGTATAGAGAGAGTAATTTGGTCTTAGAAGTCTTAGGGTGTCATTGATATAAAGGACATATGTAACAGTCCCATCTGTCACATAAAATATAACAAAGGGTCCGGCCGGGGCCCCATGTCATATTCCAGAGACAGCCAGCGGAGTTACTCATAGAAACCATTCTATCTTACGCATCCTAACTCAGAGTGCATTCTAGCGGAAGCAATTTAAATTACTTGTACAACCCACGTGCCAGGAATGTCCACTATATACATAGGAATGTGTATAAACATACAATATGTTCTGGCCTTAAGGCCTTACAACTGTTTCCTTTACAAAATGTGTCTTCATACATCGGTACGCAGGCCTGCCACACATGAAAACAGTAAACTTTCGCCTTCGGGCCTTCAAGGGGAAGCCAATTGCAGCATAAGGGACTTCAGCCCGCTACTTTCCACTTGGCTCTCCAGCACGTACATAACACGGGCCACCAAAATGTAGCAAACAAAGCAATGGTCAACATTAGCTGACCAAATTTTAACGACCACACTCCTCACTCAGGGCGACGGTTCTCCTTCCCTGCAAGTAGAAACATATATATATCTTGGCAAACCGAACGTGTAATTTAAGCACCATTTGCCACAAACGTAGGCTCGATCAGCCACACGCCTTGTGCACTAAGGGAACATTCTCGGTGTATCGGACTTCTCCGGGTCCCACCACCATCCACAGTCCCAGACTTGATGGTTCACTTGAGCATTCTAGTCTTTCCGGCTTGGGGCCTGGACTCTCATTATGCCAATGATGAAAGCCAGTTACTTTAGGAGATCTAGTCCGAATAACATAACACGTGTACGGTTCAGCCACAGCCCATTGCTCAAATCGCCATGCCAACACCGACAGCAACATCCATCATGGTGAATGATAACACACAAGTCAGCCTCCGCTTGCCCGTTCGGCTCTTTGGCCTTTTTGTTGGGCACTTCAGGCTCTCAACATCAATTGTCGCTCACATTTTCCCTAGGACCTGAGCCTGCAATGATCACAATGGCTCTCACATCCAATAGCTGGGCTCTCCAGGATCACAGCTTCTCATGCTACGTACCTTATCTCGCGGACATAGGCTTCACATCCACATTCAGGCTGGCTCGCATGGCCACCTTTGCTGGGTTCACAATGCTCTCAGCTTCAAACAATGTCCCCCAGGTCTCCAAGAGACTGGCCTCTTATAGCTCACAGGGAGCCATCACTAGAAGTAGCATTACCGTCGCACGGTAGGGGACATAAGTCGTTTCTTCCCCCAACTTTTGGGTGTTTTCCCAGAAATCAATTCCAGTACTTTCAATGCAGCATCCTACACACCGCATGACCCCAAATTTTACACGTTTATCTACACATTTATCCACAAAGTCTTCTCCGGCATGCAAAACAAGTCATCACCATTCCATACCAACCTATCCAGATGTGATTCACACAACATGCCTATTTCGTACTTCAATTCTGGATTCTATATGCAATTTCTATCGGGGATCACAATGATCTACCTGCTGGAAACCGCCATTTTCTTCACCTTTTGGTGAAGGGTTCCATGCGCGTATGCAATTTGAGGACTTTACTTGTCCAAGGAGAAAGTTGTTACCCTTACTGATAGCTTAGGAGCCATGCTCTTGCTTTTGATCAAGATGGAACTGATCACCATAGTTTCCTCTCTGCGGATCTGACTTCGACTCGCAAATTCGATCACATGAACGTCTCCCCTATAGGGATGAACAACCTTGCTCTTGCTTCCTAGCTTTCCCTTTCTCCATCCTCCAGGATCAAGAGAGAGAGAGAGAACATAATCTCATCTATAGCCTTTATCAGGAAGCTACCGCCGCACGATATCTACTGCTGCCGCACGGTATCATATACGGTAGCTACTTAGCCCAATCACCATCGCTCTGCCGCTCAAAACCACTTCAGCCTTACTAACACGAGGCCAACTATCGCCACGTGATAGATCACTACCACCCCACGATAAGTTCTTGACGCTTTGTCGAATGAGTCGAGTGTATCAAGTGTGTTGAGTTGTATCACCGCGCGATACCTTTCTACACCCACGCGGTAGTCTTTTCAATGATTCGTCGAGTGTGTCGAGTGGTACCGCCGCACGTTAACTTTCTACCGCTACGCGGTACCTACCCGAAATGAAGGTTGAATTAATTCATCTGGATACCGCCAACGTTAACACTACTGCCTAGCGGTAACTTCCAGAAACCAACTCCTTCCTATTTTCAAGAACTTTGGGGCATTATAATTCTCCCCTCCTTTAAGAGATTTCGTCCCAAAATCCACAACAAATATAGAAGTACAAAACTTATCAAATGTACTTCAACGAAACAGTTCAGGGAACTCTTCTCGCATGGTCTGCTCACGCTCCCATGACAGCTCCTCACAGCCCAGTTATCCTATCAGACTTTGACCATTTGACTTTGTTCCGAAGTCATTGCACTTCTGTGTCCTAGATACTAATGGGCCTGACCTTCGTCGTTAACCCACCATCGACCGGAATTTGCCCCACAACAACCACTTGCGTAGGCTGTTGCACAGCCTTCCACAACACTGATATGTGAAACACACCGTGTAAACCACTGAGTTCAGCTGAAAGCTTCAGCCGATAGACAACTTCTCCAATCCGCTCAATAATTTTAAACGGCCCAAGGTATCTCGGACTCATCTTTTTCAAGCGTCGGATCTTCGATACGCCCTTGAACAATTTAATTTTGAGATAAACTCAATCACCAACCACAAACTCCACATTTCAGTGCTTGGCATTATAGTATTTTGCTTGCCTATCTTGCGCAATCAACAATCTTTCTCAAATCAAACGTACCGTTGAATTCACATCTTCAATGTTCTTATGTTTATACATCTTCGATTCACTTGATTCTACCCATGCCAATGGAGTACGACACTGCCTACCATACAAGGCCTCAAAAGGTGTCATCTGTATCTCGCTTGGTAGCTATTATTTTAGACAAACTCGGTTATATAAAGATGATCTTCCCACCTCTTCCCAAACTCCAGGTCGCATGTGCGAAGCATATCATCTATCATTATGTTTACCCTCTTGGTCTGACCATCTGTTTGAAGATGAAAGTCCGTACTGAATTTCAGCTTGGTACCCAACAATATATGAATAAGCTTCCAATCATTCGATGTTAAATGCCCATCTTGATCGCTAACAATGCTACGGGGTACACTGTGCAATCATATGATGTGCTCAGCATAAAGTTTAGCTAATTTTTCCTTTGAATCGTCCCTCCGATTCAGAATGAAGTGTGCTACTTTGGCCAATCAGTCTACGATCACCCAAATGGAATCATTCGCGCGTTGTGATTTCAA
Source organism: Platanthera guangdongensis (assembly GCA_039583875.1). Lineage (NCBI taxonomy): Eukaryota > Viridiplantae > Streptophyta > Magnoliopsida > Asparagales > Orchidaceae > Platanthera > Platanthera guangdongensis. Next base: position 135,819,325 of record CM077165.1, read on the forward strand.
CTAACCATGCACAAAATCCATCGATATATCATCAAACTTCCATTCCGGTATTGACAATGATTTCAGGAAACCACCAGGTCTTTGACACTCAGCCTTTACTAGGGCGAAAGTCTGGCACTTCGCCACATAAAGTGAGATGTTTTTTTTCAATCTCGCCCACCAGAACAATTTCTTCATGTCCTTTTACATTTTTGTGCTCCCGGGGTGGATTGAGTACTTAGTAAAATGTGCCTTGTACATCAACTCCTCTCGCAATTTGCCAACATTTGGGGCGCACAACCAACCATCTTTCCACAAAAGACTGTCATTCAGCGAGAATTGGGAATTTGACCTATCCACTATCTCCACCATATAGCGCTTCATACTTTCATCAAGCTCCAATGGTCGTCGAATTTTGTTCGCGAGATCATATTGCAACTTCGTCCAGTTCAAGCATGCTTTCATGCTCATTCTCTTGTCAACACAAGAGATATCTAAATCCTCCAACTCAGGAATCAGACGCTCATCATGCATCTATAATCAATTTGCTCGTGTTGGAGCCTTGCGACTCAGCGCATCTGCGATGACATTTCCCTTCGCAGGATAAGGAACTCCATCCACCTTCGTTGTCACATATTCAGATCCTTCTGATGCAATAAATATTTCAGGCTCTGATAATCCTTAAAGATATGAATCTTCATGCCATACAAGTAGTATCTCCATAGCTTAAGTGTGAATATCACGACCGCCAATTCCAGGTCGTGGATCGAATAATTCCTTTTGTGCACTTTTAGTTGCCGCGAGCCATATGCGATCACATGCCCAAATTACAAAAGAACACAGCCTAAGTCGCTCCATAATGCATCACTATAAATTTCAAAGCATTCTGTTCCACATGGCGAACACAACACAAGCATCGTGGCCAGACGACTCTTCAACTCCTCAAAATCTCGCGCACACTCTGGCGTCCTAACAAACTTCTGATTCTTCCTTGTCAATGTCATGAGAGGTAAAGCGATACTTGAAAAGTTCTCTACGAAGCACCAATAATATGTTGAAATTTTCTCAAGATGATCAACTGGTAGTTCTGGTATCAAGCAAACACTTCCAAAACTATCAAACTGATCACTTGATCAAGCGGAAAACAAGAACTAGGCGCAGGAACACTCCAACCATAAACTAAGCTATGTATCAGTAACAATGAAGAGCAAGCACAGGTCTTGCATGAATCCACTATCAACTTTACAAGGCAAGGTATACATGACGAGACATGATTTTGTCAAGTACAATGAGAAGAAAACAAGCAAAAGTTGTAACGCCCTGAAAATTGTATTTGAGTTGGTCGCGTAAAAAGGGGATTTTAGTGTCTGTATAGGGGTACACGGCCTAGGACACGGGCGTGTCCAAGGCCGTGTCTGGCTGGTGTTTTGGCCATTTTCATCCTGAGAAGGACACAGCTAGGAACACGGCCTAATGACACGGGCGTGTCATTTGACACGGGCGTGTGCCTAACCGTGTTTGTACTCGTGTTCCCGAAAGCCGATTGAGTTCGACAAAAAGTGTTCGGGAGGAACACGCCAGGCGACATGGGAGTGTCGGGAGGGCGTGTCCCCCTGCGTTCTTCGATCGCCGAACGGCGCTCGACGATTGTCAAGTGACCCTCTGTGTTCGACGATCGATGATTATCGAGTGACACGGGCGTGTTCATACCCGTGTCCCTACCCGTGTTCAGTTGGGTCATGTCCGTTGCCATGGCGGTTATATGTGACACGCCCCATGGTCACGGGCATGTCGAGGACTCGACACGGGCGTGTCAGGTAAGTCACGAGCGTGTCTTTGCCCATGTGTCTTTTCTTCGTTCGACGATCGTGCCTCGATCAAGGCACATGGCCTGGAACACGGCCGTGTGCGAGGCCGTGTTCGGCCCAGGTCTGAGGAATTTTGTGCAGATCTGAGCTGTTCATTTTCTTTAAGTAAGATCCAATGGCTCAGAGGGTTTCTTGCTCTGTTAAGGCCGGGAATGGGGGAGTTAACTCTTCATTTTCTCCAAGTCATTCTCTTTCCAAGTAGTTAGAAAGAGGCGGAAAAAGGAGGAGGATTCCGGCCGCCGGCAGAGCATCGGAGCACCGTTTTGAGATCTGAGAGCGGATCCGTGGAGGAAAGGTCGTTGCGAAGACTTCTATCCGTGTAGTTTTTCCATGGCGCAAAAGCGGACTACAAGGGTAACGATTCTCTACTTAAGCATGTGAAGCTCTCTTCCTTTTTGCATAGGGAAACCCGCTCCCGCGAGTGTGCGGTGAGTGCGTGGTGTTCCTTGGGGTTGATGTGAATAGTCCCCCTTGTGTTGCATATAGAGTCCGGAATCGAAGTATAGGCATAGGCATTGTGTGTGAAGCCTACCCGAACGTGTATTGTCTGGATTGGTGATGTTGCATTTGATATGTTTTGCCTGAGAAGACTCCGTGCTTTGAGTTTTTTTGGGTTTCTACGCAGTAGATTGCAACAGGGATTCTTGGGGATTAACTCCAAGGCGCACCCGAAAAACTGAGCGGAAACGTGTTCTGCTAACTTGGCGGTCAGGGAACCGGCCTTGAACATAACTGGGTTATGTGATTGTTTGGAAAAGTTTTGGGATCCGAGAGAAGCTTGGCTCGTGCGTACGTCTTAAAGTGACTACGTGATGTGAGCAACATGTAAGTGGAATTGGACCTAGGCTATGTGGTTCGGTGCGAGAGACCCGAAAAGGGGACTGGTCGTTGGCATAGTCGGGAGCCTTAGACGGTGGTCAGAAAGGCTAAATGCTCACGTGGTAGCCATCTTTGGGATGGTGGTGAAGATGCTGAAGTGTCAGGATTCACCGTTAATGTGCCCTGAGTGCACGGGGTGTTTGGCAGTATGAGCCTACACCTGTGGCGTAGTATAATTGTGTTTTATTATTTTACTGGGCTAATGATATGCAGGGAAGGAGCACCGCCGTCCCGAGTAAGGGGCGGGGTCGTTATAATTTGGTCGGCTTTGGCTGATCGTTGCTTTGTTTGCCACCGTGCGGTGGAATGTTTCTTGCAGGTGTTGCGGAGCCGAGTGCTAGATAGCGGGCTGGAGCTCATGTTGCTGTGCTGGCCCTCGAAGGACGTAAAGAATAGTTGTTTTTATTTTATCATGTGTGGCTGGCCTGCGAGCCAATGTATGTAAGATACTATTTTGTTAAGTGAACATTTGTAAGGCCATAAGGTCGTGTACCCTTTCAGTGTATTTGGTTTTCATTCCAGTGGTGTGCTTGTGGACATTCGTGATTATTAGATTTAAGTTTTGGGTTCTTTCAACTTTTAAAAGCTTCCGCTAGAATGCTCTGTGTAGGACGAGTAGTCTTAATTGGATAGTTTGAATATTATTATGTAACCCTTCCGATTGTCTGTGGTATATGGCGTCGGGTTCTAGCTGGACCTTCTATTATATGTCATGCGACGGATGGGGGTGTTACAAAATTAATCTTCAAGCCGGGCGGACTGCCTCGGAGACCGCTGAGTCCGCCAAGACCGCCAAGACCGCCAAGCTGTTACTGCTAAACATGATCTACGGAGTCCGCACAACCCGCGGGCTACCCGTTATTCTGCTGACGCCCGCTCTACAAGCCACCGCCGAACTGAATGAACAGATCGCCAAGCCCGCTGAGACCGGCTACGTGGTTATTGAACTTAAACTTCAATTGATGGAGAGAAAACTGGTTGGCCGCGAAGTGCGACTTGCTGCAACCACTGATGTTAACCGCAAGCTTCACTACAAACAACAACCAGTTAATACTCAAACCGCATGACCTGGAAAACCGAGTCCGCAACAATTGATCTGCGCTCAACGTACTATTCACTCCGTTACTATAGAAATGTCGGGGGGGGTCTTTTTATAGGCGGGGTGAGGAGTGTCATCACCGTCCTAGTGAATAGAGTCACCACCCCAGCTCGCAGCTAGCACAACCCAGTCCACCGAGTCCGCAAGGACTAAGCCGGACCAGCCAACTTGCCAAGCGCCAAGTCAGGAAACAAGTCCTCCACCTGGTGTACACCGCGCTAGTCCGCACACATTGCATCACACGGACACAACACCATCCCATTCACTACGTCAGTCCGCACGCTACATGCGGACACGACACTAGCCCGCACTGCTTGCGAGCACTGCACCAGTCCACCACACTACACAACACACAGACACGGTTACAACCCATACTGCATCAGTCTGCACGCTATACGCGGACATCTGCCCGCCACATGAGTCCATGACCAACAGGCAGATCGCATGGTCAACAACAGACTCTGCGGACACTTCGAACACCCTGGAAGTGTCACAAAGTGTGACCAAGTCCAGCATCACCAAACAACTGGTGCGAGCTCGGAGGACACGAAGCCAGACCGCCAACTCCATGGACAGTTCGCCACCATGAATGCGGCTATCACCCACCGCATCACCGGAGAACTCGGCAAGGACCAATGCCGATCTCGCAATCACCAAAAAACAAATCCGCCATAACGGACTCCGCGGACTCTAACTGAGTCCGCCGCCTTCCCGCAAACTCACTGCAACCTGCCCGGTTACATCAAGAACAAGTTCTACCGAACCGCAGGATGAGTTGAGCACCGCCACCAGACCGCCATAAACAGGATGCTCCATTAGATCAACCAAGCCACCAAGTCCATCCTGGCCAGTCCACCCAGGCCGCAACATCAGTCCGCCTAGGCCGCGAACTTAGATTGCCCAGACCGCGCGGTCTGCTTAATCAACCACTTTCACTTCAAAATTTTCAACACTCCCCCTAGAAGTGAGAAGTAGTAATCAAGCCCAGCAGTCCTCGTAACCAGGTAAATGACACCTTAGGCAACGGCTTCGTGAAGATGTCTGCGATGTTGTCCTCACTCCGTAGATGCTCCACCATCAGAGATCCCTCCAACACCTTTTCCCGTATGAAGTGGTGCTCAATCTCGATTTGCTTAGTCCGAGCATGACAAACTGGATTGTTCATCAGTTTCAGGGCACTCTCATTGTCACCGCTCAGCAGAGTAGGACCGCGCACTTCTTCATAGACGTCTTCTACTAATCTCCTGAGCCAGATGGCTTCCCGAGCTGCCAAGGCCGAAGCCTTGTTTTCCGCTTCCGTAGTAAAGACAGACACTGAGTCTTGCTTCTTGCTATACTAAGAAATACTCCCTGATCCACAAGTGAAGACATAACTGGATGTTGACTTCCAGTCGTCTGAATCTCCCCCGTAATCAGCATCCGAGTATCCTTGAAGAATAAACTTCGTGCCTCTCCTATACAGGAGACCCATGTTAGAAGTTGCCTTCACGTACTTCAAGATATTACTAGCCGCCATCAGATGAGGCTTCCTGGGTTCCGCAATATACCGACTTACTCAGCCAACCACATAAGCAATGTCTGGGCTTGTAATCGTCGGGTAAATAAGACTCCCAACTTGAGCCCGAAACACCAAAGGATCCAGAAGAATCCTCCCCTCATCTTGCCAAAGTTTGATGCCAAAATCAAATGGAGTAGAGCTACTCTTCCCATCCTGCATGCCGAATCTCTAAACGATCCGTTCCGCATAGCCCTTCTGGGACACAAGTATGCCGCTCTCCTTCCTCTCCACCTCAAGTCTAAGGAAATGGTGGAGTTCATCCAGATTCTTCATCTTGAACCTGATAGCTAGCTCTGCCCTGAGCCTAGCTACTTCCTCCTTAGAGTTCCCCATGATGATCATGTCATCCACGTACAACAACACTAGGGCTAGAAGCTCCCCCTTATTCTTGACGAAGAGGCTCGAGTTAGAGTTGGAATCGAGATAGCCGCAGAACTGGAGTTATTCTGCAATCTTCCCATACCAGGCTCGAGGAGCCTGCTTCAACCCATAAAGCACTTTCCGGAGCTTGTAGATGTAGTTCAGATGTTCTTAAGATATGTACCCGAGCGGCTGATCCATGAAGATGTCCTTGTCGATCTCCCTGTAAAGAAAAGCGTTCTTTACATCTAGCTGCCACATCTTCCAACCCTTGCAAGCCGCCAAAGCTATCACCAATCGTACTGAAGTCATCTTCGCCAAAGGACTAAACATCTCCTCATAGTCCTCGTCGTACTGTTGTGCAAACCCCCGAGCTACAAGGCGAGCCTTGTACCGCTCGATGCTTCCATCCGCCTTCTTCTTCAGCTTGTAAACCCACTTGCAAGTAATAGGAGTAACGCCATCCACCTTGGGCACCAAGTCCCAAGTCTCATTCTTCTTGAGGGCAGCCATCTACTCATCCATGTCATCATCCCACTCCTTTACTCCAGTGGCTTATTCAAACTTTGAAGGCTCCCGCTCATCCAAGGGGCCTGCGAAGAAACAAGAGACGAATCTCACCATGTTCCCTTCGCAATACAGAGTTGGTGGCTTAATGGTCCTCTTTGATCTCTGAAGAGGCTGCTCCTTGCTCACCACCTCCGCTGCTACTTCAGCACCAACTCTGTTCCCAGGCACACTTGGAGCATCGCTCCCCATGCTTCCCGAACTAGAAGCTTCTGCCCCGGAGCTCGAAGCAACTGGAGCTCCTAGTGACACAGAAAGCTCCACCTGAAGATCTTCAGCAGCTTCCTCCTGCCCTTCATCAACCCTGCTCTACTGCAATTCAATAGTGTCACCTTCATACGATGTCAGCTCATCAAAGACAACGTCTCTTGAAACAAAAAACTGCCTTGTCGCAGGATCCATGCACTTCCAGCCCTTCTTCCGCTCATCATAGTTGACAAAGACGAGATTCCTCGCCTTTGCATCAAGCTTGGTCCTCTGAGCATCCGGGATATGAACATAGCAGGTTGATCCAAACAACCGAAGGTGCTCCACACTTGGCTACTCCTTAAACATCATTTCCACAAGAGACTTCATGTTGATTGGACTTAGGGGCATCTGATTGATGACATAAGTTGCGCAGGCCATTCCTTCTACCCAAAAGGACCTAGGAATGCCCTTTGCATGAAGCCAACACTTGCAAGTCTCCGTCAAGTGACAGATCCTCCTCTCCGCTACTCCATTTTATTGTGGAGTATGAGCACAAGTAAGCTCCCACTGGATCCCGTGCTTTCTGTAGAAGTTAGAGAACTCAGATGAGACAAACTCAACACCATTGTCTGATCTGAACTTCTTGATCTGCAAGCCAAGACGGCCTTCCACCAGATCCCTGAACTCCACAAATAACTAGAAAGCCGCCGACTTCTCCTTCATGAATTATACCAAAGTGTATCTTGAGTAATCATCAATCAATACCATCATGTATCTGCTGCCTCCAAAACTAGCAGTTACTGATGGCCCCATCAAATCACCATGGATGCATTCCAATGGTGCCTTGCTCCATCCCCACGTGCCCTAGTCTTTCATGCCAAATAGTCGCGTTATCATTGGCCCTCATCCGATCAACATAAGAGCTTGTTGATAAAACAAACAAGTCTCTTACTCTTCTCCCTACATGAGTAACATCAGCCTTTACCGCTAATACGTTGCGGAGAAACCTAACTTATGTTGGGTCAAACAGAACATGAAAGCCCACATCAACTGCGTTGGTCACTGAGAAGAGGTTCTTCTTCATGCCAGGAATTTGGTACACACTCCTTAGTGTAAGCGGACCCTGAGCACTATCCAAAGAAACAACGCCCTCCTTCTATATAGAATGAATTAAATCATCAGCTGTAATAATTGCTTCATTACCTGAGAACGGTTGTAGAGATGAGAACTTTGACTCGTCTCCAGTGAGGTGATGACCACACCCTGAGTCTACTATCCAGTCATCTTGGTAGTCAGCGGTGGCAAGAGCACGAACACACGTGCTTGTCATGAAAGTTCCTCCCCACCCGGCTTCCTCAGAACTGGAACAAGCTCTCTCCTTGCCTGCAACATGCCCATGTTGCAACTTGACCTTGCAGTCGCGCTTAAAGTGGCCTGCTTGATTACACCTGTAGTACTTCAACTCTTTCTTCCAATTCTTCTTAGAAGCAGAGCTCCTCTCTTGCTGATAAGAGGTTGAAGGTCCATCTTCAGTAGCAGGCTTCTTCTTTTTCTCCTATCTCTTCTTCTTCTTCTTCTTAGTGATGAGAGCTTCAGAACCACCTTCAGAGATAGTCACACTGGCCATCTGCCTGGCCAATATCTCCTGTGATGCTAGCAAGTTTTCTAGCTCCAGCAGAGAAGGTTGAGTTGCCAACCCTTGCACGGAAGTCACAAAGGCCACATATTCCTTCCGCAATCCGCGAAATATGTATCTCTTCAACTTTGCTTCCGAGATGGGCTCATTAGGATCCAATGCTGATATTTCAGCGCACATGTTCTTCATCTTGAGAAAGAACTTTGAGACAGAGAGATCTCCTTGAGTTGCCTTAGCCAACTCATTCTCTAAGAACTGCAGCCTTGCCACATTCTTCCTGTTGAATAAACCATCAATGGTTGTCTAAATCTCCGCATCAGAGTCACATCCTAAGATGTGATCAAAGAGCTAATGTGAGACAGCCCATTTGAGAGCAAACCCAGCCTTTGCATTAGTTCTTCTCCAAACTCTCACTTCCTCAACAGTACCAGTAGCAGCAGTTACCTCTTGCTTATCGTCACCACCGACGACCTCCCACAACTCCTCGCCCAAGAGATAGCTCTTCATACCCGACTTCCACTTCTTGAAGTTAGTCGCTGTAAGAAGTTCAATGCCAAGACCTCTTCTGTATGCTCCTTCCATTGCAAATCACCACTGATCACAAAGCTTCCAGAAGCGCCGAGCACAATCTGAGGTTGATCACAACAGTACAACCCCATATCCGGCGAGTGAGGTTGTTAGGAACCAGACCGATCGGTTCAGATCATCCAAGCAGCAGACGAGCTCAACAGAGGAATCTGAAGGCAGTAGGCGAGCTCGGCATGGAAAAGACAAACCCGAGCTCGGCATTCGTCGCGACCCCGAACTTGGCATTCGTCGTGTCAGGCCCGGGCTTTGTCGAGCTGAGCACGACTAATGAAGGCAAATCGAAGGGCGAGCACAGTAGCCAGCTCGCACTCGCCCTATGGAGCTCGACAGACAGCAGACGAGCAGGATCTTCAAGGGTGGCTGAGCTCTCCAAGGTCTATGAGGTACTTTTTACTATTTTGCCCCCGCTGGCCTGCCCATAGCCTTTCAGAACAGCGGAGTTACGCTGTTGGCAGACCAACCTGGACTGCACATAGCTATTCAGAATAGCGGGGATTGGCTGTTTGCAGGCCATTTTCAAAAATCTATAAATAGGACCCAAGGGGTACCTCAGAAAGCAGGCTTCCTGTACTCTCTGGCTTCGTCTCTCAAGCGCTTTCTGAGGATACCTTAGCTCGGCATTTGTCTAAGGAGGGGAAGTGCTCTAAGATCTTCCGGGTGTGTGGTGGGTCCTCCCCGCCGAGCCCTTAGTTCAGTTTTTCCTTGTTTCCCTTATTGTTTTGCTTGCAGGAGCGAAGTAGGTGCACGATCACCCCTTCCCCGAGGGTGAACTCCACAGGAGATCGTTTTTCGGTTTCAACATTTTTGTGCGATGAGCGTGGAGCATGATCAACATAGAAAATCTTCAGCGAGCTCGATGACAGGAGGGCAAGGATCTGACAGTCCGGACTCGCCGCCCCCCCCCACCGCTGGCCACGGTGGGGATGTTTGAGGATTTCAAGAACGAGGTGTTGGGCCTAGTCAAGTTCGCACAAGGCATGCAGGCCGAGTGCTCGACTCCAGCTATCCAGATCACAACCGCCCCCTCCCTGGGTGAGGATGCCCCCGGCAAGCGAGCTGGGAAGGAAGTTGCCGAGGAGAGCCCGGGGTGCGAGCTCCCCGGTCGCGAGCTCTTCCCCGGATCGGCAGGCAGAGGCCGAATCGGTGAGCTGAGCCCGCAAGACGCGCCAGCTCGCCTAGTAGGGGGAGGCAGCCCCTTCAGCAAGTTGGTCTCTTCAGCTCCAGTTCTAGAGGGGTTTAGGGAACCCAAAATGTCCTACTATACAGGGAAGGGAGACCCAGTCCAACACGTCCAGTGGTTTGAGGATGTAGTCTCGATCCGGTAGATGTCGGATGGGTTCAAGTGCCGACTCTTCGTCATCACCCTCAAGGAGAAGGCGAGGGAGTGGTTTCACCAGCTGCCGGCCAGCTCCATCTACTGCTTCGAGGACCTGCATCGGGGGTTCATGCTGAGGTTCACTACCTCGAAGAGGAGGAAGAAAGAGTTAGAGTCCCTATTCCACATTAAGTAGGGAGTGAACGAGATGTTGGGAAGCTACATGGACCGTTTCCAGGAGGAGGTCACCAAGGTCCAAGAGATGCCAGGCCATAGCCTAATGGTGGCCTTCACCTTGGGGCTGCAACAGGGTTTCTTCAGGACGGAGTTGAGAGAGTACCCCCCCCCCCCTCCTACGAGGAGCTGATGGAGAGGGCGGCGAGAGAAGTTGACGGGGAGGCGTCAAATCCGGAGTTCGCCCAGAAGCTGGCCAGGTGGTCCACGGAAGAAGAGAAGGAGCCAAGAGGAGGAAGAGGACAGGAGAAAAGGAGAGTTGAGCCCCTGCAGATGGAGCAGAGTAAGCTCCAGGGGCAGCAACAGAACAGGTGGGGGCGTCAGGAGCCCAACCGTCGGCTGGGCTGGAGACCCGTGCAGCAAGAGCAGTGGCCACAAAGAGGGTACCAAGGAAGCGACCACCATCACGGGGGGGGGGGGGGGGGGGCAGGATCAATTTCACCCCCCGAGCTGGAGGAAGTCCCAGAGGCCTCGACTCCACGATCAAGAAGAGGTTATGGCCATAGCCATAGGGAAAAGGAGGAGAGTATCAAGGAGGAGGAGAGAAGTTAGGGTGGAGTTGACCTACTGTGACTTCCATCAAAAGGAAGGGCAGGCCACAGCCACGTGCCCAGATTTCATTGAAATGAGGGGAAACAAGGAGGCGCAGCAGCAGCAGTAGGGGCGTCAGGAAGTGAGGATCGAGGAGGTCCTGCCTCGGGCGGAGGAGGACCATTGTGATGACCGGGTGGACGTCGGGACCCGAGGGGGGATCAGAGTGATCCACGGGGGGGGGGGGGGGGGGGGGGGGGGGGGGGGGGGGGGGGTAGAGGCGTCTCAGAGAGCGAGCCCCCATACCAGGTATCGTCGGAGCATTGGCTCCACATCCCAAACCCCACCCCCAGAAGGGAGGATCACCTTCTCGAGGAGAGATATGCCGGATCATGAGGATCCGTTTTGCGATGCGCTGGTCATCCAGACAGCCATTAAAAATTTTACCGTTTCCCGGATCCTCGTCGACAAGGGAAGCTCCGTCAACGTCATCTTTAAGAAGGCATTTGACGCGATGAAGATGGAGGCGAAGAGGGTGTTGGCCTCGGATGGGCCCTTGTTCGGATTTTCGGGGGAGAGGAAGGAGGTAGAAGGAGGAGTAGGCCTCCATGTCACCCTGGGGGGGCAGTCCAGGAACTGCAGGTTCGTCATCGTGGATGCCCCCAGCAGCTACAACACTATCTTTGGGAGGCCCCTTATCAGTGTCTTCCGCTGCGTCCCCTCATCGTTCCATCTGTGCTTAAAGTTCAATGCCGAGGGGATTCAGGTCCGGGTCAGGGGGACCCCAAGGTGGCGCGAGAGTGCTACGTCACCGTGGTGAACTCAATCTCTTGGCAAGAGGGAGCCGAGGAGATGGAGCGAAGGATGGATGAGGCGGAGCAGGAATATGGCAGGGAGGAGCTGGAGGTGGAGAGCTGAACCGAGCTTGAGGTGGCAGGAGGAGATCGGGAGGACTTGGCCGAGGCGATGGCCGTGGAGGAAGAGGTGGAGGCGGAGGCCTTCGTCCCAGAGGAGAGGGATGTTGAAGAATGGGGGGAGCAGTGCAGGTTGGAGGCTGCGGAAGAGGTGGTGGAGCAGGAGGTCCTTACCCGTGAAGGCAGGGTGGAGAAGGTCCGCGTCAGCGGAGGGCTGACCCCGGAGGACCAAGGCAGGATGCTGGAGTGCATCCAGAAGAACATGGACATCTTCGCATGGACTACCGCGGAGATGCCGGGGGTTGAAGCGGATGTGTCTTGCCACCGCCTCAACTTGGAACCGGGAGCATGCCCCGTCCAACAAAAGAAGAGGTCCACCGCGGACAAGCTAGCATAACCCATCAGAGAGGAGGTGACAAAGCTTCTCAAGGCCGGCTTCGTGTCCGAGATCCAAAACCCCAGCCGGGTCTCCAATGTAGTCATGGTTAAAAAGGGAGACGGGCGGTGGCGTATGTGTATTGACTTCTCTTTGCTTAATAAATCTTGTCCTAAGGACTGTTATCTCGTGCCTAGGATCGACGCACTGGTTAACTCAGCCGTTGGTTTTTCTGTAATGAGTTGTCTAGATGCATTTTCAGGTTATCATCAAATCAGGATGCAGCACCCGGACGTCAAGGACGTCTCGTTCATCCTGGGTGATGGGTGCTAATGTTACAAGATGATGTCATTTGGGCTGAATAATGCAGGGGAAACCTATCAAAAGATGATGAACATGGTTTTCAAAGAACAAAGGGGAAGGAACCTGGAGGTGTACGTAGATGATCTCATGATCAAAAGTCAGGATGTGGACTCTCACCTCCAGGACCTAAAGGAGACCTTTGCCGCCATGCGCAAGTACAAGATGCGATTGAACCCCCTGAAGTGCGTCTTCAGGGACAGCAGGGGGAAGTTCTTGGGGCACCTCCTCACCCTCGTGGGGGTCGAACCAAATCCTGATAAGATCAAGGCTATCATGGAGCTGGGTTCGCCACGAAATACAAAGAAAGTACAACGGTTGACAGGGAAGCTGGCAGGGTTAAGCATGTTCCTCTCCCGGGCCGGGGAAAAGTGCTCCCCCTTCTTCAAAAAATTAAGGAGGGCCAAATATTCGAGTGGACCAAGGAGTGAGAGGAGGCATTCCAGACCCTCAAGATGTAGTTAACGCGGGCTCCATTATTCCAAGGGCCCAAGGAGGGGGAGGACCTATTTTTGTATCTCGAGGTCGGGGCAGAGGCCTTAAGCTCCGTCCTAGTTCGTGAAGAGGGGAAGAAGCAGCTCCCCATATACTATGTGAGCCGGGTCTTGAGGAAGGCCGAGCTCCGGTATCCAATTTTGGAGAAGCTGTCCTTCGCCCTGGTCATCTCGGCCCGAAGGCTGCGACCCTATTTCCAGGCACACTCCATCAGTATGGTGACTGACCATCCCCTCCACAACATCTTTGAGGGGGTGGAGCATTCCGGCAGGCTGGACAAATGGTCGGTGGAGTTGAGCGAGTTCGACATCTTCTTCGTCCCCCACCTCTCGATCAAGGCTCAAGCGATGGCCGACTTTTTGACCGATTATGTGATTGAGGTGGCGGAGGAAGAGCTCACTCGTCCGACTCCATGGAAGGTGAAGGTAGGTGGTGCCTCAGGAAGGCATTCCCTGGGGGTGGGGGTGATCTTGGAGAGTCCCCATGGAACTAGAATTGAGCGGACAGTTGTGGTGCACTTTCCCATCACTAACAATCAGGCCGAGTATGAGGCTGTGATAGCAGGGCTGCGCCTGCCCAGGGAGCTAGGGGTGTTGGACGTGGAGGTCCTCACCGACTCCATGGTGGTAGCTTCCCAGATCAACGGGGAGTTTGAGGCAAGAAAGCCTACCCTGCGGCTATTCTTAGCCAAAGCGAAGTGGGTCATTGGTACATTCCAAACTTTTTCTATCTGACACGTGACCCGGGAGGAGAATGAGCAGGTCGACCAACTAGAAAAGCATGGTCCCCGAATGGGGGGGGGGGCTATCACCGATCTATTCCGCCCTTCCATCGAAGAGGGAGAGCTCATGGAGATAGATCAGCGGCCCTCGTAGATGGACCCGGTCACAACCTTCCTTTCCACGGGAGAGTATCCAGAGGGGGTGGACAAGAAGAAGCTCAGGTACAAATCGACGTACTATCTCCTCCGGGACGGGCAGCTGTACAGGAAGACTCTCTCAGGGATGTTGGCTCGTTGCGTGGCTGAGGGGGAAGTACAAAGAATCTTGGAAGAAGTTCACTCCGGGGAGTGTGGGAGTAACTCCGGGAGTCGGACCCTGGAAGGAAGGATCATCAGGAAAGGGTATTTCTGGCCCACCCTAGGCCGCGATGCGACAGAGTTTGCAAGAAAATGCCACAAGTGTCAGCTGTTTGCCCCCTCCAGCTACAGCTGGCTCAGCGACTCAAAAGTATCATAGCCCCCTGGCCCTTTGTAATTTGGGGGACGGACTTGGTTGGGCCATTCCCCAGGCCAGTGGGCAAAGGAGGTTCATGCTGGTGTTGATCGATTATTTCTCTAAGTGGTTGGAGGTGAAAGCGCTGGCCAAGGTGACCTCCCAGGTTATCAGAAACTTTGTTTGGGGAGAGATCATCTGCCACCATGGGCTACCCCAGGCCATTGTCACGGATAACGGGCCCCAGTTCGCCAGCACGAAGTTCACTAGTTTCTACGAGTAGCTTGGGATCGACCACGGGTTTCCCTCGGTCCACCACCCCAGGAGCAACGGGCAGGTGGAGGCCGCCAATAAGGTCATTGTTAACCTCCTAAAGAAGAAAGTCAAAAATATGAAAGGAAGCTTGGTGGAGCAACGTCCCGCGGTTCTCTGGGCCATGAGGACCATCCCCAACACAGCTACAGGGGAGACTCCTTTCAAGCTCTCCCATGGGTGCAAGGCAGTGCTCCAAGCGGAATTTGAAGTTCAAACGCCTCGAGTCGTCGTAGCTGGGGAAGGCAGGGAAGAATGGCAAGCCGAGAACGAGGAAGAGCTGCGACTCTCTCTTAACATGGTGGAAGAGCTGAGGGACCTTTCCGCCATCCGACAGAAAGAGGTGAAGAGAAGGATGGCCAAGTACTTTGACAAGCACGTAAAAGTCAAACAGTTTGTGGAGGGGGACCTGGTGCTGAAGAAGGTGGATGCAGCGGGAAGGTCGGCAACCGTGGGAAAGCTCAACCCCAGCTGGGAAGGTTCGTTCATTGTAAAGGAGGCACTGAGGTCAGGAGGGTATCGACTCCGAAATGTGGAGGGTGAGACCCTAAGTCTCACCTGGAACGGTGATGACTTGAAACATTTTTATCCTTGAGACATGTAAGTGGTGTTTTGTTCTTAATGAAATCTCTTGATGTATCAATTATGCTATGGTAATTCATACGATAGGATGTATTCATTTGATAGACCCCGAGCAGATCTCGCTGTCAGGCTCTCACCTAGCTGGCAGGGCTGGAAGTCACTCGGTGTCAGCCCTAGACCCCGAGCAGATCCCGCTATCAGGCTCTCACCTAGCTGGTAGGGCTGGAAGTCTCTCGGTGTCAGCCCTGGACGCCGAGCAGATCCCTGATGTCAGGCTCTAACCTAGCTGGCAGGGCTAGAAGTCACTCGGTGTTATCCTTGGACCCCAAGCAGATCCCGCTATCAGGCTCTCACCTAGCTGGCAGGGCTGGAAGTCACTCGGTGTCAGCCTTGGACCCCAAGCAGATCCCGCTGTCAGGCTCTCACCTAGCTGACAGGGCTGGAAGTCACTCGATGGTGTCAACCCCTGGACCCCGAGCAGATCCCGCTGTCAGGCTCTCACCTAGCTGACAGGGCTGGAAGTCACTCGATGGTGTCAACCCCTGGACCCCGAGCAGATACCGCTGTCAGGCTCTCACCTAGCTGGCAGGGCTGGAAGTCACTCGGTGTCAGCCCTAGACCACGTGCAGATCCCGCTGTCAGGCTCTCACCTAGCTGGCAGGGTTGGAAGTCACTTGGTGTCAGCCTTAGACCCCGAGCAGATCCCGCTGTCAGGCTCTCACCTAGTTGGCAGGGCTGGAAGTCACTCGATGGTGTCAACCCATGGACCCCGAGCAGATCCCACTGTCAAGCTCTCACCTAGCTGGCAGGACTGGAAGTCACTCGATGTCAGCCTTGGACCCCGAGCAGATCCTGCTGTTAGGCTCTCACCCAGCTGACAGGGCTGGAAGTCACTCGATGGTGTCAACCCCTGGGCCCCGAGTAGATCATGCTTTCAGTCTCTTACCTAGATGGCAGGGCTGGAAGTCATTCGATGTCAGCCTTAGACCCCGAGAAGATCCCGCTGTCAGGATCTCACCTAGCTGGCAGGGTTGGAAGTCACTCGATGGTGTCAACCCCTAGAACCCGAGCAGATCCCGCTGTCAGGCTCCTACCTAGCTGGCAGGGCTGGAAGTCACTCGGTGTCACCCCTGGACCTCGAGCAGATCCCGCTGTCAGGCTCTCACCTAGCTAGCAGGGCTGGAAGTCACTCGATGGTGTCAACCCCTGGACCCCGAGTAGATCCCACTGTCAGGCTCTCACCTAGCTGGCAGGGCTGGAAGTCACTCGGTGTCACCCCTGGACCCCGAGCAGATCCCGCTATCAGGATCTCACCTAGCTGACAGCGCTGGAAGTCATTCGATGGCGTCAGTTTTGGACCCCGAGCAGATCCCGCTGTCAGGCTCTCACTTAGCTGACATGGCTGGAAGTCACTCAGGGAAGTCCTACACTCTCCAGATAGTGTCTAACAAGCTTGGCTCTTCTTCTAAGATTAAGAGAGGAGAACTCGGCATAGGCGAGTCCAGGCTCGCTAATTCAGCTCGGCCTCGGCAGAAGGGTGGCGAGCCATGCCCTTAGACCTCGCTGAAGGGAGGCGGATCCCACCATGACGCCTCGCCCCCCCCCCCACTTTATTTTATTTAGGAAAATTTAGTGAATTTGGTCATATATTGATAAGGTTATGGGAAGCTCGCGAGCGAGCTGAGGCGAGTCCTGAGAATTGGCGAACTCTCAAAATATGCTCTCAGGGGAGAGTCCTAACAACTGTCCTACTCGCAAAATCTATCTACGCGATGTCACCTAGGGAAGGGCTCGCGGGCAAGCAGAACACAACAAAGATACACAGAAAAAAGATAGAAAAAATGGACAAGGTTATAATTAAAAATGTATTCCATTGCACAGTAATAATTACAGATAGAGCTCGCCTCGGTGAGATTACAAAAAAAAGAGAGAAATATACAATTAGCCCTTGCCCCCTGGCCGGATTAATGATCCACCTCCCCTCCGCCGGACAGGTCCTGGAAGCCCTTCCCGAACAGCACATCAAGATTGTCTTCCTTCTCGCTGGGCGGCGTCGCCGGGAAGAGGCTCGGCATCAAGTCCCGGGCCGAGATATCCTCGCACCCCTCCACCAGCACTCCAGTGTCCTTCAGCATCTGGAGGGTGCATTCGGCAGCCTGGATGTAGTTGATCTGCAACATCTCAGCGAGGTCGACCTCGCCAAAGATCCTCGGCCTCTTGTAGGGGAGGGAAGGATCGACGCCGCCGCCTGGGAAGAAGATCTCAGCCTGGCGGCGGACCTCGCGGCTGAGGCTCGAGTTCTCCTCCATCAGCTTTGCGTTCGTCCCCTCCAGTTCGGCAAGGTGGGCGGGCATCTGACCTTTCTCCTCTTCTTGTCCAGCAGCGCAAGCTCGCAACTCTCCAGCAGCCTTGGCATCCTGATAGGGAAGTGTATTAGCAACAGAAAAAAAGAATCCAAGTAAAAAGGGAGGAGGGTAGGCGACAGACCGATGCTTACCAGTCTGCCGGCATCCTGGGTGAGAAGCTTCTCAGCAATGCCGAGCTGCCTCGCCAAGTCGACGGCTTTATCCTTGGCAACGTCGCGAGCTTGCTCGGCCTTCTAGAGGAGATTGCTGAGATTGAAGCTGTTGCGAACCACCATGTGGTGGAGCTCCATAGCTCGCATATGGGCCTGCAGACCCTCATGGCCCAGCTGCCGCAGGGGGATGCCTTTGTAGGTCTCGACGTCCTCGCGGCCATATAGGCCGAAGCCAAGCGCATAGACATGACCGGTGGTAGGCTCGCGGTCAGCCCAAGAGGGGTGGAGGGTGGATATGGAGACTCGGTGGGCCAACTCATCCCACTGTACCATAGGCTCGCCCACCGAATCCTTCCACCTCCCCCCAAACCCGTAGAGGGGGTGTTCTTTTGGCGCGGCGGGCTCGCGAGCCGTCTTCTTCGCCGCGGGGGGAGCAGAGGTCGCCGTGGGAGGAACAGGGGTCTCGGCAACTTCTTTCCCCTTGCTGGTGATCTCCTTGAGCGGTCTCTCCAGCGACTCGTCGGGAATGGTCTCGGGCGAACTTATGTATTTGGGGCTTTGTTGTTGTTGTTTCGCCCGCCGAGCCAGCACGGCTCTCCTCATCTTTTTTGGTAGTTGTTAGCGATGGGGAGAGCTCGACCCCGCATCCTCAGGCCACCTCTTGCTAGAGGGGGGTTTGGAGAAGGCCGCCTCATCGCGGCAGGCCGCCGCCGCTGCATTCTCGTGAGCGAGAGGGTCCGCATGCAACCCCGAGTCCGCAAACGGCGGGGTCACAGGGATTAGCCGCTCTCCTATATGAAATAACTTGGAAAAATTAGAGGATTTCCATGATAATGTGGCGAGCTCAGCAATGGGGAGAGAATAATACCTTCGCCGGGCAGAACGGGGCGGAGCGCGTCAAGGCCCCTTCGCAGGAAGGTAACCTCAAAGTCCTTGTGGAGGACAAACTTGTGGAGGTCGACATCATTGCCGGACATGGCCGGCGGGCGGTAGACATCCTCGGCCTTCTGCTGGGGGGAGAAAGGGATGTTGCCAAGATCGCCCTTGACGAAGGCGATCTTCGTCATCCAATTGTGATGCTTTTTCGCGATCTCGTGAACCTTGATCAGCGAGCCCAAGAAGTAGGCAACGTCATCCGGTGTTGCCTTGTAGGAAAAGAGTTTCCTGAACACTGTCAGGTTGAACTCTATGCTCTCCCGCCGGAGGTAACATGCGAACGCCACCATCATTGCGATGACATTCGAGTTTAGCTGCGCGGGCACTGCACCGTCGTACTTCCAGATTTGGTGAATTTTCGGCCAAAGGGGGAGTCGCAACCCCACCTCAAAGTGCAAGATGGGGAAGGTGAGTTCGTCGTCATAGAAAGTGTTGATTACCTCCCCCTGCCTCGGCCGGCGCGCCTCGAAACCTGGCGGCACGTGGTCGCCCACAAACTCGGCGAGCTCGGCCTCGCTAGTGTTCCCTTCAAAGAAGCAGTAGTCTTGGTGCGGCCATCGGCGTTAGGGTTGGTCTTGCCCATGCTCGCAAAAGGGGGTGAGGCACAAGTAAGAAAGAGAAAAGCGCAGGGAGAGAGAAAACAAGCAGTTAAGGCGCAATTACGGGGTTGGTGGGGGGGGGGGGGGCTATTTATAGAAAAATAAATCTGGGGTCAATGTGTCTAACCGGCCCAGCTCGTCGTCCCAGCTCGCCAACCACTAGCTCGTCGACTTCCGGCGCATTCCATCTCATGACATGTAAACAAAATGCAATATATTATTTGAATACCGCATACCTAAGAATGTTTAGTTATTTATTACATGAGTGAAGTGCAGGAATAAAAAAGCGGGGCGCGCGGGCAGGGGGACAGCATGGGGAGAGTACCGGTCGGCTCAGCAAGGGAGCCGCCTTTTATCTACCCCGGCCTCGCATCCCCCGTCCCCCAGACTACCGCGCACGGAGAAGCTTTTGAATCCTCCCCGAATTCATCTGCGCCACCGAGAGGCCGTCGTCTATCTCATCCAGGAGCCAGGAAGGAGACATCATCTCTCCAGCCTGGCCGCTTCGCACCTCGTCAGTGAGATGCGCGTAGTCGCGTTGTAATACCTCGTTGACTTCCTGTACCTCGCGCAGCCCGCACACCAGTTTCTTGAAAAGCTTGAACCCCTCCTCGTCAGCTCGCCTTGCTCCACTTCGGGGCCTAGGTAAGAGTCCAGCGAGCTCGGGGAGGGGAGGGGAGAGTAATGGGCTGCCCGTGAAGATTCCTCGGCAGTGGATTGGCTGGGGGAGCTGTGAAGACAGAAACATCAGCAAGGGGAGGTCTGCTGGAAAATCGCATGACAAGAATCCAAGGCCAAATTTACCTGACGAGCTCGGCAACTCAAAGGAGGTGCGGGGAGGGACAAACCTCAGGTCCTTCCCGCGCCCTGGGCCGCGCTTTCCCGGTGAGAGAAGCTCGAATCCCGAGATGGGGATGGGTTCCAGACCCGCCCCCGTGGTCAAAACAGCTCGCTGAGGGGAGGGGCGCGCACCGGCGAGTTCGGCTTCTGTGAGCTCAACCCCAAGGTTCCAAAGGGAGGGGACGGGTCCCGGGGACGGTTCTCCAGAGTCATGAATCGCGAGTCCCCAGGAGTGGTCTTGTCTTGCGGGGTGGTGTCTCGTGGTGCGGCTCCCCCCATGCCCTCAAGCTGGCTGTCCGGGCCGTCGCATATTACGACAATATTCTTGCCCTTTTCAGGGGCAGGAAGAGTGGAGGAGCCAATCCCATGCTCCAAGGTGGTCCTCAGGTCATCATAAATGGGCTCGACAGCTTGAGGAAATGGTTTCGCCCTCTTGGAGTTGGGCTCGATAGGGTCACCCTGCGGGACAATGGGCGGAACCGCAGTCAAGGCAGCTACGCGAGCAGCTGAGGTCTGGCGAACCCGCGTGAGCCTCTCTTGGATCTCCTTTGGGATCAGCATCTTGGTAGGGTTAGAGTAAAGGGAATGGCAAGAGTCAGGAAGGTATGCAGGTGTATATATATAGCCGTAGGTGGACCCCACCCGAAGATTCCCTCCAGTCCACCCCGCACTCGCCGAACACTTGGGGTTGGATGTTTCTTTCCGAGCTTTGCCAAGCTCAAAAAGAGCGGGAATTATGTACAACCCCGTATCCGGCGAGTGAGGTCGCCCGGAACCAGACCGGCCGGTTCAGATCATCCAAGCAGCACGCGAGCCCAGCAGAGGAATCTAAAGGCAGTAGGCGAGCTCGGCATGGAAAAGCCAAACCCGAGCTCGGCATTCGCCGCGACCCCGAGCTCGGCATTCGCCGAGTCAGGCCCGGGCTTCGTCGAGCTGAGCTCAACTAATAAAGGCAAATCGAAGGGCAAGCACAGTAGCCAGCTTGCACTCGCCCTATGGAGCATGACATACAGCAGGCTAGCAGGATCTTTAGGGGTGGCTGAGCTCTCCCAGATCTATGAGGTACTTTTTACTATTTTGCCCCCGCTGGCCTGCCCATAGCCTTTCAGAACAACGGAGTTACGCTGTTGGCAGACCAACCTGGACTACACATAGCCGTTCAGAACAACGGGGATTGGCTGTTTGCAGGCCATTTTCAAAAATCTATAAATAGGACTCAAGGGGTACCTCAGAAAGCAGGCTTCCTGTGCTCTCTGGCTTCGTCTCTCAAGCGCTTTCTGAGGATACCTTAGCTCGGCCTTTCTATAAGGAGGGGAATCACTCTAAGATCTTCCGAGTGTGTGGTGGGTCCTCCCTGCCGAGCCCTTGGGTCAATTTTTCCTTGTTTCCCTTGTTGTTTTGCATGCAGGAGCGAAGCAGGTGCTTCATCACCCCTTCCCCGAGGGTAAACTCCACAGGAGACCGTTTTTCGGTTTCAACAACAGCTCACTGCTCAAGCCACTATTCCCTCTGATACCATGTTGAAAGTTTCTCAAGATGATCAACTGGTAGTTCTGGTATCAAACAAACACTTCCAAAACTATCAAACTAATCACTTGATCAAGCGAAAAACGAGAACTAGGCACATGAACACTCCAACCATAAACTGAGCTATGCATCAATAACAAGGAAGAGCAAACACAGATCTTGCATTAATCCACTATCAACTTTACAAGGCAATGTATACATGGCGAGACATGATTTTGCCAATTACAATGAGAAGAAAACAAGCAAAAGTAATCTTCAAGCGGGGCGGACTGCCTCGGAGACCGCTGAGTCCACCAAGACTGCCGAGACCGCCAATCTGCTGCTGCTACCCCTGATCTACGGAGTCCGCACAACCCGTGGACTACCCATTATTCTGCTGACGCCCGCTCTACAAGCCGCCGCCGAACTGAATGAACAGACCACCAAGCCCGCCGAGATCGGCGACCTGGTTATTGAACTTAAACTTCAATTGCTGGAGAGAAAACTGGTTGACCGCCAAGTGCGACCTGCTGTAGCCACTGATTGTAAACCGCAAGCTTCACTGCTTCCTAACCTTGATCAGAACCAAACGTCTGGCTTCACAGTGCTAGCGGCACAACCTGCAAACAGCAACCAGTTAATACTCAAACCGCGCGACCTGGAAAATCGAGTCCGCAACAATTGATCTGCGCTCAACTTACTGTTCACTCTATTACTGTATAAATGTCAGGGGGGGGGGGTCTATTCATAGGCTGGGTGAGGAGTGTGGTTACCGTCCTAGTGAATAGAGTCACCACCCCAGCTCGCAGCTAGCACAACCCAGTCCATCGAGTCCGCAATGACTAAGCCGGACCAGCCAACTTGCTAGGCGCCAAGTCAGGAAACAAGTCCGCCAACTGGTGGACTGTTAACTTCTCAAAAAAAAAAGTTATCTTGTGCCTTAAATACTACTATTTTGATGAAAAGATTTAACAAATTTTTATAAAAAAAGTATTGTATTTAAACATGTTGACAACTTTTAAAATTGAGATATTAACGTCATTTTAATATGTGTTTATCCTAGGAAACCCGAATTATTCACCTCGATGTGGCACTGGTCAAGTTCATAGGAAATTCAGGAAGACGATTACAGCATTATTGGAACAGTTTTAGGGATGTTTGGTGCAGTTTCTGTTTTTGGACAACAGAAAATTTGTTATAACAAATTTCTGCAGTTCAGAAAATTTGTTGTAACAAGTTGCGGAAATTCAAATTTTGAATTCCAAATTCCTCCATATTTTTGGCAGTTACAACTGCATAGATGGCAACCTTTCAGCAATAAAAATACTCCTTTTGGAGGGGATGAGTATAAAGAGGGGGTGTGAGAGAGAAAATAGGAGGCTCTTCATAATTTTCAAATTTCAAAAAGTAGATCTAGGTTTGGGAGAGAAGGAGGAGGAACCGCACCGAATCTTCATCAAGGATGGAATCCTGCATGTGTTTGATTGGAGTTTTCTACAGCATTTTTGAACTATAAGCATCATGTTCTCTAAGATCTGTCCAATCTTGTATTCCTCTTCTCAAATCATGAACTAAATTCCCTAGGTTTTGTATTTTGAAAGTATTTTGCTCTATTTTGATGTGATCCTTGCTTTATTTTAATTTATGAAAATATTGGTGTGATTTCCTTATTTAGTTGATGATCATGTGGTAAAACTTGTGGATCATTGTTTCATTTGATGCTTCCTTTCGAGATTCGAGAGAGGAGAAGTGCGAGTGTTTGAATGAAACATATTCAACTACGTGGCGAGATTTGAGAGAGGAGTCACGTAAATTTTTAACCAAAGTTTTCCGATCGTTTTACTGCTCTTCGAGATTCGAGTGAGGAGAGGCATAAGTGTATCATCAACTCGATATAGCGGAGAGGGGGAAAGAGATTTCACCTTTCCGTTAGCAACTTTGATTTTTATTATTAATCATATTCTTTGTTCGCCTGAGTTAGAGATGACAAGGGAATAAGGGGTATAGTGATTTCCGATATCGAGAGATACGGATCTCTACCATAAAATCGTTGCAGGGGAGCGCACCAAGATTTCTCATAAACATCTTCTTTCGATCCATCATTATAGGCTTAGTAAATCAAAATACAAGACCGTTTTTTCCAAACTCGATAAACAGTAATTTTAGAAAGTCTTAGCAATTTTACTTTAGAATTTTATTTGTCTTTAAACTCACTTAAATTAACTCACTTGGATTTAAAGAAAAAGACTAGCTAGTACTCGTGAGCTTTAGATTAATCACCTCTCAGTGGGAACGATCTTTACTTATTCTTTATTACTTGATCCGGCACATGCACTTGCGTAGTTACGTATACGTATTTCGGGCATATCAAGTTTTTGGCGTCATTGCCGGGGAGGTGCATTAATTTATTGTTTATTTCGTGCAATATTAATAATCCTTAGTATTTAGAGCTCAAGTTATAATTCATGTTTTATTTCACTTTATCTATTTTTTACTTTTGTCTGCTACTCTGTTTGTGCATGTCCTGTTATAGATCACCTGAACTGTTGCCATTAAACTTGGAAATTGAACGGACATGTAGACGAAATAGAAGAGCATTTCGGTTAGAACATAACAACCCTATGACCATGAACCCTAATAATCAAAACATCGACAATTTGAATAATCAGGAGGTTCAGGAGCAGGAGGGTGAACAAAATGTATGGCCTACGGAAGTTAGGAGAACGTGCCGTGATTATAACATGTCGTATAGGGGAGGATTACATTATATAATCATTAAGCCCGCCATCGAGGCAAATAATTTTAAAATTGATTCCATGGCTATGCAACTAGTTCAACAAAGACAATTTAGTGGACTTAGTCATGAGGACCCCAATTCTCACCTGCGGACTTTCATAGATATATGCGACACCTTCAAGATTAATAGTGCATCTGATGAAGCAATAAGACTTCGTTTGTTTCCCTTCTCCCTAGTTGGAAGAGCAAAGGAGTTCCTCGATTCCCAATATGCCTCACCACTTGGTTACAAGTGGTAGAGAAATTTTTAGCGAAATATTTCTCACCGGCTAAAACTGCCAAACTAATGCATGATATAACTACGTTTCTGCAGGGAAATAGTGAAACAATGTATGATGCATGAGAATGGTTTAAGGAATTTTTACGGAAGTGCCCCCATCATGGATTAGCTATCCATCAACAAGTATGGACCTTCTATAATGGCCTCCAGACTTCTACTATGATTCAAGTAGATGGAGCTGCAAGAGGATCACTTATGAACATGTATCCTGAGGATGCCTACGCGATCCTTGAAGACTTATCCTCCAACAATTATCAATCTTTCGATTGGCAAGGTCCTTCCACCTCCACGAGTGGTATATACCAAGTAGAACAACTAACCTCCTTTGCTGCACAAATGACTGCACAATTCAATTCGATGAATAAGAGGTTAGATGCTTTAAGCTTAAATCAACCCCAGTTGAATCCACAAGTGAACAGTATAGTTACCCCTCCTGGCCCCTTGAACCCATCACTCACAGTTGAACAACTGATCGGGCACAATGAGGAGGTTAACTATATAGGTGGTCAACCAAGACTCAATAACAATCATCCCTTTCCAAATTATTATAGTCCGGAATGGAGAAATCATCCCAACTTTTCATGGAAGAACAATTCTAGCGTATCACAACCACCCGGATTCAACTCGAATCTGCAGCCACATCACAACAATAACTTTAATCAACAAGGTTCATTCAGGAAGCTATTCGATGAGATTCTCATTGAATCGATGAACAACAGTGATGCTCGTATTACTAGCCTAGAGGGGTCCTTACGCATTATTGTGTCGCAATTGGGACAAATTGCTAATGCGTTGAGCCTTAGACCCCCATTAAGACGGATGATGTAGAAAAGAACTTGAGAGATGTTAGCCCTGTTGATTGTGACAATGACTTAGAGAAAACTATTGATGAAAAGGAAGAGGAAGTAGAAGTAATAGGGGACAAGAAGGTGGAACCTAGTGTTAAGGTGACAAAGAAGAAAGACAATGTGGTAGTCTACCCACCTCCACCATTACCCCAAAGGTTAAGAAAAAGCAAGCTGGATCAACAATTCCAGCAGTTTGTTGAAATTTTTAAGAAGCTTCAAATAAACATCGCGTTTGTGGAAGCCTTGTAGTGCGGAAGCCTTGGAGCAAATGCCCAGCTATGTGAAATTCATGAAAGATATCTTGTCCAAGAAAAGAAGATTTGGAGTGAACGAGACGGTAGCACTTACTCAAGAGTGCAGTGCCATTCTTCAGAAAAAACTCTCATCCAAATTAAAAGATCCGGGAAGCTTTACCATACCGTGCTCCATAGGGTATCAGTTTGAGGGAAAAGCATTATGTGACTTGGGAGCAAGTATTAACTTGATGCCCCTATCAATTTTTAGGAAGTTAGGGCTAGGGGAGATCTCAAAGACTTCCATCACTTTGCAATTGACAGATAGAACATTAATCTTCCCAAATGGGATAGGGAGAATGTATTGGTAAAAGTGGATAAGTTTATTTTCCCGACGGATTTTGTGGTAATGGATATGGAGGAAGATAGGGAAGTACCTATTATTATAGGTAGACCATTCATAGCCACTAGGAGGACATTAATAGATGTACAAAAGGGAGAGTTAACGATGAGAGTCAACGATGAGCAAATAACGTTCAATATACTGAACGCTATGAAGTTTCTCGATAGAGAGGAGGATAATATCGAGATGGTTAACACCCTATCTGTTTGTGAATATCAATTGATAAATAAATCTGAAGAGGAGAAGGAATTGTTATCCCAATTATTGACTGAAGAGGATGCATCTGATAATGATAATGATAGTCAAAAGTGCTTTCAAGTGTGTAAGAGGCCAACTAGTTGGACTCGTAAGCCAGAACCCCAGGATATGCCAGAGAAATCCTTGGTGGTTAAGCCGTCGGTTATTGAGCACCCAAAATTAGAATTGAAACCCCTGCCTGAGCACCTCAAGTATGTGTTCTTAGGAGAGAACAACACTTTGTCCGTTATTATTAACGCAAGGTTGCAACCTGATCAGCAATAGAAGATGACTGAATTATTAAAGCAGTATAAATTGGCTATAGGTTGGAACATAGCGGACATCCGAGGGATAAGCCCTTCCCTATGTATGCATAAAATTCTATTAGATGAATCGTTGAAGGGGTCTATTGAGCACCAGTGTCATCTAAGTCCACCTATGAAAGAAGTAGTCAAGAAGGAGATTATTAAGTGGTTAGACGCAGGTATTATTTACCCTATCTCGGATAGCGCATGGGTGTCATCGGTTCAGTGTGTTCCAAAGAAAGGTGGGATGACGGTGGTGAAGAACGAGAAGAATGAGCTGATCTCCACTAGGACAATTATGGTGTGGCGAATTTGTATGGATTATAGAAAACTGAATAAAGACATGAAAAAAAGATCACTTTGCTCTACCCTTCATTGACTAAGTTTTGGATAAGCTGGTCGGAAATGATTTTTTTTGTTTTCTGGATGGTTACTCGGGATATAATCAGATTTCAGTGGATTCTGAAGATCAGGAGAAGACCACTTTTACATGCCCGTATGACACCTTTGCATTTAGGAGAATGCCATTTGGATTATGCAATGCTCCTGCTACTTTTCAGCTGTGTATGATTGCGATATTTTCTGACATAATGGATAATGGTATAGAGATTTTTATGGATGATTTTTCTATCTTTGGGAAATATTTTGATGCCTGGTTAGAGTGCCTATAGAAGGTGCTAGTTCGATGCGTGGATACCAACCTAGTTTTGAACTTGGAAAAATGTCATTTTATGGTCCGCGAGAGAATTGTGCTAGGACATCATGTATCTAGGAGTGGATTAGGTGTGGATAAAGCCAAACTTGATGTGATTGAGAGGCTGCCACCCCCGAAGAACGTGAGATGCTGCGAAGCTTCCTGGGCCACGCAGAATTCTATCAAAGATTTATAAAAGATTTCGCAAAGGTTGCCAAGCCGTTGAGTGTTTTGTTAGAAAAAGATGTGCGATTTGATTTTAATGATGCTTGCTCACATGTTTTTGATGAATTGAATAGTCGTTTGACTTCTGCTCCTGTTGTGGTAACTCCCAATTGGGAGGAACCATTTATATTGATGTGTGATGTCAGCGATTATGCCGCTGGAGTTGTCTTAGGGCAAGTGAGGGAGAAGGTCTTCCACACGATAGCTTATGCTAGCAAAACTTTGATAGAAGCCCAAGTCAACTATACAACCACGAAAAAAGAGTTAATGACCGTAGTTTTTGCTTTTGAAAAATTCAGATCCTACATTTTATGTACCAATGTCATAGTGTACACCGACCATGTGGCTATACGATACCTCATGGAGAAGAAGGATGCTAAACCACGATTGATCCGATGGGTACTCCTTCTACAAGAATTTGACGTTGAAATTAAGGATAGGAAGGGGGGTGGATAACCCCGTAGCTGACCATCTGTCAAGAATATAGAGCCCACCATCGCTGCTGCGATCTGAAATTGATGAGAGGTTCCCCGATGAGTGGCTATTAGCGGTATCTGAGACCATGGTGCCCTGGTATGCTGATTATGTAAATTATATAGTCAGTAGAGTCTTTCCGCCAGATCTACTCTACCAACAAAAAAAGAGATTTCTACATCAAGTTCGTTCGTATCTGTGGGACGCACCATATCTATTTAAGATTGACCCCGATGGGATGGTGAGGCGTTGCGTCCCCGAATCGAAAATGAAAGCCATATTGTAAAAGTGTCACAGCTCTCTTTATGCCAGACATTTTATGGGAGGTAGAACATCAATGAAGATCTTAGAGGCCGGATTCTTCGGGCCCAATTTATTTCGCGACGCCTGAGATTTTGTTAAACAGTGTGATATGTGTCAGAGGTTTGAAAACATAAAGAGAACGGATGCGATGCCCATGAATACGATCAAAGAAGTTGAACTGTTCGATGTATGGGGAATTGATTTTATGTGACCATTCGTGAATTCACAGGGAGACATGTACATTCTTTTAGCGGTTGATTATGTATCAAAGTGAGTGGAAACAGTTGCTACACCAAAAAATGACGCAAAAGTGGTTTTAAAGTTTCTAAAAAATTTCATATTTAATCGGTTTGGAACCTCGAGGGCAATTATTAGTGATGGGGGAAGTCATTTATGCAATGCCCAATTCACGGCTCTATAAAAAAATATGGGGTAACGCATAAAGTTGCACTAGCATATCACCCCCAAACGAATGGGCTAGCGGAGGCTTCCAACCGCGAGATCAAGAAAATCTTAGAGAAGACCGTCAGCGTCAACCGTAAGGATTGGTCCTAAAAGCTGAACGATGCACTAAGGGCGTACCGCACGACTTTTAAAACACCGATTGGTTGAACGTCGTATAAACTAGTGTATGGAAAGACATGTCACCTTCCTCTAGAGTTGGAGCATCGAGCTTATTGGGCGATAAAGAAAATAAATTACGATTTTCAAGACGCAAGCAAGCAACGATTATTGCAACTGAATGAATTGGAAGAACTAAGACTGAACGCGTTCGAGAACTCTTGGATTTATAAATAACGAACAAAAAAATGGCACGATCGACGCTTGAACGATAAATAATTTGAGCCCGGACAGTTAGTCTTATTGTTTAAGACTCGTTTAAAAATATTTCCCGGAAAGTTAAAATCTCATTGGTCGGGAACATTTAAAATTAAAGAGGTGCACCCATATGACGCGGTGACAATTTTAAGTGAAAAAGGCGAGACTGAATTTAAGGTGAACGGACAAAGAATCAAACATTATAGAGGGAACGATAGCGATCGAGTTGTCTCATTCATCACAATTGTTTTTTTTTCTTTTTGTAGTATAAGCTTGTTCTAAGAATTTTATTTAAGAATTTAATCGAAAGTATTTAATATGTTTGTAGTCGGGTTATTGTTCTTAATAAAATAATAATAAATAATAATTGGAATGATAAACGAATAGATTGACGCTAAGGTTAAGCAGCAATTCATAGTAATAATAAAAAAAATCACGAATTAGTCTTTGACATCGATAACGTGACTATGCTTAATAAATTAGCTTTGACAATATATATATGTAAAAAAAAATGTGTTTTACAACAAATGCTATCAATTGAAAAATTATAAAAAGCATAATCTTAAACGCGACTTTGCATAATCGGCAAAGTCACAAACAACAAGGATAATGTCTCAACAAATGCAATCAATTGATAAATTTTGTCATAACATAATGATTTCTGTAAAAAATCTGGCATTTGTGCGTGAACCGTCAGTTCAGTCAAACCGGAGTCAATAGCTTTGTATTTGCCGGTCTAGTTATAAAGTAGGCTGGTCTCTTCCTTACCTCGCCGGTTCACTTGGTGAAATCGAGAAACCTAGAAATAATAGATGGCCGGTTTAACTCCCCCTTCCTAAACTCTTTCCCGATCCCCAGCTTTGTATTAGGGCACAACCGCAAAGGAGTGAACTCCCCGCCCTGACATCACAAGCGGCGATCGGGTGATTTTGGAGAAAGCAGCGGCAAGACCTGCAGTTTCTCAATCTCGGGCAGCCAGCAAGTTTATCCACGGACGGTGAACTCCGGCGAAATCTGGTACGGCAACCCCCCCCCACCCCCCCCCCCCCCCCCCCCCCCCCCCCCCCCCCCTCCACGAAATCGAAAATCTCCGGCCCTCCATCAGCATCTTCAACCACATCCCCTTTCCAAAAAACCCGACTAGGGCGAGTCAAGAGCGACGAGCCTCCAACGTGATTAAGGTGATTTCTCCTGATTCCCCATCTTCGACATCCTGATTCCAAGCTTGTTTCTCTACAAAATTTACATTAGGCTTATTCCCACTTGAAATCATGTCCAGACTTTTCATTACTCCAATCTCAACTCTGGAGGTGCAGTTCACATAGCTGGAGGTAGTTTGTCATCGGAGCGTTAGGTGATTCCGATTTCCGATTTCGAATTTGTGCTCAAGCAAAGACCTTCATTTTCTGTAAGTACTCCAACCGTCCACACACATGTTTTATGTATATTTGCATTGGTGTTTATCTTCTTATAAATGTGTTCAGCCCTGTGCAATGTCTGGCCGAAAGGGGAAAGAGAAAGTGGTTGTGTACAAAGATGATAGATTTGTTAACGACGAAGCGAGGGTTAGTTATGACTTGATAAAACTGAAGCCAGTAATTTTTGAACGGGAATTTGAAATGAAGATGAAATACGGGAGTAAGAGATATATCGATAACATGCAGAAACAGGGATGGTCGACCTTCTGTCATCCACGAACGGAGGCGATCCTTCCATAGGTTTACGAATTTTTTGCCGACGGCAAATTTCAGACCGATGACAAGGTGCTGGTGAGGGAAAAGGAAGTCAACTTTTCGCCACAAGGGATTTGTGAGTGCTTCGATATGGAAAATCCGGAGTGAGATAATTACAAGCAGATCAAGAACACAGTCTCTCCTGACGAGGTGACGATCGTCCTTTGTCAAACTAAAACAGATGTGTGGGAGAACCCTCGGAAGCATGTTCTGAACTCCACGAGCTTCACGAGGGAAGCAAAAATTTGGATGTTATTTGTAAATGCGAGCTTGCTTCCGAAGAAGCACGCGAACCAGATTTCTCTCGAACGGGCTGTTTTAATATACTGTATTCTGCTTGGACCAAATATTAATGCTGGGCAAATAATTTATGATCAGTTGAGAGAGAGGTTTGCGACTAATGGAGGACGACAGTTATGGTACCCCACACTGATCATTATGATGTGCCGTTTTGCTGGAGTAAGCCTGAGGGAGACATATGCACTCTGGTGGGCCACCATATCACCGAGACTGTTATCTTTAAGAACATCAAGGTCCGCACAGATCAGGGTTCTCTGCCACGTATCTCCAAAGGGCAGTACACCACGACCGCTCATCGCATCGGCATAGATATACTGTTATTTTGTTTTGTTAACTGTTTGATTATCAGATGATTATTTCTGCATTTTCACCTCCATATGCATTTATAGATTTCAACATTAATCATGTGCTGTGATGACCCATTATATGTTATTTTTAATGGGCACAGTGTGCAATATTTTGATCATATCTACAAGTTTTATAATAGTACATAACTTTGTCGGACTATAGAAATGTCATTGTTATATCAGTACTAATCCACTCTCGAAGATTACTTTTCTCCTGTACTAGTTTTCCTTCTTGCAGATTATTTTGGATGCCCCAAGTTTTGAGTTACCCCCTCTATCATGACATACGACAAGTGACACTCAGGTTGATAATGAATGATGCTCGAAACAACTGACTTCAGGGAAGTATTTTATTTCAGTGCATCTATTTTTATTGCCTTCATTTACATGATCTAAATCATGTGAGAGACACCACTTGAGAGTATTAGAGTGTCAATATTAATATGCATTTTGCTAGGGACTAGCAAAGGTGTAGGTGTGGGGGTGATGTTAAGTAACCTTCACCTTTTGAGTGATGATATATATATATATATATATATATATAGATAAATATATATATATATATATATATATATTTATAAATATATATATATATATATTGATGATTAATCTGTGGAGTCTTACCTTTAGTAAATTTTTATATCTACATAATTTAATTGGTAGATTCGTCAAACTTAAAAATTCCAAAAGTTTGCTTTTGAAGTTAGTAAGTTATGTAAAGCTCCATTTTATATTTCCATCATGCACATCACTCTTTAAATTTACTTGCACCCTACAAAATAATTTTATTAATTTCCAAACATAATGTGGGAAGAGGGAACAAGAATTAGGTCAATGACGGAAGCTAAGACATGAGGTTAGGTATTTAATTTATAAATATGATTAAGGTCATCTTTGAATCAGTTCAACTCACGAAGTCCACAATTATTTATATCATCCACAGCCCTATGAGCTTGAGCCTTGTCATTTTGATACAATTTTACATGTATAAATTTCTTATATTTCTACTAGTTATTTCTTAATAAGTCTTCCAAGTATGGGTGTTTCTAAAAAAAAAGAGGAAAATGTGTAAAAAATCATAGTGATATGCAGTTTAAATGTGTGTACACCTACTTAGAATGATCCCTACTATGATTATAAAAAATATGAAAGGATAAAAAGGTGTCATAGTGATATGCAGCCTAGGTATGTGTATTCATACCTAGAATGATCCCAACTATGATTTAAAAATCAAAATAATTGTATAAATATCATAGTGATATGTGGCCTAAATGTGTGTACACCTACTTAGAATGATCACAATTATGAACTTTAAAAATCTTTATTATAATTGTGAAAGAAACTCCATAGTAGTTAGATTTGTTAATAATATTAGCTAGGGAATACTTTTACCCAATCAGAAATGAAACTATGAATTCAAAATCAAGCCAAAGCCGATCAAATTTCAAGTCCTTATGATTTTCTTTAAACTACAAAACCCTTATGGATGCCAACTCAAAGACTTAGACTATTGTTATCTTTTCCTTCTTATGAGAGGATTAATGAATTAGTTTGAATGAGAATAAGTGAGTTTAAGGATGAGCACACACACCACTAGGAAATCATTATGGAGCTTTTACTTGCATCACAATTATGAATCTATGTTTAGTTGAAATTTGTAATGGTTGACGCTTTTACCAATTCAAATCTCTTGTGCAGTCTCAATTCAAAATACAAAGGGTAAGGAAACTCGGATTAATTATGTTGCTAGATAATCGCGCACTCAAAGAGCTTGCAATGATTCATCTTTGCTAGAGACTAACAAAGGTTTAGTTGTGGTGGTGTGATAATTTCTCAAAAATAAGTTATCTTGTGTCTTAAATACTCTTATTTTGATGAAAAGATTTAACAAATTTTATAAAAAAAGCATTGTATTTAAACATGTTGACAACTTTTAAAATTGAGGGTATTAACGTCATTTCAATGTGTGTTTATCCTAGGAAACCCAAAGTATTCACCTCGATGCGGCACTGGTCAAGTTCACGGGAAATCCAGGAAGACGATTAAAGAATTATTGCAACAGTTTTGGGGCTGTTTGATGCAGTTTTTATTTTTGGACATCAGGAAATTTGTTATAACAAATTTCTGCAGTTCAAAAAATTTGTTGTAACAAGTTACGAAAATTCAAATTTTGAATTCCGAATTCCTCCATATTTTTTGCAGTTACAAGTGCATAGATGACAACCTTTCATCAGAAAAAATACTCCTTTTGGAGGGGATGAGTATAAAGAGGGGGTGTGAGAGAGAAAATAGGAGGCTCTTCATAATTTTCAAATTTCAAAAAGTAGATCTAGGTTTGGGAGAGGAGGAACCGCACCGAATCTTCATCAAGGAGTGAATCTTGCATGCGTTTGAGTGGAGTTTTCTACAACATTTTTGAACTATAAGCATCATGTTCTGTAAGATCTGTCCAATCTTGTATTCCTCTTCTCAAATCATGAATTAAATTCTCTAGGTTTTGTATTTTGAAAGTATTTTGCTTTATTTTGATTTGATCCTTGCTTTATTTTAATTTACGAAAAGATTGGCTTGATTTCCTTATTTAGTTGATGATCTTGTGGCAAAACTTGTGGATCATTGTTTCATTCGATGCTTCATTTCGAGATTCGAGAGAGGAGAAGTGCGGGTGTTTGAATGAAAGATATTCTACTACGTGGCGAGATTCGAGAGAGGAGTCGTGTAAATTTTTAACCAAAGTTTTTAGATCGTTTTACTGCGCTTCAAGATTTGAGAGAGGAGAGGCGTAAGTGTATCATCAACTCGATATAGCGGAAAGGGGGAAAGAGATTTCACCTTTCTGTTAGTAACTTTGATTTTTATTATTAATCATATTTTTTGTTCGTCTGAGTTAGAGATGACAAGAGAATAAGGGGTATAGTGATTTCCGATATCGAGAGATACAGATCTCTACCATAAAATCGTTGTAGGGGAGCGCACCTAGATTTCTCATAAACATCTTCTTTCGATCCATCATTATAGGCTTAGGAAATCAAAATACAAAACCGTTTTTCCCAAACTCGATAAACAGTAATTTTAGAAAGTCGTAACAATTTTACTTTAAAATTTTATTTGTCTTTAAACTCACTTAAATCAACTCACTTGGATTTAAAGAAAATGACTACATAGTACTTATGAGTCTTTAGATTAATCACCTCTCCGTGGGAACGATCTTTACTCATTCTTTATTACTTGATCCGACACGTGCATTTGCGTAGTTACATATACATATTTCGGGCATATCATGGACACCACGTCAATCCGCACACATTGCAGCACACGGACACATCAACATCTCATTCACTATGTCAGTCCACACGCTACATGCAGACATGACACCAGCCCGCACTACTTGCGAGCAATGCACCAGTCCACCACACTGCACAGCACACAGACACAGCCATAGCCCATACTGCGTCAGTCCGCACGCTATACGCGGACATGGCACCAACCCGCACAACTCGCAAACACCGCTTCAGCCCGCCACATGAGTCCACAACCAATAGGCAGATCGCCCGGTCAACAGCGGACTCTGCGGACACTGCAAACACCCTGGACTTGTCACAAAGTGTGACCAAGTCCAGCATCACCAAACAACTAGTGCGAGCTCGGCATACACGAAGCCAGACCGCGAACTCCATGGACAGTCCGCCACCATGAATGCGACTATCACCCACCGCATCACCGGAGAACTCGGCAAGGACCAATGCCGATCTCACAATCACCAAAAAACAAATCCGTAATAACGGTCTCCGCAGACTCTAACTGAGTCTGCCACCTTCCCACGAACTCACTGCAACCCACCCGGTTACATCAAGAACAAGTTCTACAGAACCGCAGGCCGAGCTTAGCACCGCCACCAGATCGCCATAGACAGGCCGCTCAGGCCGCTCCATTTGATCAACCAAGCCACCAAGTCCATCCTGGCCAGTCCACCCAGGCCGTAACATCAGTTCGCCCAGGCCACGGACTCAGACCGCACAGACTGCGCGGTCTGCTTAATCAACCACTTCCACTTCAAAATTTTCAACATAATAGCCGACAAGTTCTAGGAAACTCCTAACTTCTGCTACTGAAGTAAGTACATGCCACTCTCGTATCGCAACAATCTTTGCTGGATCTACAGCAATACCGTCTCCACTTACGACATGACCAAGAAAAGCCGCCGAAGATAGCCAAAACTCACACTTGGAGAATTTGGCATATAAACGATTTCTTCTCAGCGTATGCAAAACCAACCTTAAATGTTTCACATGCTCCTCTTTAGACTGAGAGTATACCAGTATGTCATCAATAAAGACAATCACAAACAGGTCCAAATACTCTCGAAAAGTCTTGTGCATCAAATCCATGAAAACTGATGGCGCATTAGTGAGTCCAAAAGACATCACAGTAAACTCATAATGCTCATAGCGTGTATCAAACATTGTCTTGGAAATATCACTTTCCCGAATTCTCAAATGTCAGTAGCTGGACTTCAAATCCAACTTTGAGTAGACAGTCGATCCCACCAGCTGATCAAACAAATCATCGATTCGTGGAATCAGATACTTGTTCTTTTCTGTCAGCTTGTTTAGTTCATGATAATCAATTCATAGACACAAACCTCCATCCTTCTTATTCACAAAGAGAACCAGAGCACTCCATAGTGACATACTCAGACCTATATAGGCTTGCTCTAGCAATTCTTACTGTTGAACTTTCAGTTTTGCCATTTCCTTTGGCATCACTCGGTATGGTGAGCGTGACACCGGTTTTGCACCTAGCACCAGCTCAATAGTGAAGTCGATCTCTCGCTGGGGTGGAAGCCTAGGAAGATCCTTAGGAAAAACATCTGCAAACTTCGATACAATAGGAATGTCACTCAAACTGGGCTTCGGCTCTACAGCCTCCAATATCATGAAAAAAAATTTCGCGCTCTTCTGAACCGCCTTGACTACTTGGAGAGCAGACATCAATATTTTGCTCGATCCTCATATACCCACGAACTTAGTCTCACATTCGGTGTTTTGCCCAAATATGACTTCCTTAGAGTTGCAATCAATATAGGCACGCTGCTCTGAGAGCCAGTTCATACCAAAGATTACATCGAACTCAGAATCAACAACACATATGCTTCCAAGCCAAAATCATGACTTCTTATCCGCACCTCACCACAACAAGCTCTATCCACGCGCATCAAGCACCCATTACACAACAACACATTCACTCGATCTGTCGGTATAAATAAAGGCACTCTGATAAGCACCACAAAGTCCTCAGATAGAAAGGAATGAGAAGCTCTTGTATCGAACTGTGCTCTCATC
The DNA here is from genome assembly GCA_039583875.1 of Platanthera guangdongensis. Lineage (NCBI taxonomy): Eukaryota > Viridiplantae > Streptophyta > Magnoliopsida > Asparagales > Orchidaceae > Platanthera > Platanthera guangdongensis. The sequence goes on from CM077165.1 coordinate 135,856,119, forward strand.
GGATATTCTGATATAAGGATAAAGCCTAATTCAAATAATTTGTACACAAGCAATGCACAAGGTACCAAGTATAGAAAGCAGTAAAAATTGTATCTTAACGCATACCTATTATGACGCCACTTTGTCTTATGACCTCCTGTTGACCAAGATTATAGATTTGGGGTTATGTTTGGGATGCAGTCGATTCCACCACTGTCTTTCTCTTTTTAGCATATGCCGCACCCATCATTTTCTCCGTCTTTAGAGGGCCACTTCTACAGTCTCGGGCCATATGTCCCACCTTGCCACATTTGTAATTAGTGAATAGACCTCGCCCTGCCATCACTTCAGGTTTATTAGAAGAAGTTGGTCCCAAAGACTGAGCCTTCTTCTTCCACTTTTTATACCCAAACTTTGCTGAGCTAGGTACTTCGAACTCTGGCTTCTTCACTGTCAAGTCATTCTTACGCTGCACACATTTCATATCTTGTTCGAGGGAACGAACCGTATTGACCAAGGTTAGAAAATCATGCGTCATCGGTCCTGAGAGAAGCAATTGCAGGTCATCTCCTAGTCCTTCATAAAATCGATTTGTTTTTTGTTCCTCATCTGCAAACACAAATCCTACATAACATCCCAACCTCGTAAACTCATGCAAGTAGTCATCCACATAACTCTCGTCTTGAGTTCACCTTTGGAACTGATTTTCCATTGTAATCCGCTGTGTAGATGAATGGTATCTTGCAAGAAACAGTCTCGAGAATTCCTCCATCGAGATCTCAACCAATGGCCGACCAACAAACTAGTGCAGCTCCAACTCATCCCACCATAGCCTCACCTCTCCATCTAACAAGAAGATAGCTACAGTGACTTTCTGTCACTCCTCCATTTTCATTGTTGTCTTGGTCCTCTTTTTCCTTGAGAGTCAGTCTTCAGCTTGTGTTGTGGTTCCAGTACACGCAAACACAGAAGGATTGAAACTCATCACGTGTTTCAACTGCTTTTCTGTCGCTTGCCTTGCAGCCACTGGCTAAACGACCACTTATCTCACAGCTACATGCTCAACTACGCCAATCGGTTCTTGGATCACCACATGGGTAGGAGGTTGTACTCATCCTCCTGGTTGCGCATTGATTAATGCAAACACGGCTTCAACAACTAACCGTATCATTTTTGTGGAAGGAGGTGTTGTCACCTCAGTTTGTGCACTACTCTTCGCCGAGCGCTGGGGTTTATGCTGCCCCGCACTACTCCTACTCACATATAAACGTGAGATACACGAATAAACAACTAATACTATTGCAAAAAGTAAATATAGGAACACGCAGGTTCCATAAACATGTGTATTTTCATTCCTAAGTGGACATTCATGGGTTCATTCTTGTTATAGCGGTAATGCACATACACGTGCTCATCACCCCTTAAAAGAATTTAACCATGAATTCGAATAAGAAAGACCTACACTAGAAGTTGATACCAAATTGTAACACCCTCATCCATCATATAAAATATAACAGAGGGTCCGGCTAGGGCCCCACGCCATATTCCACAGATAGTCAGCGAAGTTACTCATTGAAACTATGCTATCTTATGCATCATAACTGAGAGTGCATTCTAGCGGAAGCAATTTAAATTACTTGTAGAACCTACATGTCAGGGATGTCAGTGATATCTTATCTCAATATTCTTGGTCCTGATGTAAGACATAGGTTTTTTGGCAATTGAGATTGCACTAGATGAGTCAACAAATAAAGGAGCTTTACTTAGCTGGATTTTGTAATCTTGTAGTTGATGCTTTATCCAAAGCAATTGAGCACAACAACCTCTAGTTGAAATAAATTCTGACTCTGTTGTTGATAAGGCCATACTGGTCTGCTTCTTACAGCTTCAGGAAAGTAGCCTTCTTCCAAGGAATTCACATGTCCCTGAAGTGTATTTTTTGTCTTCCTTACTTCCTATAAAATCTATATATGAAAATCATGTTAGCTCAAAATTATTACTCTTAGGTACCATAAGCCAAGATTAGGTGTATCCTTAAGGTATATTCAAATTCTTTTGACAGAGGTATAATGAGATTCTTTAGGTTAACTTGATATCTAGCATAAACATATGTGGAAAACATAATGTCTGGTCTACTAGCAGTTCGGTAGAGCAGAGACCCAATTATACATCTGTACATAGTTTCATTAAAAGGTTTTCCTTTCTAATCCTTTTTTAGAGATACATTGGAGATCATTGGAATCCTCATAGAGGTTGCACTCTCCATTCCAAACTTCTTGATAAGCTCTTTTGTGAACTTGGTCTGAGAGATGAAGATCCTAACTTCATATTGCTTCACTTGTTGCCCTAAGAAGTATTTCAGTTCTCCCATGTTGTTCATTTCAAACTTCTCTTGCATAATTTTAGCAAACTTTTTGTAGAGGTTTTCATCTATAGATCCAAAGATGATGTCATCTACATAGATTTGAACTAACAAAATATTGTCTTTAACTTCACTTAGGAATAATGTATTGTCTATCTTCCCCTTTGAAACTTTATTCTCAAAGAGGAAATTTCTCGGGGGCTCATACTAGGCTCTAGGTGCCTGTTTGAGACCATACAATGCTTTTCTTAAGTAATATACATGGTCAGGATGAGAGGAATCTACAAAACTGGGGGGGGGGGGGTGTTCTACATATACTTCCTCTTTTAGGTCTCCTTTTAGGAATGCAAACTTCACATCCATTTGGTAAACCTTGAACTCTTTGTGTGCTACATATGCTAGAAGCAACCTTATAGCTTCCAATCTGGTCATTGGTGCAAAGGTATGATCAAATTCTATTTCCTCTTCTTATCTATAGCCTTTTACAACCAGTCTTGTTGTGTTCTTTATTATGACAACTTGCTCGTCCAGCTTATTTTTGAATACCCATTTTGTCCCAATGATATTGTGGTTGATGGCCTGGGGACCAGCTTTTAGGCCTTGTATCTTTTGAATGGTTCTCGTTCCTCTTGCATAGCCAAGGTCCAAGATGGATCTAAGTTGGCTTCTTTAAACTTCTCTGGCTCTACCTGAGAAAGAAAGCTCAAGTGGAGCACCACAATCATTTCACTTCTTCTGGTTTGAACTCCTTGATCCAGATCACTAATAATTTGAGCTTGAGGGTGGTCCCTTAAATGTCTGGTTGCTGTTGGAATCCTTTATGTATTATCTTATACTGCAAGTTCAGGTGGGACTTCAGTTTGCTCTATCCATTTAGCAGCTTCACTTATATTTTCTTTGAAGGTACTTCCATCTTTGATTAGTTCATCTGGTGAGGTCAGATCACCCTCCATCATTTGTTCATTAATGGATGTCTTTTCCATGCTTTGCTAGAAGAACTAGACCAGCCCTTATAGATCAGGCTGGTCTCATCAAATACAACATAAATTGACTTTTCTTCTACTTTGGTCTTTTTGTTGAATATTTTGTAAGCTCTACTATGAGAGATGTACCCAACAAAAATCCCTTCTTAAGCTCTTTCAACAAATTTAGTTAGGTAATGCTTGTCATTGTTTAACACATAACACTTACTCCCAAAGATTTTGAAGTAGGACAAGGTTAGTTTTTTTCCTTTCACAAGCTTATAGGGAGTTATTGTGAGTTTTGTTGATTAATGCCCTGTTCTTAATATGGCAAGCTGTGTTGATAGCCTCATCCCAGAAGTATTCTGGGAGTGAGGAGTCACTCAACATTATTCTACCAACTTCAATCATGGTTCTATTCCTTCTCTCTACAACTCCATTTTATTTTGGAGTTCTTAGAGAGAAAAACTCCTGAAATATACCTAGGTTTTCACATAATTTGGTCATGACCCCAGATTGAAATTTAATTCCATGATCACTTCTAATTTTTGCCACAAAACTGCTCATTTCATTCTAAATCTGCTCGACAAAACTAGTGAATATTTCTAGGGTATTTGACTTATGTTCAAGGAAGAACACCCAAGTGAACCTAGAGTAATCATCAACAATCACAAATGAGTAGAATTTTCCTCCTAAGTTGTGAATTAGCATATGACCAAACAATTCTATATGTAGTAGATCTAAACACCTAGTGGAATATTTAACCCCAATAGGTTTGAATGAGCCTATTATTTGCTTGCTCATTTGACATGCATGACAAGGCCTTTCCTAGACACACTTCCACTTGGGACCAGCTCTGACTAGATTTTCTGAAAGGAGCTTGTTGATGGTCTTATAGTTGATATGGACTAGCCTCTTGTGTCATTGCATACAAATATATGTTTTTTCTCAACTAAAAGACATATAGAAGAATCAGAGCTAATTCATAGAAAAATTAAATAGTAGATATTTCCACTCATAGTGTCAGTCAGTATGGTCTCTTCAGACTTCTTAATCAGACACTTATCCTTGTGGAATATAATCACATAGCCAAAATTACATAGTTGGCATATGTTTATCAAATTCTGTTGTAATCCTTCAACATAAGCTACCCTTGAGATTGTGACTATGCCATTAGAGATCTTACCATGACCCTTGGTTTTTCCTCTATCAGATCCTCCAAAGATGACTTTAGGTCCATCTTCAATTGAGGAGTAGTCTGCCAACAAGCTTCTTGTTCCAGTCATGTGCCTAAAATATCCATTGTCTAAGTACCAAATAAGAGTTTGATTTTTCTTTGGACATTCCTGCAAAAGAGATTACTTCTTCTTATGCACCCAAATCTTGTTAGGTCCTAGATTCTTGTCAGCACTAGCACTTTGCTTTAGATTTAGACCCTTCAAAGGTGCATTGAGGAATAACCCAAGCTTGGGTGCTGGCCTGCTAGTGGGTGCTCTTGAGACAGTTGGGTTGAACCAATAGTCAATGACAAAATACGCAACTCTTCCACTGCACCAGCACTCATACTTCTTGTTCCTCCTCTTGGGGCTCACAATAGATAGAGTAGTATTCTTCTTGTGCTCGGGATGGCTTCTAAGTGGTACTGTATGGGAATATTTGCAGGTCATGTGGTGGTGTGCTGGGTGAGACTTGGTCTGCCCAACCATTGACTTACCCTTCCTGTCAGTTTTCCAATCAGAAGCTTTGTCACTGCCTTTGGTGCTTGAGTTGGTCCCAAACACAAAGGGACCATGATCCTTCATTTCAATTTCCTCATGAGCTCCTTTGAGGGCACTCCTTGCACAATGCACATCTTTGGTTCTACCAGTGGAACATCCATTCTTTTAGTGTCCATAAACACTTTCTAGGTCATAGCTATTTGATGCTAAGAGAACCTTTTTTTTTGAAAATGATGGGTTGTGTGCGTGTTCTCCCTTTAGCATTGGTCCTCCTTCTATACCTCCTCTCATATCCCACACCACTTCTATATGGTGCAAAAAAAACTGTTGATTATGGGAAGAACTATTTGAGGCTTGGAGTATTTGGCCACCAGTTCCCTCTCTTTGAGGACTCCACTTCCAGTTTTCTTGATGATTCTCTCTTTTTGAATCAATAGTTCAGCTTGCTCATCAATTATTTGATTGAGCTCAATATTTTGAGTGTTCAGTTGATATACTTTGTTAGTCTTCTCTTCAAGCTGAGCTTTGGGGGGTTTGAGGAGTTCAAATTCTCCAGCCTGCTTTTTAGCAAGCTTCTTACTTTTTCCCAATGCCTTCAGGAGGACACCATACTTTTCAAGCATTTCCTCAAGGTGATTCTCTGGTTTAGATTCATCCGGATCATTTGATGATGAGTTTGCCTCTGAATTAGCACCAGTATTATAATCAAAAATATACAAAGTACTGTTGAGTTTTACTTCATCATGATGAGAGTCATCCTGATCTTCCCCTTCATTCATTGTCATTAGTACACATCTTTCTTCTTCTTCGGAGTCTCTGTCAGAGGTTGACAGCGGAGCTCTGATATCTATTTGGGTGACAGCATGAGTTGATTCTTCAGATAATGTAGTCAACCCTACATAGGCTTCTTCCTCTTCAGAGTCAAAGGAGTTTGACTCACTATCACTTCTTGTCTTTCCCTGTTTATACAGGAAGGTATTTTTAGACTTCTTCCCAGAGTGATGTTTCTTCTCTTCAGATTTCTTGTTATTCTTCCTTTTGGAAGGACAATCAACTAGCATATGACCTGCTTTCCTACATCCAAAGTAGATAGTGTCATTTGAATTAAATTTGTTCTACTTAGAATCATACCTGTCCATGTTGGGGTTCTTTCTGGATCTTTCTGAGTCATTATGATGCTTCCTGGGGTTGGAGGAGGAAGAGGATTGGTTATGGTTCCATTGCTTCCTCCTCAACATTTTCTTAAATTACCTTGTAAACAAGGCCATGTCTCCATCATATAGATCTTTTCTAGAGGTGTTGAGTCCTGATTCCTCTGATTTAGCTGGTTAGTTAGGAGAATGAGAAGTCCTTTCTTTGCCTCTTCTGGAACTTTCAGCTTTTAGGCTTCATTTGGTTTAGCGGTTGCGGTTGTAAAATGAGTTGTCGTAAATGAAGGTTTGTAAATGGAGCTAATGGAAACTGGTTGGTGGAAATAGAGATTTGTTTAGGTAGTCTGTGTTTACAGAGCTGTTCGAAACAGAGAACCGTTTGACAATACAGCGGTGGCGTTTTATAAAAAAAATATTATAAAATATTTTATATTTTTTGTTTTTAATTTTAATTATTACTAATAATACTATTTTTAATTATAAACATTTTTAATTATATATATATTCTATTCAATTTTTTTATATATAAATTTTTTTGTAATTTTTTTGTAATTTTTTTCATTGTTCAAACTTTAGATATAATTTTTTTGTAATTTTTTATTATTTTTGTTACAATTTTAATCCTGTGCTTGCCTCCGCCTCCGCCTCCGCCTTGCCTTCCCCTACCTCCGCGTGCCTCCTCCGCCGCCAGCATGCCTGGATCCCACCAGCGGGAACGTCGGACCCCGACGAACCTGCCTGGGGTAGTCCGGCGGGGCATTCCGCTGTCTCCTCCGCCTGCCTTCGCCTGCACTTCGTTGTCTCCTCCGTCGTGACGTGGCCCTGCCTCCGCTGTGCTATGCTGTCCTCTGTCAGGGCCACCGCCAGCGTTGGCTTTTCCAGAAAGCTGTCGGGATACCACCGGCGGGTTCGCCGGGGTCCGGCGAGCCCGCCGCTGGGCTCCGGGCTCCGCCGCCGCCGGCTACTCTAAAAACATTGCGGGCGAGCGGTGCGCAGGAACGCGGAAATTTGCAATATCATTCTAGGCCCTGAACGTGGTGAACTGGAGGTGAGGGGCTGGGTTTCGGGAGGCGGCGTTTGCAGGCTTGGAGTAAAACAACGCTGTTCCAAACAATGACGGAAAAACAAATGCAAAAAAGCACACGACAGTGTGTTTTGGTGAAACGGAATGCTCAAAAACGGAATACCAAATGAAGCCTTAGAGTAATAGGCTTATCCTTACTGCATCCTTCCTCACTCCTCCTGGTGTTTAGGTGGAGTTCATGAGACAACAGTTTTCCATATAAGTTTTAGGGCTGGATATTGCCCAGATTGCCCATCTCCCTTATAACATAGATCTTAATATCTCATTCCTTATTCAGGGATCTCATGAACTTGTCATTCATCTCATAGTTTGTGAAAGCCCTTCCATAATTCTTCAGCCCCATGACTATCCTGAAGAATTTTTCATAGTAGTCAGCTATAATGTCCTTCTTCTATATGAAGACTTTATATTCTTGATTCAATGTTGATTTTATATCATCCCAGACCTATTATGTCCCTTACATATACACAATCAAGGTCTCTCACATTTCTTTGCCAGTCTGATAGTAAATGAGATTTTGAAATATGGAGTCATCTATGACATTGATATGATATTCTTTGCTCTTTGTCCATGGTGGGCAAGATAACTTCATCCTTGGTCATCTATGAGAGTTTCTTAGAAACTTTTACATTATCATCGATAGGTGAGACATTCATTGGGACATATGGACCTTCTTGAACTGTGATGTATATATTATGATCAGAAGCCTCTATAAAGTGTTTAACTTTCTGTTTCCAAATTCCAAAATTTTCTTTCCTACAGATAGGAAGTTTCATAAAGCTTAGTTTTTTTTTTGTAATTTTCTCTAGAGCCCATTATGTTGTATATATTTCAACCTTTGAGATCTTATTCAGTTGTTAAGCCTTTTTGAAAACCTCCCTCTGATACCACTTGAAAGTCAAGAGTTGTTACTCACCTAGAGGGGTGAATAAGTGTTTTACTTAATTTTGATTATCATGATGTTTTCTTTTAAGAGCACAGTAAGAAAGTAAATCAAAGCAATTAAACCACAACACACAGAGATTTATAATGTTTTCCCAAGAATGGGTACATCCATATTCACCGTCACATATCTACTAGAGAGCTAGCTTAGGCCAAACGTCACCAAACTTTTTCTCAGATCCCCAGATCTTACAACTCAGGAAACACAAGTTTCCTACCTCAGACCTTCACTGAAAGTATCTGGTTGTCAACCTAAATTACCTAGAAGGGGGTGACTAGGTGAATCATGCGGCTTATAGCGGGAAAAAAATCTAGTAAAAATTAAGCACACATAACAAAAGAGAAAGTACAATACAAACACAAGAATTTAGAGTGGTTACCCAGAATGGGTACATCACTGTCCCGCCTCGCCTATCTAGCACTTCGGGCTAGACTCAGATACTTCACTACAACTCAGATTAAAAATCATCTTACAACTTGGAGTCTCCCACTCCTTCAAACTCGGAGAGCAATGTCTCCTACACGCGATCTTCTCAAGTAGGATCTACAAATCTCGGAAGCAAACAACTTCCTACAAGGTTTAAATTTTTTTTATAATTTCTTCAGATCTGAAATCAACCCTTCTTCCTTGAGTGAAAGCTTTAACTTGAATCTTGAAGAAGAAGGTTCACCTTGCCTTGAAAATCGATCTGAACCAAGCGACAAATGAATCTCTAAAAGTATTGCTAAAAGAATCTAAGAACAGGAGATCAATCAAAGCTTTGTTTGCAAGAGGAATCGCTGATCGAGAAATTTTGTCTCCGCCGGAGTTCTTCGTGAAACAATTTTTAAATCCCGAAAAATTATAGCAATGAGCGATTAGGCTTTTTATAAAATAACCCTTGAATATATATATATAGGCGTTTCCTCTCTAACGGCTAGATTTAAAACTTAGAGAAACCTCCACATGTACTGTACATGGTGTTAGGTATAATTCTAGAAAGTCGTCTGGATTTGAAAATGAAAACTGTACAAGTCCAGTCGTCGAGACCATACAAGACTTCTCGAGATATTACGACGAATTCACTCAACAAAAAAGACTTACTGGATTTCACGAATACTTGAATCAGAAATCACGAGAACTAGCAGAAGTACTCGACGAATTGATCGAGTCCACTCGAGTACTCTCAACGAATTAGTCGAGTGCTCGCATTAATATAACTGCTTTTAACTTAGCAAAAATCTGAAACCAGGTCTTCGAGAACTCTGGAGAACTCCCGAGTACATTCAAAGAATTTGTCGAGTGCACACGTAAAGACTCAATGAATATAACAAGTACTCACGTGTTTACTCTACGATTGTAATTGGAAAAATTTCATAATTTTTGCACATCAAAGACAACAACTTGATTTTTCTTTTGCATTGAGATGAAGTACACCCCATTTGGGAGATTGCACATGAGTCAACACGATATTCTATACAATGAGAAATTACATTGCATAGACATGTGTTTGGTGACCCATTGTTATCTGATAATGGTTTGTACTTATCACTTAAAATGTCCTGCACCATACATAACTAAATAAAATATCAAATACACCCTCAATTCATCTTAGTTCAAGGGAAATTTCTTAAAATCAGGACTGTTGTGGATACTGAAAGTCTTTGTTTTCAAGGATAGCTAACTTACCTAAAGGGGGGGGGGGGCGGTGAATAGGTTACTGGTCTCTTATGTTATATTTTAAAACTTAATTACCTATGTGAGTGATGTGATTAGTTTAATTGTGCTTTCAAGGCAATCACACAGGTAACACATCAAATTTATAGTGGTTCCACAAATTATGGGTACATCCACTTTCCCTCTCACTTTTCTAACTTCTTGTTAGACAAGACACTTCTCCAATCTCTGCTCCTAAGACCTTACACCTCAGATCCCTCAGGATCTTTCAGTCTCCTCCAAGACTTACAACTCAAGCACTAAGCCGTACAACTCAGTGATCAACTGATCACCTACCTCAGGCCAAAGGCCCCACCCACCACTTAGGCTGGGAGGACAACCCTACTTCAGATCCACAAAGGATCCTACTTCAGAGAGAATGTCTCTCCTACTTCTCAAGCACAAAGGCCCTACCTCAGATCCAAAGGGATCCTACAACTCAGGCATAAGTGCCCTACCACTCAGAGAGAATGACTCTCATAGGCTCAAAAAACCCTACAGCTCAGATTCACACTTGAATCCTACTCCTCGGGCCAAAGCCCCTGTTGGATCCCTAGTTTGATTTGGGCTAGGTTCACTAACTAGGATATTTGATCCACCATATATAGTCAGGGTCATGTCATTGTGTCCTAGAGTTTAGGCTAAGTTCTTAGAATCAACCACACATGGACCAGCCAACAGAAGACAGCAGAAGACTCAAAGACTTAGAAGAAAATCAAGTTCAGAAAAATGAGTTCGACGTTCGTCGAACTCAGCTCGACGAAAGTCGTGCTCCGCTCGACGAACTCAGAGTCAATTCTCTGAGCTCAGCTCGACGATATTTGAGCTCAGGTCGACGAATTCTGGAAGTTCAACTTCAACATATTAAGTCCAGAATACTTTCTCTGAACTCAGGTCGACGAAGATGGATTATCAGCTCGACGATCTTGGACCACAGAATTGGGAAGCTTTTCACAAAAAGCAGTTGGCTGATCTCAGGTCGACGAACTTGACTCTCAGGTCGACGAACTTGATTCTCAGGTCGACGAACAAACTTTCTCAGGTCGACCAAATGATTTCTCAGCTCGACGATCTTTGATCTCAGGTCAACGAAATCTGTTCTCTGGTCGACGATTTCTGTGCTGTTACAGACTTAGAAATTTCTCTCATTTTGTCCTTATTCTCTTGCAGTAATTCCTGAATAATTAATGCTTATATACTCTGAATATAGCCGTTAATAGTAGTATTAATTATGGTCTTCATCAGGTTAATTACTTGCTCTTTTTAATGGGACAGTTGTGGAAATTCATTAGTGCAAATATTCTCTCCAGCCGATTATCATTCTCCAGGACGTTAACAATTAATGCAATGGAATTCAAAATTCAAAAGGAGAATTCGACTGAAGATATAAAAGAGTTTTTTCTTTTCCAGAGAAAAAGCGAGAACTGATAACACACAGCAATATATATACAGAGAAGAGATCTACAACAAAACATTATGAACCTTCTCTGTACAGAAAACAGTTTGTTTTCTTTTTGACATTACTGAAGAAGAAGAAGAACAATCATAACAAATCAATAGTCTTCTTCAACCTTCACTCCAGGATTCTTCAAGGACAACAAACTTCTATCAGTCAGAAGTTCCTGGATCTTTTTCAAGTCAAGGCTGAAGACTGAAGACCTATACCCTATGCAAGACTCCAAGTGTTATTAAGAGGAGTTCTTGACATCAAAAAAATTCCACTAGTATTCTCTGTTGAAAAGAGAAAGAGAAGACACCATCAACCTCTCTCCCCCCTCTGTATAAATGGTTTATTAACTCCCTTCAAAAGTTTATTTTGGTTTTTGAGCACCTGATCAAAAGCTCATTGGTGGCAGTCACCTAATCAAAACCTGCTAGTGGATTCTTACCAGGGTGGTAGAAGAGTGGTTGTACCCAGGTTGGGGAACCATTATAAAAGTTCTTGTGTTGTCTGGTTTCCCTTTTCTTTTTGCTCTTGCTGTGGCTCTGATAGATTAGATTGTCTGTGCTATGTTAGATTAGATTTACTTAGGTTGCTTTTGCTTTCTGTTAATCTTGGTATCTCTTATTTCATTACTCTGATATTATTTTATAAACATCAAAAAGGATTTCAAATTACTCTATTCACCCCCTCTCTAGAGTAAATCAGGTCTAACCCTATCTTTCAATTGGTATCAAAGCAGTTTCCTTTGGTTGTACACGCTGACCCTTGAACCAAAATATCCTGTGTTAGATCTGATCTTTATTTCTCTTAGATTTATTTAGTTCACAGCATGACACAGAACAAGGATTATGCAAGCACCAGACCTCCAGTCTGCAATTTGAATAGATTTGCAATCTGGAAGGCAAAAATAAAGCTTTACATGAACTCTATTGATGAGGGTATTTTCAATTCAATTTTGACTGGTCCTCCTCACCCAACAACTTCTACATCCACATCAACTTCAAGCACTCATGCAGTTCCACCACCTGAGTGGACTGATGCTCAGAAGAAAGCCAAAATAGCTGATGCAAAAGCTATGAATATACTGGCCCAGATCATGTCAGATGGCATCTTCCAAAAGGTGGCTGAGTGCACCTCTGCAAAAGCAATCTGGGATTCTCTCAACCAGATGGTTGTTGGCTCAGTAGATGAGAGAAAAGATAGAAGATCAACTCTCATTTCACAGTATGAGAACTTCAAGAAAGATGAAGCTGAATCTGTTGGTGACATGTACAACAGATTAACCTCCATTATCAGTGAATGAAGAACTTGGACAAAGACAACTCTCTCACAAAGGTGAATGACAAGATCTTAATGTGCTTCCCAAGCTCATGAGATTCCAGGATCTGACCAATCAAGGAAGCCAGAAGTCTGAATGAGATTTCCACTGAATCTCTCCTAGGAAAGCTCAAATCTTATGAGCAGTTGATCAAATCCAGGGAAGCTGCAGAACAGAAGACTCCTACAACATCTAGGAAGGAGCAAAACATTGTATTCAAGACTGCAGAAGAAACTGAAGCTTCAACAGTCAATGAAGAACTGATGAGTCTCTTTGCTAAGAGATTCTACAAAATGGCGATGAAGGACTTAAGGAGAAAGTCATCAAGGCATGATGACAAACCCAGGTATGATAAGACTCCCACTAAAGAAATAGTGTTTTTTGGGTGCAGGAAAGCATGACACTTCATCTCTGAATGTCCTGAAAATCAAAAGAAGGAGAAAAGAAAAGAAAGGGATTGCAGGAAGCATCAGTACAGGAAGCCTTCTTCCAGCAAGTACAAGAGAAAGGAGAAGGGCTTTGTTGCTGAGACCTGGAGTGACACAAAAGATGAATCCACATCCTCCAGCTCCAGTGAAGAGGAAGAAGAGGCAAAGGCAAGGGAAGTCTGCCTCATGGCTATTAATGCCTCTAGCAGTCCATCAGAACCTGAAGAAGCATCTGATAATGAAGAAGTTTCAAAATCTGAAACTGATCAGGTACTATCTTCATTTGATTATAGTTCTGAAAATTTTAAAATTGAATTTAAATCCATGTCCATAGACTTAATAAATTCTGAAAAAGAAATGAAGACACTTAGAGAAAAACTATCTGAACAAGAAACCCTTATTTCAGAAAACATTAAACTTAAAGATGAATTAACATTAGCTCAAGAGCAAATAATTTCATTAAAATTTGAGTTAGCTGAGACTAGGAAACTTGAAGAATCCCTAAATGAGAGAAGTATCAAGTTGATGGACATCACAAGCACAGTAAATGCCAGATTAAATGGCAAGCTGGGCTTAGGTGCATTATCAAGCCAACTCTCATTGATTCAGAAAAACATATTAACAACTCCAATTAAATTTATCTCTGAAAAAGGAAAAGAGAAGGTAGAAAATAATGCTAATCAAACTGAATTAAAACCTAAAAATAAGAAAATGAAAAATAAAAAGAAAAATCCTAACTTTAACAATGTTCAACAGATTTCGTCGAACGCAGATCGACGAAATATGTACAGTTCGTCGAACTCCAGTCGACGAACTCCGAACACAGATTTATATAATAATTATTTGTTGAACTACGATCGACTTAACCAGTATGGTTCGTCGACCAGAGATCGACGATTTTTGGGCTCAGAAAATGAGTACTTTCATTCTCTGAGTGGAGTTCGATGAACTCATCCTTATTCGTCGAACTCAGGTCGACGAACTCACCCGAATTCATCGAACGCAGTTCAGTATAACAGAAATTTTAATTACTCTAAAACTTTTAACCAACCAAGAACATTTAATAATCAATTTAATCAATAGATCATTCCACCTAGGAAGTATCACTGTTTATGATATAAAAGCCAACCTGAATGTTCATTCATTTCCAGCTTTAGTTATGTAAAGAAAGAAGTACCCAAGATAACCTAGGTCGGGAATGACTAATCTGGTTTATTGCGGGTGAAAGACTATCCTACCATAGAGCAATAGTGGTATTTGGATAGTGGCTGTTCTAAGCATATAATTGGAAATAAGACCAACTTAATCAATTACAAGGCAAAACTAGGACCAAAAGTAATATTTGGTGACTCCAATTGTGGTCAGACTGAAGGCTATGGAAAAGTCAAGGTTGGAGCTGTCACCTTCAGGAATGTTGCATATGTAAGTGGACTGAAACATAACCTTATCTCCATAAGTCAATTATGTGATGAAAGGTATCAGGTATCACTTACTAAAACCACATGTATTATTACTTATTTAGATAATCATGTAGTATTGACTGACACCAGAATAGGAAACATTTATATAGTTAACTTCCAGTCAGCTAAATCTAAAATTTGCCTGTTTAATTCAACTAGTAACAATAATGACCTTTGGCATAGGAGACTAGGTCATGTTAACCTGAAAAACATTACCAAACTATCTAGGGACAACCTTGTTAGAGGATTGCCTTCTTTCCCCTATAAGAAGGAAAGCCTTTGTAGGGCTTATGAATTAGGCAAGCAAACTAAAAATAGTTTTAAATCATTAAACAAAAGTGACTCACCTAGGATATTGTACTTACTACATATGGACCTTTTTGGCCTATAACCGTACAAAGTCTAGAAGGAAAATCTTATACTTTAGTGATTGTATATGACTTCTCTAGATTCACTTGAGTTTTCTTTCTGAGATGTAAGTCTGATAACTTTAAGGTTCTTACAGATTTTCTCAAGAACATACAGATTGAGTACTCTACTCCAATTGCATTGATCAGAAGTGATCATGGTACTGAGTTTGAGTCTCTTCTTATGCAAGAGTTCCGTAGGAAAGAAGATATCAGACATTGCTTCTCAGCTCCTAGAACACCTCAACAAAATGGGGTTGCTGAAATGAAGAATAGAACACTAATTGAATCAGCAGCCACATTATTTGCAGATGCTTATTTGCCCTGATCCTTTTGGGCAGAGGCTGTAAGCACAGCAAATTATGTACTGAATAAAAGTCTTAAACACAAGCTTAAGAATAAGACTCTTTATGAGCTACTTAAAGAGAAGAAACCTAAATTAGACTATTTTAATATTTTTTGGATGTTTATGTTATATACACAACAACAATAAGAAACACATTATAAAGTTTGAAGCCAAGGCTGACACGAGAATTTTCTTGGATATTTCCAAGTAAGTAAGGCTTATAGGGTGTATAACAAATCTACCTTAAAAATTGAAGAATCTATCCATGTTTCATTTGATTAGACTAACATGCTTTTCAAGGAGAAGTCTTCTTCTACCAATGAATCTTTGCAGGAACATAATCTTTGTGAGAAGCTCAATGAATTGACCCTTACCAATGAGGCAGTTAGCCATCCTTCTCCACAAGATGCTGAAGAAAGTGAAGAAGAAGACACTGTAATTAGTGATGAACCAACACCAGCTAACCTAATTCCACAAGAGGAATTTATTCCCCAAGCTGTTGAACAACCAACTCCACCCATTGAATTTGTCACACTTAGAGATCACCCCATATCTCAAGTAATTGGAGACATGTCAGTTGGTGTGCAGACAAGACATCAACTCAACCAAGATTTGATGCATGTCTGCTTCATATCTCAAATTGAGCCCCAATCCATCAAAGATGCAGAGCAAGATTCACACTAGATTATTGCAATGTAAGAGGAGCTCAATCAATTTGAGAGATGCAGAGTTTGGGACTTAGTTCCAAGACCCAAAGACTACCCAGTCATTGAAACTAAGTGGGTATATAGAAACAAGTTGGATGCCCAATGTGTCATCATAAGGAATAAAGCAAGACTTGTTGCTCAAGGTTATAGACAAGGGGAAGAGATTGACTATGACCAGACTTTTGCTCCTGTTGCAAGGCTGGAAGCAATCAGGATCTTCCTTGCATATGCTGCCTACAAGAAATTCAAAGTTTTTCAAATGGATGTTAAAAGTGCTTTTCTGAATAGAGAACTCAAAAAAAAGGTTTATGTTGAACAACCTTCAGGTTTCGTCTCTCCAGGTTTATGTCTTTAGATTGCATAAAGCTCTCTATGCTTTAAAGCAAGCTCCAAGTGCTTGGTATGAGATCTTAGCTAGCTTCTTGTTAGAGCATAAATTTTCTAGAGGCATTGTAGATAGAACATCATTCACTAGACAACATAAAAATCAAATTTTGTTAGTACAAATTTATGTAGATGATATTATATTTGAGTCTACAGATTTCAAAATATGCAAGAGGTTTTCTGACCTCATGCATTCAAAGTTTGAGATGAGTAGCATGAGTGAGCTCTCCTACTTCCTTGGTCTCCAAGTGAAGCAGCTACCCGATGAAATCTTCATATCTCAGGCTAAGTATGCTAAGGAGCTTATCAAAAAGTTTGGGATGGTTGATGCTTCAGCAAAGAAAACACACATGGCCACTAATGCTGTACTTGACTCTGATGAACATGGCAAGCCTGTTGATCAGAAATTATATAGGGGCATTGTTGGGTCTCTGTTATACCTTATAGCAAGCAGACCAGATATAATGTTTGTTACATGTCTTTGTGCTAGGTTCCAAGTGAACCCTAAAGAATCTCACCTAATTTTCTTAAAAATGATTTTGAGATATATAAAGAGTTGTCCTAGTCTAGGACTTTGGTAGCCCACTGAGTCAGAGTTTGATTTATTGGATACTCAGATGCTGACTTTGCTGGATGCAGATTAGATAGAAAAAGTACCTCAGAAACATGTCAGTTCCTTGGTATGAGATTAGTCTCTTGGTTTAGCAAGAAGCAGTCATCTGTGTCCACTTCAACTGTTGAAGCAGAATATATAACAACTGGCAGTTGCTGTTCCCAAATGTTGTGGATTCAGAACCAACTTTTAGACTATGAGTTCAACTCTAAATAATTCAACTCTACTATGTGACAACACAAGTACAATTTCCATTGCACAAAATCTAGTCCATCACAGTAGGACTATGCATATAGAAATTAGACAACATTTCATTAGAGAGTGTGTAGAAAAAATAAAATTAATCTTGTCTATATCTACACTGATTTGCAAAGAGCAGATATTTTCACCAAAGCTCTAGATGAGAGGAACCATCTATTCTTTATAAATCAGCTTGGTATGATAAATGAAGAAGCTTTAATTTGATTTCTGTTTATGGTCGATGAATTTTTTAGAGTTCGTCGAACGAAGATCGACGAACTGTGAAAAGTTCTAGAGAGATTCGTCGAACGGAGATCGACGAATTCTCTATGAGTGAAGTCATTTTCGTCGACCGGAGATCGACGAATTTTCTTCAGTAAACTTTCGTCGAACGGAGCTCGACGAAATGTTTTCATATCTTCTGACAGAGATCGACGAATTCTTTTGACTATAAAATATTTCGTCGACCTCAGATCGAAGAATTTTTATTTCTCGTCGAACAGAGTCTGCCGTTTCACATTCTGAAAACCTTAAATCTAGGTTTCTTCGAGCTCCGTCCCGCGCTTTCAGTTCTTTTGCACTTGATCTTTTTGTTTTTATTGCAGGAGAACTCATGGCGATTCCGGCGAGCAATCTTTCCGTAATGAAATTTGAAATGAGTTTCGATATTGACTTCGACTCATTTCAGCACTTTGATCCAATCTTTGCGGAAATTCTGAAGTTGTTTGAAAATCAAAATCTGAAATAGTTCATGACCCACAGAATAAAGATTGTCATGACAGAGATCAAAGAATGGGTCTTTACCTCTACAACAACAGAAGATACCATGATAGGAACAATTTCTGGTAACTCAGTCTCCCTTTCCCCCAATATACTAACCGAAGTTTTCGGTTTACTGAATGGTGAAGAAGAAATCGAAATGGACAATGATTAGTATGAAAATATGTTGATCAAAATGGGTCACTCTGGAGAGAACCCAAACAAGTTGTTAAAGAAGAACCTATCTGCCGAGTATAAGTTCTTGTCAGATGTCGTCAGGAAAGTGCTGCTGGGCAAACACACCGCCCATGACTACATAACCAGACACCAATTCATGATGATGGGTGCTATGGTAGAAAAGAAAACAATAAATTGGGGCAAGTTATTGTTTGACTTGGTTAAAAAGAAGAATAACAAGAAAGAGGTCTGTTTTGGAAGGATCTTGGGGATCTTTCTGCAAGAAAAGGCATCTAAACATCTGGTTACCACAACAGTGTTCATAAATGCCTCCAAAAAGCTAACCTCTGTCCTGTTTGGCAGATGGGAGAGGAAGATCACCAAACCCTCCAAGACTTCTTCCTCCTCAAGACCTTCTAAGAGCACCAGGGCCACAACAGCCACTCCTCCACCCCCAGAAGTTCCTTCCACCACCACCATTCCTTCTCCTCCACTACCTCAACAACAAAACAACATCAAATTCATCTACCAACACCAACTCCATCTCCAGTTCACTCTCCAGTTCCTACCTCACTAACTCACCAACAATATAAACCCACTCCAGCATCCACTCCAGCTCCATCTCCTGAGCACAACACTCCACCTCAATCTCCACTTCCACCTCATTTAACTACCACAAACCCTGAGACATTTATCTCCTCCCACACCTTCAATCTATTGTTTCCTCCACCATCTCCACATCAGGAACCCATCTCCTCCCCCACAACAATAGTTCCCCTTTCTACAACTGCAACTCCCTCTGTCCCCTTCCCTCTACTCATCCAAACTGACCCTCGATCTATTGTACCTGACTACACACACAGATATGTCCAGTGCATTTTCTGTCTGTTCAAATTGTGGTCATCACAATCCTTACTCCTCCACTTCTCTAGAATCCCTCTATCTTAACTTCTCTGACATTGCTAAAGATCTGCTAGCATTCATCTCTCCCACCCTTAATAAGTTTTTAGATGATGCTCTAGCTCCTCTCACTGCTTCCATGAACACTCTCTCTGCCAAAATTGCTGCTTTATCCCATGTCCCTTTTTTTAGGGGACTGGCTTCAGGACCCCCTAAAACCAGTCAGGGGGAGATGCTCCAGGATGAAGAAGCTCCAGTGGTGACAAAAGCAGCAGCAACAAAAGCAGCAGCAGAAGCAGCAGTAGCAGCAGTAGCAGTAGAAGCAGCAACAGCAGCATAAGCAGCAGCTGAAGCAGCAGAAGTAGCTACAGATGTAATAATATCTGATGATTCTTCAGAGGAAATAGCCACTCCTACTGATATAATAGATTTACTTAATTCAGATACAGATATGGATGAGCCAGTTATGGCTGAAATTGAAACTGTTGGTGATTATATAATAAATCCCACAGTTAGTCTGCATTCTTTATTAGACTTATTCAATCTTGTCTATAGAAACAATCTGCTCAACTCTTCTTATAAGCATTATTTGGCTATTGTACCATACACAGCACCAATAAGTCCCACAGTTGCCAAACAACTTAAGGAAAGTTTTGTAGTTACAAAGACTCAAACAGTATCCCCTTCAAAGGAAACTTCTTCTCCAGAAATTATCTCAGCTCCAACATATAAGATGGATGACAGTCGACTGCCAGATTTGGATGAAATCATCATGGCAGATATAGAAGCAGAAACTTTATCAGTTGCTGAACATATCCCTGAAACAGTTGCTGAACATATTCCTAAAACAATTGCTCCAGCTCTAGAACCTCCAGTACAGGCTCAGGCTGAAAAGCAGATTTCTAAAGATCTTCTGAAAGCTCTGGATGACTTATATGATAATACTCAGGGATCCTCTTCTGATAAATATGATGATGATAATGATGATTTTGATGATAGTCGCTCTGCCAAGAAGAAAGTTTCAAAGAAAAGAAAGTCTCCTTCAGTTGCTGCTCCCAAGCGAAATCCCACACATGATACACCTTATTATATCCTTCAGAAAATCACTCCATACCCTGGGATGCCAGCCTAGATTTGGCTTTCTAAAAACGAGCAGAAACCTAGGAAGAAAAGCAGGAGGTACTCTCCTCCCCCTCCTCAAAGAAACAGGAGAGGTCCTCCTCCTCCTCGACCTGCTGCTGGTGCTTCAGGCAACACTTCTCAGAGGTCTACCTCATATGCTCAAACCTATCATAGACATCATGGTATATCCTCAACACCTCAAGGAAGCAGCCAGCAGAGGTACTCTTCAAGCAGACAACAACAGCAACAACAGCAACATCATTAGCAACAGCAATAGTAAGCTCCTGAACCACAAAAAGCTGACAGTCCTAAAAGGCCAGAGTCTCCACCCATACCATTTGTTGATCCAGAGACAGAGACAACTTCTAGAATGGCTAGGTTCCAGGAACTTGTTGGACTTTCTTTGATAAATAAAACTAAAGCTGAAGGGAAAGATCCATCACAATATTCTACTATGTCTAAATACAGAAAGGAAGAGCTAAACAAGTATGGAAAAACTAATAAATTCTTTAATGTAGATGCTTATATGAACCTACATCCAGAGGCTGTTGTGCCTAGAGCTACCTCCCTTAATATAATTGGATCTGCTGATATGACAATGTCCAAGAGGCAAGCAGCTAATCCAAATAGGGAAATCAAGTTTACACAGCCTTCTGACAAAGAAAGAGAGGACAAGCAAAAGGAAAAGAAAAAGAAGAAGAAATGAGAGTATTTTATTTTGTTTCTGTTTGTCTGAACTTTATATCTATTTACTGTCACAAAGCTACTGTGTAAATATCTGCTGCATATTTCAATTTTTCTGCCAGATATATTTTTTTGGTTTGTGAATGTCTTTCTTTCGTTTGTATTAGTAACCTCACCCAAATAGGGGGAGATTGTTGGATCCCTAGTTTGATTTGGGTTTGGTTCACTAACTAGGATGTTTGACCCACCATGTATAGCCCGGGTCATGTCATTGTGTTATAGAGTTTAGACTAAGTTCTTAGAACCAACCACACATGGACCAGCCAACATAAGACAACAGAAAACTCAAAGACTTAGAAGAAATCAAGTTCAGAAAAATGAGTTCGACGTTCGTCGAACTCAGCTCGATGAAAGTCGTGCTCCGCTCGACGAAAATCGTGCTCCGCTTGGCGAACTCAGAGTCAATTCTCTGAGCTCAGCTCGACGATATTCGAGCTCAGGCCGACGAATTCTGGAAGTTCAAATTCAATATATTAAGTCCAGAATACTTTCTCTGAACTTAGGTCGACGAAGGTGGATTATCAACTCGACGATCTTGGACCACAGAATTGGGAAGCTTTTGACAGATAGCAGTTAGCTGATCTCAGGTCGACGAACTTGACTCTCAGGTCGACGAACTTGATTCTCAGGTCGATGAACAAACTTTCTCAGGTCGACGAACATGATTTCTCAACTCGACGATCTTTGATCTCAGGTCGACGAAATCTGTTCTCTGGTCGACGATTTCTGTGCAGTTCCAGACTTAGAAATTTCCCTCATTTTGTCCTTATTCTCATGCAGTAATTCCTGAATAATTAATGCTTATATTCTCTGAATATAGCCGTTAGTGGCAGCATTGATTATGTTCTTCATCAGGTTAATTACTTGATCTTTTTAATGGGACAGTTGAGGAAATTCATTAATGCAAATATTCTCTTCAGCCGATTTTCATTCTCCAGACCGTCAGCAATTAATGCAATGGAATTCAAAATTTAAAAGGAGAATTTGACTGAAGATATAAAAGAGTTTTTTCTTTTCCAGAGAAAAAGAGAGAACTGATAACACACAGGAATACAGATACAGAGAAGAGATCTACAACAAAGCATTCTGAACCTTCTCTGTACATAAAATAGTTTGTTTTCTCCTTGACATTACTGAAGAAGAAGAAGAACAATCATAACAAATCAAGAGTCTTCTTCAACCTTCACTCCCGGATTCTTCAAGGACAACAAACTTCTATCAGTCAAAAGTTCCTGGATCTTTTTCAAGTCAAGGCTGAAGACTGAAGACCTACACCCTGTGCAAGACTCCAAGTGTTATTAAGAGGAGTTCTTGACATCAAAAAAAATTCCACTAGCCTTCTCTGTTGAAAAGATAAAGAGAAGACACCATCAACCTCTCTCCCCCCTCTATATAAAGGGTTTATTAACTCCCTTCAAAAGTTTATTTTGGTTTTTGAGCACCTGATCAAAAGCTCATTGGTGGCAGTCACCTGATCAAAACCTGCTAGTGGATTCCTACCAGAGTGGTAGAATAGTGGATGTACCCAGATTGGGGAACCACTATAAAAATTCTTGTGTTGTCTGGTTGCCCTTTTCTTTTTGCTCTTGATGTGGCTGTGATAGATTAGATTATCTGTGGTGTGTTAGATTAGATTAACTTAGGTTGCTTTTGCTTTCTATTAATCTTGGTATCTCTTATTTCATTACTCTGATATTATTTTATAAACAACATAAAGGATTTCAAATTATTCTATTCACCCCCCTCTAGAGTAAATCAGGTCTAACCCCATCTTTCAGCCCCACACTCAAATTCTCAATAGAATCCTACCTCAGATCAAACAGTGATCCTATACTCAGATCCACACTTGGATCATACACTCAGCCTTTATATATTTAAGCTTACAGCTCAGATCTATTAAGATCCTACAAGGTGTGAGTGTGTGTTGTTTGATTATGATAATAGAGAAATTTCTCTAAGCCTTTTTCTTCTTTCTGAGCTAAGATATCCTTAGCCCTAACTTCTTCACAGCAACAAGAGCCTTGAGCTGGAAGCAACTTTGCAGTTCTGCTGTTCTGCACCTTACTGAACTGAACTAGAAGCTCAGCTCTCTCTTGTACACAGCTCCAGAAATTTATCTTCAGGAAGTGTTCTAGTGGATCTATGAAGTAACTGCTGTTGGGGCTTTGTCACTTAACAACTTCTCTGGCATAAATAGACTCAGTTGTGTCTTGCAGATTTCTGAAGCCAGAAGACTTAGCTTCTTCTTCTTTCTCAAAAAGAGGACTTTCTGACCTTGTTGTTGAAGATGATCTTAATCTTCAAAGAATAGCATCTTCAACAGCTAACTCACTGTGAGTCACAGACCAACTTGCTTTTGCTCTTAGATCAGCTCTTGAACTGGATCTCCAAGCTGTGCAACAATGGCTGGCAGGAAGATGAAGTCCAGAAGAGTTTTTCCAAAAAAGCTACCACTTCTTTCTTGATCCCACCTTTTATTATTAGCCCATCAACGACTCTTTGAGCAATGTGCCCCACCTTGAATTTGTTGGCAGCTACCAGCTTTTGCATTAATGGCTGTACTGAAGGCAAGCGGTGACATTTGTCGTGTACTGTAGCCTTTCCGCAACAAATTCAAATTTTTTTGACTTTGCTGACGCCATTATCTGTGGACTTAGCCAAAATCAAACATCTTTAGTACAAGCATTCAATGAGTAAACTTCACTAAACGCCAAAACACTTAGACATATATTATGTCATTGGGCGTTGAGTGAGTAAACTTTACTCAACGCCAAAACACTTAGACAGATTTTATTTCACTAGGCGTTGTGTGAGTAAGCTTCACTTAATACCAAAACACTTAGACAGATTTTCTGTCACTAGGCGTTGAGTGAGTAAGCTTCACTCGACGCCAAAACACCTAGACAGATTTTCTATCACTAGACATTGAGTGAGTAAGCTTCACTCAACGCCACAACACTTAGACAAATTTTCTGTCACTTGGCGTTGGGTGAGTAGGTTTCACTCAACGCATTTGGACTTAGTCAAATTTTTGTGTGAAATCACAGACACTGACTGATTAAGGTTCAGTCAATGCTTTTTATCACATGGCGTTGAGTGAGTAAGCTTCACTCAAAGCCTGTGGACTTAGTCAAATATCTACACAATTTTTTTGTGGCTTTGGCTAACTGAGCTATACTCAATGAATATGAAGTTATGGCATTGACTGAATGGACTTCCCTCAACGCCTATGGACTTGGCCACATTTTTGCTT
This sequence comes from Platanthera guangdongensis, assembly GCA_039583875.1. Taxonomy (NCBI): domain Eukaryota; kingdom Viridiplantae; phylum Streptophyta; class Magnoliopsida; order Asparagales; family Orchidaceae; genus Platanthera; species Platanthera guangdongensis. Next base: position 135,880,315 of record CM077165.1, read on the forward strand.
GTTTCTTCTTAGGATTTTACTTCCTTAGCCTGTCTCACAGCTTTTTGCTATATAGCGTTGAGTGAGTAGACTTCACTCAATGCATGTGGACTTAGCTATATTTTCATCTTGCCGATTGTTTGGCTTTGACTATACAAGCTGAACTCAGTGCTATTAGCCACCTGACGTTGAGTGAATAAACCTCACTCAACGCCCGTGGACTTGGACAGTATTTTGTCTTTCCACTAGCTTGCCTAGTCATCACCAATCTTGGCCACATGAATCAACCTGTCCAATCAATGCATAAAAGGTACTCTGCATACATAGAACTTGTAGGACATGTTAGATTCCATCATATGTATACCATTATCTACAAGGTCTTCTTCAAATCCAGGACATTGAGATCAATGGATTCAACAATCTCTCCATATTTGAAGAAGTCAAAACCTAAGAAAATGATATACACTTACACAAATATGCAACATATACAGTAAGAGACACATTGCATAACTTAGATAAAAAAATAATGATTCATGATAAAAAATGATTTTCATTTAACTTAGAAGGAGCAAATGTTTATGTGCATATAACAAAACATAACATATTCCTTAACCCCTATAAGTAGAACAAGAAACATTTCAAGTTTCAGGTTACTTTATCACAATGTCACTACCCTTTGGCTTCTTTTTGGATCTATCTTCATTTTCTGCTCCATCAACTATCTTTTTGCCTTTCTTATCAACTTTGTCTGCTTCAGCTGTTTCACACTTCTTGATTTTCTACCTCTAGAAGTAACCATAAGGTTTGGGAATATATTTGATAGGTTCAATGGCATCAGGAGCCAATGTGCCTGTAGGCTCGTCCCTTCTGAATTTTCTCCTTTCATTTTCCCTTTCTTCCTTCTTGTTCCATTCTCCTGAGTTATAGAGTTTGTCTCTATCAATTTTCTTAGTCTTTATATGCTCCCAGGCAGACAGGATGATGGTCCTTGACTCTGGCTCCACTGTTCAAAGTCATCTTTCTTCTCCATCTTTTCTCTATACCTCTTTTTACTTAATCTGATTTCTTCCTCTTCCTCATCAGTATTCTTTCCCTTTGATTTCTGTAGCTGTTCAGCATAGGGGCTGAATTCAGGAGTGTCATATGAATCATGCCATTGACCACCATATTCTTTATTCAGGTCATCTTGGGTTGGCCTTCTAGCTGAGCAGGTATTTCAGGATTCAATGCTTCTTGTACTTGAGAAGGAAGGGATGCTATCATGCTGGATAGGTTCAATCCCATAAGATCCCCTCAACACATTTGTGGCCCAGACCATATTTTCAGTATTAGTTCCTATGGCATTACTCTCCCCTTTTTGACTTCTTCAATAAGTTCTTTGGTCTGGGAGAGGCAGGCCTTGCTCCTTTGAGTTTCTAAATAATTTACTCATGCGATTACTTGATTTTTGACCTCCAACATAAGGTCATCCAACAGCTTGGTACATCCATCTTGTTGAATATGTTAGCAGTCTGTTTATCCAGCAGTACTTTGTCGGCATTGTGTATGGATAGCATATTCTGTGCCTGAATGTTTTGATTATCTATGTGTGCCCACCTCATCAATTTATTCATGGTATAATACACTTCAGGAGCTGCCCTTGTGAAGAATTTTACAGTCTCACCCTTCAGAAGATTCACCTCAAATCTGATTGACTTAATTTCTCTGGATAGCTCCTTCCTGGTTTCTTTGAGAGCATCATCCACAAAATTTTCCAATGATCTCCTCTGCTCATCCAGCAAGCCCTTCAGCTGGGCTAGAAATATAGGTGGCATTTGATATGTCCTTGTAGAAGTGCCTTTATCACTTGTTTCTAGAGCTGGCCTGGCCTCTGTCCTCTTGTCAGAGTCAGCCACAGTAAAGACAGAATACTAAGCTTTCTTTGTAGCACTCTCCTCCTTTTCTGACATGGAGGAGTCTATATCATGCACTTCAACATGAGCTGGTAGTTTAGAGTGAAGCTCCCCCTCACCATCTGTCATGCCCTTATTGGCATGCAGAACATCAGCAACATTCTCAGCATCCTGAGGTATCTCTTGAAGATTTTTGAGTTACTCCCCCTCAGACAGTGGAGTCTCCATGACTTGATCCAGATTTTCTCCCCCTCAGCAGGTGCATCTTGCATAGCATCCTCTGTGAGTTTCTCCCCCTCACTCTGAGGACTGTGTCCAACCATAAGTTCTTAGGGTGGTGGTGAAGATATATTTTCAGCAGCAACTGGGTTCTTTGAGTCCTCCCCCTCAACTGTAGCAGAGATTTTGTTGACTATGTTCTCTGCCACTCCTTCAGCAATGTCCACTATAGGAGTATCTTCATCTGGGGCTTCTTCAGATAGAGCACTGCTCAACTAGTTTTTGGTGGCTTGTTCAAAAGATTTAGATACTTGGGCAGTTGCGTCCTTCCTGGGCTCATCTTCAGACCCTGTTAGATTTGGATCATGAAGCTCTTTCTCATCTTGTTCTTCAGAAGAACTAACTGTGCTGCTTTCCTCTGGAACTAGAGCTTGTCACTCCTTCTTAGCAGCCTTCTGACCATGGGGGTGAAAGACCCTTTCTCACATATCCAGCATTCTTATGTTCATCCTTCTCATGTGATGAATTTGTGTCCCTAGCCTTAGATTTAGAATCTCTAGAACAGTTTACAGTAGAAACAGGGTAAGAATTCTCCCCAAGTTTGGCTCATTAATGCACTTTATAATCCCATCAAATAAGATTCTTCCCCAGTATGTCTTTTTGGATAGGATTATCCTTGTCATCTGCTCGAAAATCTTCTTTGAATTTTTTTCGTGCGAGCCTGTTTTGCACAACAATGCCTTCCTGATTATGTCGGCCAGGAACTTCCTCTTGAGGTTAAGTTCCTTTCTTATGATAGAGTCTGTAGTATGTTTGGAGATGTCGCACCACTTCATGGACGCTCAAACATCAGATAGGACTAGGGCTTCTTCGTCCTTAATCTCTGTAAACCTTGGCAACTGGAGCGCTTTGCTTAGCCTCCTAGGGGTTATCTTGATCTTGGTTCCACTAACCATAGTCTTGATTTTGCCTGAGGAAGAGTCTCCTTTGGCATTTGCGAACAATTCCAGCACTTCCCGCTTCCACAGATAACAGGACTCCGATAGAACGAACACTGGGTCAGAAACCTGGAGTAGGTGGAGAAAAAATTTCACCTCTTCCGGCGCATCCTTGAATCGATTTTTAACCAGTTCTGAACCCTCGAATATGAAGTCCTAACCTTTCGGTGCCATTTCGTTAGCGAATTTCTGAGAGCGAGCAAAACGGTTTTCGTCGACTCGGCAGAGGAGGGAAAGGAACAATGTGTTTTGCTTTATGCACAAGACCTTCTATTTATAGATTTTCTTAAGATAGAATGCAAAAAGGCGCGTACCTGTTTGGGGATCAATTTATGATCAACGACTGGGATTAATTCCACTTATTTAGCCGCAAACAGACGAATTTGCCTTTAACCCTTAGTCTTATTAGACTGACCAATCCTGCAGGGATTTAAATTGACTTGCAACACGCATACAATATATACAACTAAAGGAGAGCTACTTGAACCAGATTCAACATACCCATGTCAAGCTTGAGGATGTTGAATCTAGTTTCACCCAGTGGCTTAGGAAACATGTGAGGCACTTACTTATTTGTTGAGACAAATTTTTAAGATTTGCTTCATACTTCTCCTCAAACTTTTAATATGCAAATATCTTAACTAAAAAACATAGTCCTGTTAAGAGATACAAGATTTCTTGTAATTGAGAAAACAATTAGTATAATCAGCAACTAGAGGAATTCTACTTATCTTTGTCTTATAGATTTGGAGCAGATGCTGAATACATAGCCACTTCCTTCTTGCAAAGTACCTTTCAGTTGTGCCATATCCTTTCCTCTTCTTTAGCCATAGACTTGAATTTGGCTCTCTTTGAATGATCCACTTGGTGCAGGAGGTTTCCTGATACCAATCCTTTTGGTAAGACTCAAGCTAGTCCAGCACATCAGACTAACCTAGCTCCCCCTTAATGATTGCACATGTCCTGGACATCCTTTGCTTGATAGTCTGTTCATCCACTTCTATCTACAGGTGTATGATCCTGAAGATAACCACCTTGTTCCAATCCTAAGTCTGGAACAATCTCTGTCCAAGGACCATAAATGGGTATGACTACTTGGATTGTCCTGCAAAATAGAATTTATCTTAACTTAGGACTCCAATAGATATTATGTCATAGGTTCTTGTTAGCCTCAAAATGACCTTGCCTTCCTGCAGATTTCCTAACAGGAAGACTAACTTTTTCTTTGGACACGGATGGATTGTGCCAGCAATCATGGGCAAAATGGCCAACTTTGCCACAACACCAGCACTCATGAATACTATATCTTCTCTTCTGAGCAGGTCTGGCAGCATGATTGACTACAGACTAGACAGAAGAAAGAGCAGTTTCCTTGTTCTTGTTTCTCTCAGCCATAGTCTGATTGAGGGTAGGAATGGCAGAAAAGGAGCTTAGTTTTTCATGAGGTCCACTAACAGTAGTCTTCTTTGTAGAGGACATACTGTTGATTGCTTCAGAAATACCCAAGTTTGGTTTGATGGCAGACTTGCCCTTGGTCAGAGTGTGTGCTGGGAGATCTTGAGAAAAGTCCACTGCCTTACTCATGTGTGAGGGGGCTGGTGCACTAATTACAAATGGTCCAGGATGTGCCATTTGAATTTCTTCATGGGAAGCCTTAATGGCACTCATTCCCTTACCCTTTCTTCTTCCATTTTAAGGTACATTTGTATTCTTACAAGGAAGATTCACATCCCTCCAGTGACCAATCTTGAAGTCCTGGCCATACCTGTTGGGTGGGAGAATTACCTTATGAAAGGTCGATTGAGGCTTGACAGGAGCATTGCCTTTCCCTTTGGAGAGGGTAACTCTATAATTCCACTTAGATTCTGACTTTCTCTTGATGGATTCTACCTTAGAGAAATTTGCCACAATTCTCTTATCCTTCTCAAGTTTCTTTTCTAGATCCTTAATAATGGAGTCCTTATATTTGATGGACTCAACATGGATATCTATCATGGTCTTCAGATGACCAACTTCCCTCATTTTCAGATACAATAAAGGTGATGTCTCATCCTATTGGGAAGCAACCAGCTCTAAGGAAGCAATATCCTCAACTTGTTTCTTAACAAGCAACCTGCATTCCTTGAAAGCTTTCAAAAGTGCACTATGATTTTCAATCAATTGATTGATATCATCTTCTGACATAGGACCCTCATGATCACTTGATGAGGATGCATCAGAGTCTGGACAGGACTCATATCCAGATTCTGAGGATGAGCTGGATGGGGAATGTACCTGATCTTGTCCAGGCTGATCCTGGCAGTATTCTTCTTCTGTCATGACCATCATCCCATAACATCTGCAGTCAACTTCCTCATCATCATCCATCTCTGAATCACTGTCTATGAGTGAAAGAGGGGCCCTGATCTTTAACCTTGCATCTTGATAGACAATAACTTTACCACAGTCCCTGAACACTGAGGATAGTGGGGTTCTGATTCCTATCCTGGTGGCATGAGTCTTCATCATCTACAATAGCTGCCAACAGTCCATTGTAGGTCTTTTCTGCTCTCCAGACTTGAATCTTCATTGAGTTCCACTCCTTATGGTTCACAACTTGACTCATAAGCACAAGCCTTTTAGCTATCCTTGGATATTACTCATATTGTTAAGTCCTTTTTGAGCAACCTCCTTCTAATACCACTTGAAAGTCTTTGTTTTCAAGGATAACTAACTTACCTAGGGGGTGAATAGGTTACTGTTCTCTTATGTTATATTTTAAAACTTAATTACCTATGTGAGTGATGTGATTAATTTAATTGTGCTTTCAAGGCAATCACATAGATAACATAGCAAATTTATAGTAGTTCCTCAAATTATGAGTACATCCACTTTCCCTCCCACCTTTCTAACTTCTTGTTAGACAAGATCCTAATCTTATCTCTGTTCCTAAGAGCTTATACCTCAGATCCCTCAGGATCTCTTAGTCTCCTCCAAGACTTACAACTCAGGCACTAAGCCCTATAACTTAGTGATCAACTGATCACCTACCTCAGACCAAAGGCCCTACCACTCAGGCTGGGAGGACAACCCTACCTCATATCTACAAAGGATCCTACTTCAGAGAGAATGACTCTCCTACTTCTCAGACACAAAGGCCCTACCTTAGATCTAAAGGGATCCTACAACTCAGGCACAAGTGCCCTACCACTCAGAGAGAATGACTCTCCTACCTCAGGCTCAAAAAATCCCTACAGCTCAGATTCACACTTGAATCTACTCCTTAGGCCAAAGCCCTACACTCGGATTCTCAACAAAATCCTACCTCAGATCAACTAGTGATCCTACACTCAGATCCACACTTGGATCCTACACTCAGGCTTTATATATTTAGGCTTACAACTCAGATCTATTAAGATCCTTCACTCAGATCCACACTTGGATCATACACTCAGCCTTTATATATTTAGGCTTACGGCTCAGATATATTTAGGCTTACTACTCAAGGTATCTCGCCACAGAAGAAATGATCGTGCGAGTTCATTCTGCTGAGATATAACCGACGTCGTCTCTCGATGAGCCAATAAGGGATGTCTTCTATAGGCGAGATCTAAGAGGAACTCGATAATGATCCTACACTCAGATCCACACTCAACCTTTATATATTTAGGCTTACATCTCAGATATATTTAGGCTTAGTACTCAAGGGATCTCGCCATAGAAGAATTGATCTTGCGAGTTCATTCCGCTGAGATATAAACGATGTCGTCTCTCGATGATCAAATAAGGGATGTCTTCTATGGGAGAGATATAGGGGATGTATTCTAGGATTCTCAACAGAATCCTACCTCAGATCAACCAGTGATCGTACACTCAGATCCACACTTGGATCCTACACTCAGCCTTTATATATTTAGGCTTACAGCTCAGATATATTTAGGCTTACTACTCAAGGGACCTCGCCACAGAAGAATTGATCTTGCGAGTTCATTCTGCTGAGATATAAACGATGTCGTCTCTCAATGAGCCAATAAGGGATCTCTTCTATGGGCAAGATCTAAGAGGAACTCGATAATGGGCCTTGAGCTGGAAGCAACTTTGTAGATTTTTTGTTCCGCACCTTGCAAAACTGAACCAGAAGCTCAGCTCTCTCTTCTACATAGCTCCAAAAATTTATCTTCAGGAAGTGTTCTGCTAGATCTGTGAAGTAACTGCTGCTGGGGCTTTGTCCCTTAACAGCTTCTTAGGCAGAGATAGACTCAGCCGTGTCTTGCGGATTTCTGAAGCCAGAAGACTTAGCTTCTTCTTTTTTCTTAGAAAGAGGACTTTCTGACCTTGTTGTTAAAGATGATCTTAATCTTTAGAGAATAGCTTATTCAATAGCTAACTATCTGTGAGTCATAGAGTAATTTGCTTTTGCTCTTAGATCAGCTTTTCAAATGAATCTCCAAGCTCTACAACAATGGACGGTAGGAAGATGAAGTCCATAAGAGTTTTTCCAAAATGCTACCACTTCTTTCTTGATCTTCGCCTTTTATTATTAGCCCATCAACGGCTCCTTGAGCAGTGAGCCACACCTTGAATTTGCTGGCAGCTACCAGCTTTTGCATTAATGGTTGTACTGAAGGCAAGCAGTGACATTTGTCGCGTACTGTAGCTTTCCCTCAACGAATTCAAATTTTATTGAATTATTGACTTTGCTGACGTCACCATTTGCGGACTTAGCCAAAATCAAACATCTTTAGAACAGGCGTTGAGTGAGTAAGATTCACTCAACGCCAAAACACTTAGACAGATATTCTGTCACTGGGCATTGAGTGAGTAAGCTTTACTAAATGTTAAAACACTTAGACAGATTTTCGGTCACTAGGCATTGAGTGAGTAAGTTTCACTTAACGCCAAAACACTTAGACAGATTTTTTGTCACTAGGCGTTGAGTAAGTAAGCTTCACTCAACGCCAAAACACTTATATAGATTTTTTTTGTCATTAGGCGTTGAGTGAGTAAGCTTCACTAAACGCCACAACACTTAGACAGATTTTATGTCACTTAACATTGAGTGAGTAGGTTTTACTCAACGCATTTAGACTTAGCCAAATTTCTATGCGAAACACAGACACTGACTGATTAAGGTTCAGTCAATGCTTTTTATCACATGACATTGAGTGAGTAAGCTTCACACAATGCCTGTGGACTTAGTCAAATATCTACACAGATTTTTTGTGGCTTTGCTGACTGAGCTATACTCAACGAATATGAAGTTATGGCGTTTAGTGAATGGACTTCACTCAACGTCTGTGTACTTAGCCACATTTCTGCTTGTTTCTTCTTAGGCTTTTACCGCCTTAGCTTGTCTCATAGCGTTTTGTTGTATGACGTTGAGTGAGTAGACTTCACTCAATATTTGTTAACTTAACTACATTTTCAGCTTGCCAATTATTTGGCTTTGACTACACAAGTTGATCTCAGCGTTATTAGCCACCCGACGTTGAGTGAATAGACTTTACTCAATGCACGTGGACTTAGAAAATTTTCTATCTTTCCACTAGCTTGCCTATTCATCACTTATCTTGGCCACATGAATCAACCTGTCCAATCAATGCATAGAAGGTACTCTGCATACATAGAACTTGTAGGACATGTTAGATTCTATCATGTGTATACCATTGTCTACAAGGCCTTCTTCAAATCCAGTACATTGGGATCAATGGACCCAACAGATACAATACCCAACAATCTTTCTCTATTTGAAGAAGTCAGAACCCTTTATATTAAGTTGAATTGCCTAGAAAATAAAGTATAGAGATAGGAAACACAGAACAATTATAATAAAATGAAGTAAAAAATTGATCAACAAAACATTAACATTTATATAAGTGTTTCTTATGGGCATTCACAATTCTCATTACACATCAGAATAAAAGAGATAACAAATCTAAGATTGCCCCTTGCTTTTTTTTTTCGTACCATCTGTCAAAATATGCAATAGGCTTATGATAATATCTTGGTGGAGGAGGAGGAGCATCAGGATTGGTTCTGCCATGCTTTTTGAAGTGAAGCCCCCTTTTCACATTTGAAACTTCATGCTTATTCCATTCTTCTCTGTTGTAATATTTCATCGGTTCCTCATTTGATAAATCAACCAAACAGAAGGTGTCTAGAATAATTTCTTTGGAGATAAGACTCCAAACTTCAGCAGGTTCTCTTACTTGACTGGGATCAGATCTACTAGCTGATGAGCATTCTTCATATCTTCTTCTCTTCTAAAGAGGTGGTCTGGAAGATTCTCTAGTGATCTCTACATTAACAGAATCAGACCAAACCTGAGTGTATTGCATGGGAGGTGCATACGACTCTGATTTTTAAAAACGTTGATATGCAAGCTCTGAACCTACAGAAGGTTGCTCTGCAGGTGAGAATTGCACTAGAAATTGAGCTGGAGCAGACCCTGTTATCATTTCATGCAGCCACTTTATATTCTCATAGCAATAAACATTTGCATTGTGCACTTGGTTACACACATCTCTATTCAGCTTATCCATTTCTTCACTTTTAACTTTTCCTCCCCCTTTCTGACTTCTTCAATAAGGGTTTGGATAATTTCCTCCTTGTACTCTCCCATTTTTCTGTTAATATGATGCATGCTCGCATCATGAGAGTGTATCATATCATCATGTACTTTAGATAGGTGAGCCGCCTTGTTGTAAAACATAACCAATGCCCAGAATTGTATGTTCTGTAGCTTTCTCACCTGGAGTCAACCATTCAGTCAAAGAGGTCTTAAACTTGTCCATGTTGTGCTTCATTTCAGCTAACCCATTGTTCAAATTCTTTTCTACTTCAACCACTTTGCCAAAAACTTGTTTCAAGGAGAAGTCAAAGTGTTCTTTATGCTTTACTAGCATCGCTTCTATAAACTTTAACAAAGAACTTTCTAAAGGAGAGGCAATATCATCCTGAGATCTGGGAGCTTCAATATTGTCAGCATTAGTTTTAAGACTACTAGAAATAGCTCCTCTTGAGTGGTCCTTGAGCATGAGGCTTTACATGAGGCTTTACCACAGCCTCTTTGACTTATTTAGAAGGTACTACCAAATCCTCCTCCTCACTAGATGCTCTTTCAGCATTAAGGTCCTCTTAGAGTGAGTCATCAACTAAAGACTCCCCCTTAGACTCTGCCGGGAGTTCTTTCTTAGCAAGATATTCCTCCAAATCTGAAACTCCTCCAGATTTGGATCCCAAAATTGCTTGTACTTCTTCTAGAACAGCTGGCACTGCAAAAGTCTGAACATCTGGCTCTATATAAGTCTGAACATCTGTAACTTGAGGTAGAGAATCAACTTGCACAGGTGGAATAATAGTAGCATCTAAAAGCAGGCTCTCCCCCTCAACAGTTGCACTCTGAATCTCTAGAGCTACGTGAGGGTTTGGAGAATTCCTCTTGTGCTCATCATAATCATCTTCAACTTCTCCCATGTTACCTTGACTGGGAATCCTTCGTTCCCATCTGCTAAAAATGGATGCATCTATCTTTTTAAGATGATGAATGGACATACTAGAAGACATATCGAATTGATTTCCATCTAGCTGATTAAGATAAAGAGAGATAATCCTTCCAAAGTTGGGTGTCTACACACTAGCCTTGATTCTGTCAAACAACACAGTGCCCCAGTTAACTCGTTTCCTGCAGATAATTGTTGTGATCAAACAAAACATGTCCCTTGAGACGTAGTCATGACACCCTGTCTTTTAAAGCAGACCTTCCCGAGAATATCTATAAGAAGCTTTCTTTCATAATTCATTTCTTTTCTTCTGATTGAGGTAGATTTTCTATCCAAATCACAGAAGGAAAGAGCCCTTCTATAATCACTGTCATCCAGCACATCATCTTCCTCGACTTCTGGCAATCACAAAAATTGGTTAAGGAAATTGGGCTTCATCCCTACCACGAAGTTTCGAACAGTGCTTTTGACTAGAGAGCCTTCATTCCTTAGCTCTACATTTCTAAAAAACTCTAGGACCCCTCTCTCCAGAACTCTGCATTCCTTCTCCAGAACGAACGACAAACCAGCAGTTTCAAGCATAAGGATTACATTTCTGAATTTTTCAGAAGCACTGGAAAGCCTGTACGAATCAGTTCTCCTCCTACTTGGAGATTACCAACACCTTTGCAAGCCATCCTTGATTTGAGGCAAAACAAAGGATTTCTACAAGTTGACGGAGATGAACAGACGAAGAAGAGAGAAAATATTGTTGCAAGCTGTCGGGAGAACTTGTGAAGTTCGCATGAGATATCGTGATGCGCTTAAGACCTTATATATAATATTAAAGTTTTTTAGGGAAACGAAGAGGCACGTACCTTATTTGGAAAATTCAATGCAAGTCTTCGGATCGAATAATTAGAAATAGAATTAAAATTCTGCACAAGTCTAATTCATTGAAATCTCACGTGATAACTTGAGATCTGCACAAGTCCAATTCGTCAAAATCTGAGCTAATTCGTCGAAATCTCGGCTAATTCGTCGAAATCTCACGAGATCACTTGTATAATTCATCGAGATGAATCATATATACTCGACTAATTCGACAAAAACACTTGTGAAATTCGTTGAAAACACTTGTGAAATTCGTTGAAAATACTTGTGAAATTTGACTGATTCGTTGACTTAACTTGAGATCTCTCGATTGATTTCACGAGAACTTGCGTGAAGACTTGATGAATTTAAACTTCTTCACTTCGGCAGATTTCTTTAGATTCTTTGACCATTTCAAGATTCCTTGTTGAGCACTCCAAGTTCAGCTTTGAAAAAGTTGAACTTGGCTTCATCAAGCAGATTCATGAAAATATCTGTAATTTTCTTGTACGTTGACACATGATAAAGGTTGATGTCTTTGTTCTCCACATGCTCCCAGATGAAATAATAACGTATCTCGATATGCTTTGTCAGCCTGTGAGAAACTGGATTGTTAGTTATGGCTATTGAACTTGATGAATCACAAAACATTGGAATCTCCTTCATGTTCAAGTTGTAATCTTCTACTTTATTCCTTATCCATAGAAGTTGTGCACAACAACTGCCCGCAGAGAAATTCTCTAACTCAGCAGTTGAAATTGTCACAAAATTTTGATTTTTGCTGCTCCAAGAAATAAGCATTCTTCCAAGGAAATGACACGCCCCAGAAGTGCTTTTCCTGTCATCCCTGCTTCCTACAAAATCAGCATATGAAAAATCAATTAGCTTACAGTCATTACTCTTTGGGTACCATAAGCCAAGATTCAGTGTGCCTTTAAGATATCTCAAAATCTCTTTGCAGCGGCGTAATGAGATTTCTTAGAGTTCACCTGAAATCTATCACAACCACACGTTGAAAACATTATATCTGGTATGCTGGCAGCGAGGTAGAGCAAGGATCCAATTATACTTCTGTACTTAGTTTCATCAAAAAATTTTACTTTTTTATCCTTGTCCAGAGATATAGTTGAACTCATTAGAGTCCTCATAGAGATAACATTCTCTATTTTGAATTTTTTAAGTAACTCCTTGGTGAACTTGCTCTGAGAGATGAAAATTTCATCTTCATATTGCTTCACCTGAAGCACTAAGAAATATTTCAGCTCACTCATACTGCTCATTTCAAATTTCACTTGCATCAAGTTGGAAAACTTTTTGCAAAGGTGATAATCCGTAGATCCAAAAATAATATCATCGACGTATATTTGTATTAGCAAAATCTTGTTTTTTACTTCCCTAAGAAATAATATTTTATCTATTTTTGCACTTGAAAATTTATTTTCAAGAAAAAACCTAGATAGTGTCTCACACCACGCTCTAGGTGCTTGTTTCAATCTATATAAAGCTTTATGTAGAAAATAAACATAATCAGGTAGAGATGAATCGATAAAACTTGGGGGTTGTTTTATGTATACTTCTTTCTTTAAATTATCATTAAGGAAAGCCGATTTCACATCCATTTGATAGACTTTGAAACCTTTGTGAGCAGCATACGCTAGGAACAATCTGATCGCTTTGAGTCTGGCCACTAGAGCAAAAGTATGATCGAAGTTGATCCCTTCTTCTTGTTGGTAAGCTTGAGCTACAAGTCTAGCTTTGTTCTCTATGACAACTTCATTCTCGTGCAGCTTGTTTCTGAAGACCCATTTCGTCCCAATAATATTTTGACCTTTGGGTCTTGATACTAACTAACATACCTTGCATCTTTTAAACTGATTTAGCCTTTCTTGCATTGCGATGATCCATGAAGCATCCTTATTTGCTTCTTCAAATTTCTTCGGCTCAATCTGAGAAAGAAAACTTAAATGCAAGGCTTCGTTAGTTGTACCTCTTATTATTCTAATTCCATCACTAGGATCACTAATGATCAGATCAGCAGGGTGATCTCTTAAGTGTCTAATCACTAGATTCCTTGCATCTCCACTAAGAGTTTATGCTACTTCTAGTGCACGTTATTCATCCTGATCCTCTTATTCTTCAACAAAATTTGGAGAATTTACTTTGATGGAACTTGAGACATCTTCTTTAACTACTTCTAAACTTAGCTTTTTTTAGCTACAAACCTACATTTTCAACAAAAAACACTAGAAGAGCTTGAAAGTGAGGGATATATCTGATCGTTACTCTAGATTGGTGGGGTGAATAAAGTGTTTTAAAAACTTTGAGTTATTTTTATAGTGGATTAAAAAATAGATGATATATATATGTATATAAGAAAAGAATATATATATATATATATATATATATATATATATATATATATATATATATATATATATATATATATATCACAACACAGCAAGATAAAGAAATAAAGGCAAACCATACGACACGAGAAAATTTATAGTGGTTCCCCAAAACCTAAGTACATCCACTCTTCTACCACCCTGGTAGAAATCTACTACAAGTTTTTGATCAGGTGCCCTGCCAGCACATGTTTTTGTTCAGGTGCTTTGTCACCACAAGATATATTTTCAAGGGAGATCTAGCAACACTTTGAGCTTTTGAACAAGTGCCAAAAAACAAACTAAGTCTTTTGATCAGGAGACTTAACAATCAAAGGGATAACTTTTGAAGAGAGTTAGAAACCCTTTTACAGTAGAGTAAAGATGAGCACGTCTTCTTCCAGTAAATATCTCTGAGTGATTGAGCTTTTTGTCTCAAATTGTATGTTGTGTTACTGGAAGAAAACTTGAAGAAGAAAAATAAAGATGAACAAGATGTTCTGTGTCTCTATTTCTCGTTCTCAGAATGCAGATATTTTCTTTCTTCCTTTTCCTAACTCAGTAAATTCTAACTGTTAGACTCTGCACCACATTCTTCTGAAAATCTTTTATATCTGATTGTTGATTTTGAAATTCAAATACTTGAAGTCCTCTGCATATTTTCTTGGATTTGGAACGACTGAATATTGTCTTGAATGCATTTCCCTAACTGTCCCAATAAATATGTTAAGTAATAACTCTGTGAAAATCTTTAATTAATGCTGCCAGGAACGGCTATATTATTGAGAATACGAGCATTAATTATCAAAGTATTACTGTATGAATATTTGAAATAATCTGAAGTCGAATTGCCTTAGACAGTCTGAGAAACTGAGAGAAGATAGTCAAACAGAACTTGTATAGAGTTAGTCGAACTAAGGAAAGTTTTTGTCGACCTAAGCTCTAAGTTCGTCGAGCTGATAATTCTCCTTCGTTGAGCTGAGCTCCAAGATCGTCGAACAGAAAAAGCACTTGCCAAACTGAGCTCCAAATTTGTCGAGCTGAGAAGGCACTTCGTCGAGCTGAGATCCTGAGATAAGCTCACAGTTCGTCGAGCTGAGTTAGACTTTCGTCGAGCTCAACTTAGAGAAGGAACTCTGAGTTCGTCGATCTGAGATCGACGATCGTCGAGCTGAGTTCAGCTATCGTCTAACTCCTTTTTCTATTATCTTCAAAACTGCCTTGTCTCTCAAGTCTTGAGTCTTTGAAGTCTTCTGAAGGCTTCTGAAGGTAGGTCTCAGTGAACTAACTTAAAGTAATTGACCTTAACCCTGGAAGTAACAAATGACCCAAGACTATACATGGTGGGTCCTCAATCCTAATAGTGAACCTAGCTCAAATCACAAGTAGGGTTCTAACAGAGCTGCTATGAAGCATACTCGTCTCAAAAAATACAACATTAATGAATTTTTGTACAACCAGAATTTTCTTATTGAAAATTTTATGTCTTACAAACTTAATCTTTCAAAGCTAGTGCAAATGCAAATGTGCATAAACAGTCACTCTAGAAGAAGAGAACTGACTCTCACAGATTGGTCACACCACTGAACATCAAAAGAAGGGGGAAGGCTTACCGAAAATCTGTTGACTATTACCTGTTCGATACTTTGAGTGGTGGTGTCTTGGGGAAATTAGAAATCAAAACCTGTGAATGAGTGGATCGAAGTCCCGTGGAAAGGAAATCAGAAATCAAACTAAAAAGTAAATAAGAAATTGGAAATCAAATAGAATAGTGAAGAGAAAATCAGAAACTATCTGGATCGAAGGACTAAACCTTGTGAAATCGAGACTTGCCGAAGAGCCGAAGAGGTGATGATCCGGTGGACGAGGCCGGAGCATGCAGGTGGATTAAGGAAGGTCCTGTTGTGCGAGGTTGCGGGCACCGGGCAGGAACGTACAGTGAAACCCTTGCCGTGTCGCCGGGGTTGCGGACTTGTAGGGGCCGGCTGCGCAAAAATGATGTCTGGATTTAGGTTGGGGTGTGCGCCATTAGGTAAATGAAGTAATAAAAAAAATTGGGGGGGGGGGGGGGCTCGGCCCCACCTTGGATCCGCCCCTGCCTCCGGCGGGGAAGCACCGATCCGCGAACGTAGGCGGCGATTGTGAATTTGGAGGTTTACGTCATCTACGTCTACTGATACATGGAGATGGTAGTACATTCATGCGATGAAAAAATCAGCAGTGTGGTGTGATTAAATGAGTACGGTGCTAATATGAATTGTATAAATCTTAAAAAATCAAATTTTTACTGTTGATAGTAAAAAAAATATGGAGCTACTATCGGCACCATGCTTTTTTTATTTTATTATGTGATGGATCTTTCCAATCGAGTTTATTCTTAAGATGAGAATGTTAAATTTTATTGTGCCCAAACGAAGGAAGTTAAAACCCTAATTCTGAGCCCGTCCCCAAATTCACAACTCTCATTCTTTTCTATTTTAGTTTTAATAAAAAAAATGATCATTATTGTGGGCAAATCAATTTTGAATAGATGCTAAATAATTTTACGGACAAACTAAAACTTTATATGTGCAAATCAAATTATTACGTGCAAATCAATATAATTTTTTTAAAAAATTCTTTAGTAAAATATGAACAAATAGTTTAGCAACAATATTATAAAATTTAACGTCTTACAAAAGTTTTGAATTCATTATAGAAATTTTCTTTTAACGATGAATGCAATTTTTTTACGTTCTTTTTATTCGCTGGAGAAATACGAAAACAAATGATGAAAATGAGAAATACGAAAAGAAAGGTTTAAATCTATGACTTATTTCAGATCAAAGGAGTTGAGGATGAGCGAAAATGTCCGACACAAATAAATCTGGAGCTCCCGCAATGATCAGAAGCGAGGATGGTGGTGTCATCGCGTATGGCTCCCTGCTGTCGACATGATGGGGAAATGGTTTGCCCGTATCAATTTTAATGGAACATTTAAAATTATTGTTGAAGAGTTTTTATTTTAAAAGTTAATTTACACCTATTCAAAATAGGTTTCCTCATAACAATTACCTAAAAAACAGTTCACTACATAATGTAAGAATCAATATTTTAAGGTGATTGTTAACCGCACCTCTCATATGGCTATACGCATCTCATTTTTATTTTAAAAACTTTTTTCTAAAACTTTACTCACACTTCATCTCCCCCATTTCGCGGAAGCCGCACTCCGTCTTCCTCTTTGTCGAGCTGCTCCCGTCTTCGGTATCTTCCTCGCGCTATCACACACATTACTAGGAGATATTTTCGGGGGCATCAAAAAAAATATCGGGGTGCGGCAAGAAAAAAACGAGTTGCGGTTAATAATGAGGTTCAAATACCCAAAACCGGATTGCGGTTAACAATTGCGTACTTTAAAAGAGCAATGGCAATTTGGAAATAAGAAAGAACATGGATGGCGTTCCTGGCGGATACAATTTGAGGTGATCAGTGCATCACGTGGCGGGGGGCCGGCGGGCGAAAGATGTAGCACAATTCGAGGGCAAATGAAAGAAAGAATGCCGGGGGGCATGTGCTCCGCTGCGGAGAATCTAATGGTCACATGTTGATGGAACAGCCTAACGTGGGAGTTGTGGGGAATGGGTGGCCCACCGGCCATTTTTTATTTTTATATATATGCTTAAATAATAGTGTGCGCTGCTGGCACATGATAAGCTCTTAATGCTCCCTCCTTGTTTTGTTTTGTTTTAGTTTTTTTTTGGCCGAAATCATAACGCGCCAATGGATGTGCGAATTGTGCGAGTCAAAATATGGGCCGGCTGGTCGAATATTCGTTATTTGTAGGACTATTTGACTTATGTGGTGTTCTCCCACGGTCCGAGCATTTTGAATTACGAATGACTTTGTAGACTCCGTTTGACACTGTGGTGACGGTCATGATCATGATGGTTAAAATGTCATTTGTTAACGTCCATTTAAGAAACTTCATTCGCTTTTATGTTCAAACGGATGATGTTTGTTAGATGATCCTTAATAAATGATGATTTAATCCATGCGTTTACGACCTCTATCACCGTGCCAAACGGAGCCTTAATGTCTGTTATAGTTATATTTGACTTATGACGTGCACGAACAAGTTTATAGTGCATGTGCGCTCACACACATGCATACATACCAATATACAAGCATAAAATGACCGGTGTGATCACTTCAATTTCACGGATTCGCATTCAATTACATCGGTGATGGGTTACACCACTATTTATAAGAAGTATTCCCCCATGATCTCTTCCCAAAATGAAAGATCATGAGTTGACTAGTCAAATCACCTCCCATGAATTCCCCATAATGAGGAAAACATGT
Organism: Platanthera guangdongensis; assembly: GCA_039583875.1. Taxonomy (NCBI): domain Eukaryota; kingdom Viridiplantae; phylum Streptophyta; class Magnoliopsida; order Asparagales; family Orchidaceae; genus Platanthera; species Platanthera guangdongensis. The sequence continues at coordinate 135,898,464 of CM077165.1, forward strand.
GGTGGCGGGGCCCACTCCCTCTCTCATAAGAAAACAGCCCCCTCTTCAGGAGGGATTCGCCTGCAGGGCCGCGGCTGGCCGGGCCGCGGCCGCCGGCCAGGCGGCCGCCGCCCGCCAGGCCGCGACCGGCCTAGCCCCCGGCCACCGCAACCGCCCGGCCGCCCCACCTCCGTCGACGACTTGTCTGTCGTCCGATCGTGGTGGGCTCTACTCGCCGTCCGACCCGGTGGGTAACCACCCACTAACCCACTAAGTTAGTGGTGGTGCCCGCCATAATCCTCTCCGTGAAGCTATAAAAGGAGCCCCAAGGCCTCCTCATAATGGACCTTTTGGCTCCCGGTCATCTTCTTCCTCATTCGAGAGCTCTGTCGGACTCCTCCCTCGGGTCATCCTCCAGCCACCTCGAGCCACCAGTGTGACGCCAATAAGGAAACACCCAAGTCTTGGAACGCAACGTGTGAAAGGAGGAGGAGGAAGATCACTGCGAGAGGACAAGCGCCGAAGCCACGCCCCAAACTTCAAGACTCCACAACCACCTCTCGGATTCCAGTATCCAAGTTATACCCACGGCGCAGCCTATTGCTCGCTGGGAGCCGAAGTTTCTCTCTCCCCCCAAACTATAACGGGGGGCGGTCTGTCGTCCCCGATTCTCCGAACGCATTGTTATCACAATAAGCTAGTGGATTTTGACCGGCACAGATCCGGTCACGTGGGTTTTTACCCGGTTGAGGGGTTTTTCCACGTCATCACATATTGTGTCATCCTTCTATTCTCATTGACTGTGTGCGCGATCGACCGCTCCGCAAGCTAAGACAGTCCAAGTAAATCCGGTCTGACCGGGGCATCAAGTTAGTCTGCAACAGTTTGGCGTCGTCTGTGGGAACACGATTCACAACATCCTTTAGAGAGCGAGATCACCAGCCCTACCGCTCCCAAGTTCCGCTTCAATGGCAAAAAGAAGTGCCCGCGCTGCTGAAGGATCCGTCCCCGGTGGACGCACTGAACCGGCACGCACCCGCTCACTTGTGAGCATACCATTGGAGGCAGAAGCTGCATTCACATCTTTTAATGCCCTCGAGAGGCGTTTTCGCCAGATGGAGGAGCAGCAGACCGAAATGCTCACTCTGCTCAGAAATTTAGCACCACCCCCACTCCTCCTCTTCCACCAGCACCAGCCACTCCCCTGCCTCTGCAAAATCTTGGCCCGGCGCAAGAAGTCCCGCAAGGAGAAGAATAAACTCGCATAGGACAAGAAGAACGACGTTAGGCTGAGCGCCGTAGCGACGATCGTCGACGTGACCTTCCAAGGAATGGGGGGCAACATCCACTTCAAGAATACTCCCCTCTGAATACCACCCGCACTAACGTGATGTATGAAATTCAAAATGATCCGGCATTCCACCAGCCAAGAATTCCTCAGCCATTCAAGCAAGTTGATTTACCGCCATCAGGAGAACTCTCCGCCTCAACCAGACATTGCATGCACAAGGAGTACGACATAGAGAAGGAATTCTCAAGTACAAGTAGCTCCCTCACACCCGCAACACAACTCCAAGAGATGCATGGTCACCACCTCGCCAATCCTCATTATGAGGAGAAATTTGGAAACGAGTTGAGTCTCGATGCTTCAGCCACGAAGCTGGGACTACGTGAACACCTACCTGACTACAACTCACTTGACTCTTGGGCAGGACCAGATCCAGAAGATGACTTTGAAATCCACAGTTTCTGCGGAACGGGCAACCCGCTGGCACACGTGAGGTGCTTCGAAACTATCATGCACGCTCGCAATGCTTCAGATCAACACATGGTCCAGGAATTTCGACAACGCTAAAAGGGAAGGATCGAGCTTGGTTTCATTCTCTGCAAGAAGAAAAGATTGACAGCTACATTGAACTCGCATCTCTTTTTATCAAAAGGTTCATGATGGCCAGAAAGCCCACACCTGAAAGTCCAAGCCTGTGTAAAGTCCAGAAAAGGAAGCTGGAGAACAGTGACTACCCCGAGCATAAGAGAAACTGCGACCAACGCACAAGTACGTACCAAGAACGAGGGTTGCATCAATTCGCGACGCTCGACGCCCCACAGGGCAAGATCTTTGAAGCAATTCGTAATCACCCGGCCTTGTGCAGGCCTAGGCCGCTCCCCCCTGGCCGGGAAGATTTGTCAAAATATTGCAAGTATCACTGGGGTCATGGCTACAGCACCGACGGGTGCAATCGGCTAAAGGAAAAGATCTAGCGATTGACCAGTCCAGGGGTTGTTGATAAATTTCTATCAAGAAAGAGGCGGGCTCCTAACCAGAACATGAGATGTACAACCATGAGAATTGCCGAGCTGTTGGATCCATAGTTGATTTGGGCTAGATTCACTAAACTTAGGATGTGACCCAACATGTATAGCCAGAGTCAAATTTGTGTCCTAGAGTCTAGGCCAAGTCCTTAGATTCAACATCAGATGGACCAGTTATCAACAAGACCATCAGAGACTTAAGACTTAGAAGATTTCAAGACTAAGTAAAAATGAGTTCGACGTTCGTCGAAATCAGGTCGACGAAAGGCGTTCTCAGCTCGACGATCTTGAGATATTTCTCTGAGCTGAGCTCGACGATCTTCATTCTCTGTTCGACGAAAACTGGGATACTTCAACAGACTAAAGACGGGGTAACTCCAGATTTTTCTAAGTCCAACTTCAGGCTTTGGTCGACAAACAAGATTCTGAGCTCGACGAACTTGGACCTCAAGTTCACAACTTCTCAGGTCGACGAAGTCAACTTCTCAGGCCAACGAATCCTCAGGTCGACGAACTGTGTTCTTTGGTCGACGAATTCTGGAACCAGAAGATTTGTGTCGACACTTAGGGCATGTGTCGACACCCACTATGTCAACACCAAAAGACTTGTGTCAACACCAAGATTAATCAGTCGACACCCACCTGTGTCGACATCAGAAGTTTTCATGTCGACACACAGAAACACAAACTATTTGACTAAGTCCAAAATTGTTGCTGAACTCCAGTCGATGAATGCAATTGTCAGCTCGACGAACTTCAGACAGAAAAGGTGAAGCTCTGAAGCATGCAAGTTCAGTTATCAGCTCGACAAATTTGGAACTCAGCTCGACGAATAGAGGCTGTCTGGTCGACGAATACGAAATCTCAGTTCGACGAACTAGTAACTCAGCTCGACGAATTCTGTTATTCGTTTGACGATTCCAGACTTAGCCATTTCTGGCATTCAATCCTCAAATGCAATAATTCCTGACAGATTAAATGCTCAAACATTCTCTGAATGTAGCCATTAGAGGAAGCATTAATTACAGTCTTCTTCAGGAATATTACTTGCAGATTTTCCACGGGACAGTTGAGGAAATGAGTAAATGCTGAATATTCTCAAGGCGTCAGCATTAATTACAGAGGATTCAAATTTTTGAACAAACATAGAAGAAAATAGATCGACAGAAGGGCAAGGAAGAGAACACTAGTGCACAAGAAAATACTCAGTCAGAAAAATACAGACAGATAGACTGACTGCAAGATTTCATACAGCACCAGAAAAGATTCACACAAAAACTCATTCTGAAGTTTACAGTGATAGACAGTGATATTCAGAAGAAGAAGAACAACTATAATATATCAAGAGTCTTCTTCTTCAACATTTTCTCCAGGACTTCTCCAAGGACAACAAATATCAAATAAGTCAAGAAGATCATGCATCACTACTTGTCAAGAACACTGATTGAAGACCTATCACCCTACAACAAAGCTCCAGATCTTTCCTGAATCATTCTACATCTCAGGGGGAGTTTTTGCTAACATCATTCCACATAAGTCTTCTCTCTGATTGTTGACAGAGAAGACAAAATCACTCTCTCACCCCCTCCTGTACAAAGTGTTGTCATCTCCATTCAAAAGTGATTCCTGGTTGCAAGTCTTCTCACCAAAAGACTTGATTTGGTTTTTGAGGACCTGATCAAAACCCATTGGTGTCAGGCACCTGATCAAAAATCTGAGTGGATTCCTACCAAGGGTGGTAGAAGAGTGGATGTACCTAGTTGAGGGCGAACCACTATAAACTTCGTGTGTCGTCTGGTTGCTTATCTTTTCTTTTTGTTCTTGCTGTGTGGCTGTGAGTAGGATTCATAGTATCTGTTTTTCTGTTCTCCATTTATTTACTGCACCTTACAGTTTACAGCAAAAGCTGTAACAACACATTTATAGGGACCTAATAAATAATTAATATACTCTATTCACCCCCCCACTAGAGTATTGTAGATCTAACCCTCACTTTCAATTGGTATCAGAGCAAGGTTCCTTTGGTTGCACAAGTTAATCCTTGAACCAAAGATCATGTGTTAGATTTACATATCATTGTATTCACATTTAACTTAAAAACACAGCCATGACACAGAACAAAGATTATGCAAGCACAAGACCTCTAGTTTACAACTTGCAAAAGTTTGGAATCTGGAAGGCAAGAATCAAATTGTATATGAATTCTATTGATGAAGATATTTTTGCTTCCATCTTAACAGGAGTACCTCAACCACCTGCAGCTCCTCCAAGCACCTCCACAAATATGACTGCAGTACCTCCTCAAGACTATAATGATGCTTACAGGAAAGTCAAGATGGCTGATGAAAAAGCCATAAACATATTGGCACAGACAATGTCTGATGATATTTTCCAAAAGGTTGCTGAGTGCACATCAGCAAAGGCCATTTGGGATTCCCTGAACCAAATGGTTGATGGATCAGCTGATGAAAGGAAGGACAAGAGATCAAATCTCATATCCCAATATGAGAATTTCAAGAAGCAGGAAGCTGAAACAGTCTCAGAGATGTATAATAGACTAAGCTCAATTATTAATGAGCTAAAAACTCTAGACAAGGTCATCACTCTCACTGAGGTGAATGACAAAATTCTGATGTGCTTCCCAAGCTCATGGGACACAAGGATTTGGCCTATCAAGGAGGCTAGATGCCTGAATGAGATGTCAACTGAATCTCTACTGGGCAAACTGAAATCTTATGAGCAGCTAATAAAGACAAGGGAGGCTGCTGAACAAAGAACACCTCCTGCAGCAAGAAGATATCAGAACATAACATTCAAAGCCTTAGAAGAATCAGAGTCTTCAACATCAAATGAAGAACTTATAAGTCTCGTGGCTAAGAGATTTTTCAAGATGGCTAGAAAAGACTTCAGGAGGAAGTCAGCAAGAAAGGATGACAGGCCAAAGTATGATAAAACACCAACAAAGGAAGTGGTGTGTTATGGATGCAGAAAGCCTGGGCATTTCGTCTCTGAGTGCCCAGAGAATCAGAAGAAGGAGAAGAGAAGAGAAAGGGAAAAGGACTCCAGCAAGCAATCCACCAGCAAGCCCTCTTCCAGCAAACACAAGAGGAAGGAAAAGGGATTTGTAGCTGAGACTTGGAGTGAGACTGAAGAGGAGTCAACATCTTCAAGCTCCAATAAAGGTGAAGAAGAAGAAAGAGCAAAAGAGGTTTGCCTCATGACAATTGATGCCTCAAGAAGCAACTCAGAAGAAGGAGAGTCAGACAATGAGGAAGCTTCTGAATCATAAGCTGATCAGTTATTATCATTGTTTGATTACAATTCAAAATCTTTTAAATCAGATTTTAAAATCATGTGTTTTGACTTAATCAACTCTGAGAAGGAAATCAAACTTCTCAGAGATAAGCAAGTTAACTATAATAGCTTATTATTAGAAAATACTAAATTGAAAAATGAAATAGATATGTTTAGTGAACAAATCACCCTTTTGAAAGATGAACTAAATAAGACAAAACAGCTAGAAGAATCACTAAATGGAAGAAGTAAACAACTAGCAGAAATCACTAACACATTTAATGCTAGATTCAATGGAAGTAAGTTAGGATTAGGTGCATCATCTAGTGAACCACCTGTTATTCAGAAAAACCATCTATCACAACCAATAAATTTTATTTCTGAGAAAGGAAAGAAGAATATTGATCAAGTAAATAAGGTAAATAAGATTCTAGAACAAATTAAAACTAGGGATAAAATTGAAAGACAGAAAACACCAACTAAAAACAAAGTTCAGCAATTTTCGTCGACCTCAGATCGACGAAAAGGGGCCAGTTCGGCGAACACAGATCGACGAACTTTGAACGCCAACTATAGTCATAATTATTCGTCTAACTGCGATCGACGAACTTTGTATGGTTCGTCGAGCAGAGATCGACGAACGTGGGGCGCAGAGAATGAACATGTTTATTCTCTGGGCAGAGATCGACGATCTCAACCCAATTCGTCGAACTCTGGTTGACGAACTTACATAAATTCGTCGAACCCAGGAAGATTTAATCAAAACTATAACTGTAACACGAACTTAAATACTTCTAGGAAATCATTCAATCCCCTAGCTGACTGGACCATTCCACCTAGGAGATACCACCCCCTAAGATATAAATCTCAGCCAGAATTTTCTGTTATCTCCAGTTTCTCCTATCAGCCATACAAAGGGCCCAAGGTAACCTGGGTCAAAAATCACTAACTGTTTATATTGCAGGTGAAAAAGTGTCCAGGGTAAATGAAACTTGGTACCTGGACAGTGGCTGCTCCAAGCATATGACTGGAAGCAAGGACATCCTATTCAACTACAAGTCCAAATTGGGGCCAAAGGTTATCTTTAGTGACTCAAAATGTGGTCAGTCAGAAGGAGTTGGAGAAGTAAAAATAGGAGCTGTCACATTCAGAAAAGTGACATATGTAAGTAGACTAAAACATAACCTCATCTCCATAAGTCAATTATGTGATGATGGTTATCAGGTATACTTTAATCATTCTACTTGCTCTATTATTGATAAAAACAACCAAACTGTTTTAACTGGAAGTAGACAAGGCAATATTTATCTAGTAAATTTTTCTTCTGCCACTACTGATATCTGCTTACTGAATTTAACTAGTAATCAGAATGATTTATGGCACAAAAGACTAGGACATGTAAATCTGAAAAATATAGCTAGGTTATCTAAGCACAACCTTGTTAGAGGTCTACCTTCTGCTCACTACAAGAAGTAAGGTCTCTGCAGGGATTGTCAATTATGCAAGCAAACTAAAACTAGCTTCAAGTTAATTAATAAGAGTGATTCACCTAGGATCTTGTACTTGCTTCACTTGGATATTTTTGGACTCATAGCTGTACAAAGTCTAGGAGGGAAATCTTACACTTTAGTTATAGTGGATGACTTCTCCAGGTTCAGTTGAGTTTTCTTTCTGAGAACAAAGTCAGATACATTCAAAGTTCTTACAGATTTTCTCAGGACCATACAGATTGAGTTCTCTACTCATGTTGCATTGATCAGAAGTGATCATGGCACAAAGTTTGAGTCTCTTCTTATGCATGAGTTCTGTGAGAAGGAAGGTATCAGACATTGCTTCTCAGCTCCTAGAACTCCCCAACAAAATGAGGTAACTGAAAGGAAAAATAGAACACTCATTGAAACTGCAGGTACATTACTGGCTGATGCATACATGCCACTAACCTTTTGGGCAGAGGCTGTAAGCACAGCAAACTATGTCCTGAATAGGAGTTTAATTCACAAACTAAAGAATAGGACTCCCTATGAATTGCTCAAATGGAAGAAACCTAAAATTAACTATTTTAAAGTATTTGGTTGTACATGCTATATACACAATAACAACAAGAAATACATTAGAAAGTTTGAAGCTAAGACTGAAGTGGGAGTTTTTCTAGGATACTCCCAAGTAAGCAAGGCTTATAGGGTATTTAATAAATCAACCTTAAAAGTTGAAGAGTCTATTCATGTGTCATTTGATGAGACTAACATGTACTGCAAGGAGAAAAAAGTTTCTACCATTAGCAACTTGCAGGTACCCCACTTGTGTGAGACATTGGATGGACTAAACCTCGCCCAAGAGGTTCCTACTCATCCCTCTCCACAGGTCATTGAAGATAGTGAAGAAGATGAAGCTGAAGAACATGAGCCTCAACCAACAACAAGTATAATTCCACAAGAGGAATTCATTCAAAATGCTGTTGCACAACCAACTCCACCCACTGATTTTGTCACACTTAGAGATCACCCCAGATCTCAAGTAATTGGAGACATTTCAGCAGGTGTACAGACAAGGCATCAACTCAACAAAGACTTGATGCATGCCTGTTTTCTCTCTCAGGTTGAACCTCTAACCATTCATGATGCTGAGCAAGATCCCCACTAGATCCTTGCAATGCAAGAGGAACTAAACCAATTTGAGAGATGTAGAGTTTGGGATTTGGTTCCAAGACCCCAAAATTATCCAGTTATTGGAACCAAATGGGTTTTCAGGAATAAGCTTGATGCCCAAGGAGTCATTGTGAGGAACAAGGCTAGGCTTGTTGCTCAAGGATATAAGTAAGAGGAAGGAATTGACTATGATCAGACTTTTGCACCAGTTGCAAGGTTGGAAGCTATAAGGATTTTTCTTGCCTATGCAGCATTCAAGAAGTTCAAATTTTTCAAATGGATGTAAAGAGTGCCTTCTTAAATGGAGTACTACAATACGAGGTTTATGTAGAACAACCTCCAGGTTTTGTTTCTCCAACTTATCTCTCTTATGTTTTTAGATTAAATAAGGCTCTTTATGTTCTAAAGCAAGCTCCAAGAGGTTGGTATGAGAAATTGACAAGTTTTTTATTGGAGCATAAATTTACAAGAGGAACTGTAGATAAAACTCTTTTCACTAGACATCATAAGGACCAAATTTTGTTAGTACAAATCTATGTACATGACATCATATTTGGCTCTACAAATTCAAAATTGTGCAAGAGGTTTTCTGACCTCATGCATTCTAAATTTGAAATGAGTAGCATGAGAGAGCTTTCATATTTCCTTGGTCTCCAAGTGAAACAACTCCCTGATGACATCTTCATCTCACAAGCAAAATATGCTAAAGAACTTCTAAAGAAATTTGGGATGGCTGATGCCTCAGCAAAGAAAACTCCCATGACCACAAATGTTGTTGTGGACTCTGATATATCAGGAAAACCTGTAGATCAGAAACTTTATAGGGGCATTGTTGGGTCCCTATTATACCTCACAGCAAGTAGGCCAGATATTATGTTTGCTACATGCCTTTGTGCTAGGTTCCAAGTGAACCCTAAAGAATCTCATCTAATTTTCTTAAAAAAGATTTTAAGATATATAAAGAGTTGTCCTGATCTAGGCCTATGGTATCTTGCAGAATCAGAATTTGAGTTAATTGGATACTCTGATGCTGATTTTGCTGGATGTAGGGTAGATAGAAAAAGTACTTCAGGAACTTGTCAGTTCCTGGGTATGAGACTAGTATCTTGGTTTTGTAAGAAGAAAACATCAGTGTCAACATCCACTGCTGAGCAGAATATATTGCAGCAGGCAGCTGTTGTTCACAGATGCTGTGGATACAGAATCAACTTTTAGATTATGAGTTCAACTTAAATAATTCAACCATATTCTGTGATAATACTAGTGCTATAACCATAGCACAAAATCCAGTTCACCATAGTAGGACAAAGCATATTGATATAAGACATCATTTCATTAGGGAGTGTGTAGACAAAAATAAGATTAAGCTTGTCTATATCTACACTGATTTACAGAAAGCTGATATATTCACCAAACCTCTGGATGAGAAAAATCATGCTTTCTTTCTAAATCAGCTGGGAATGATCAATGGAGAAGGCTTAACTTAAGTTCTGTCTGCATTCGATGAATTTTCCAAAGTTCGTCGAACGGAGTTCGACGAACCGGGGAAGGTTTGAGAGATATTCGTCGAACGGAGTTCGCCGAATTCTCTATGTGAAACAATTTTCGTCGATCGGAGCTCAACGAACTTTGCTTCAGAAGATATTCGTCGACCGGAGTTCGATGAATTGTCTTCAAGTCTTCTGAATGAGATCGACGAATTATTTATTATTAACTCATTTCGTTGACCTCAGTTCGAAGAATTCATTTCATTTTCGTGGAACGGAGTTTGTCGATTCATATTCAGGAAAACCTTATATCTAGGTTTTCTTCGACCTCCATCCCGCACTTTTTGTTCCCTTGCACTTGATCGTCGTTTTCTCTGTCTTTCTTGCAGGTGATCTCAATGGCGATTCTAGTAGGAGCTCTAGCCGCTATGAAGTTTGACACTGGCTTTAATGTCAACTTCGAATCATTCCAGTACTCAGACCCAATCTTTCTATATATTCTAGAACTTCTGGAAGAACAGAATCTGAAGAACTTGATGACCACTAGGATAAAGTTGGCCGGAACAGAAATCAGAGAATGGGTCTATACTTCATCCACTTCTGAAGACAATACTATGACAGGATCAATCGCCGGTAACACTGTCTCCTTAACCCCCGCTATTTTAACTGAAATATTTGGTTTGACAAATGGAGAAGAGGATTTAGAAATTGATTCTGAAGAATTTAATATGATGCTAAATCTGATGGGTTATGTTGGTGACAACCCACATAAATTGTTGAAGAGGCATTTGTCTGCAGCATACAAGTTCATGGCAGACATTGTTGGGAAAGTCTTGTTTGGCAAGCATACTGCCCATGACTACATCACAAGACATCAGTTCTTGGTCATGTGTGCATTAATAATTAAGAAGCAAGTGGACTGGGCTCAAATCATCTTTGATCTGATAAAGAAGAAAAATAACAAGAAGGAAGTGTGCTTTGGAAGGATCCTAGGGATCTTCCTCAAGGAAAAGACTGCTGAATCACTGGTCTCACAGACCATATTCATCAATGCCAGTAAAAGGCTCACCTGTGCCTTATTTGGCAGGTGGGAGAGGATAATCACCAAGCCCACTAAGGCTTCTACCTCTTCCACCCCAGCTTCTGAAGGCACCAGGGCTGTTAAAGCCACTCCCACACCTGCTGAGGAGATTCATCCCACTCCACCCTCTCTTCCAGCACCCCTTCCAGCAAAACAACTCACCTCCTCTCCCATTATTTCTTCAACACCCCAATCACAACAACCTACTCATGTTCCTACTCCACCTCCATCTCCACCACTTGACATCACTGACATTCCCTCTTCCCCTCTTCCAGAAAATCCACAACCAACACCTCCTGAATTACCTCAACACACCTATATTCCTACACCACCACAGTCTCCACTTCCCCCACATTTATCCTCCATACCATCTTACATCCTACCCACAGACACCATGATGCAAGATGCCACCCATCCATCCTCATCACCATCACACCTCAACATACTTGATGTTCCACCCTCCATTCCATCACTGGTTGCCACCTCTTCCACACCCACTGCCACACCATCTACCACTTTCTCTTTGGACCCCTCTACCATATCCTCTATCATCACCATCTTCACTCCCCTTCTGAAATCCCTAATAGAAGAGGCCATTACACCTCTTGCTACCACCATTCAATCTTTATCTGCTCAAATCTCTGCCCACACTGCTGCCCCCTCCTCAGTCAGGGGCCTGGCCTCAGTCCCCACTGAAACCAGGCAGGGGGAGATGCCTGATGATGAAGCAGCAGCAACAGCTTCAAATAATTCAGCAGCAACAGCTTCAGATACTTCAGCACTAGCACCAGTAGAGACTTCAGCCCCAACAGCATATACAGATTGTATAGATACAGATTTAATTGATTTAGTTGATTTTATTGATACTGATATGGACATTGATGAAACTGTTGGTGATTTTATCCTCAATCCCACAGTTAATTTACAAGAATTGCTGAAAAGTTTTAACACTGTACATATGCAGTATCTTCCAGAAGACTTTACTAAGCCACAGTTGGCTATTATTCCTTATACTTCTCCTATCAGTCCAGCAGTTTCTAAGCAACTCTGTGACAGTTTTGAAATTCCAGTTTCTGCACCAACCTCTACAGTCATTCCATCCTCTCCAGAAGCTCTCTCAGCACCAATTTTTGTGATGGATGACTCTCCCATGTCAGATCTAGATGAGTTGATCTTGGCTGATATTGAGGAAGAAAATAAGGCAGCAGCTGAAAGCTCTGTCCCAATTACTTCTGATGCTTGTACAGTCTCTTCTTCAATTTCTGCTGAAACTCCAGCTTTTGAACCTTCTGCTCCTCCTCCAGAAAAGACTGCTATTTATGATAAAGCCCTGAAATCATTGGATGCTCTGTATGATAATCCTCAGGGTTCTGCAAGTGATGATGATGAAGATGATGATGAAGATGATTCAGATGAAGAAGCTGCCAAGAAGAAGAAGAAAATGCTGTCAAAGAAAAGGAAAGCCCCTCCTCCTCCTGCTGCTAAACCAAGCTCAAAGAATGACAACCCATTCTACATCCTTCAAAATATTACTCCATATAAAGGAATGCCAGCATGGATGTGGTTGCCTAAGAATCAGCAAAAGGAGAGGAAAAGAAGTAGGAAATATTCTCCTCCACCAGTTCAGAGATATAGAAGAGATCCACCTCCTCCACCTCCTCCAGCAGCTGGTGCCACTGGCTCTAGCTCTCAGAGATCTGCCCCTATGCAAACGTATCAGAGACATCAAGGGAGATCGTCTGGAAGCAGTCAACAAAGACATCATTATTCAGGAAATCAACAACAGCAACATCAACAACATCAACAACATCAGCAGCAACAGCCAACTCTCTCTGCAGAATAGAAAACTGGCAGTCCCAACAAGCCAGATTCACCTCCTGTTCCTTTTGAGGATCCTGAGATAGCAAACACCGCTAGAATGGCTAGATTTCAGGAACTTATTGGTCTGCCCTTGATTAATAAAGCAAAAGCTGAAGGCAAAGACATATCAGAATATACAACTATGTCAAAATACAGGAAGGAAGAACTAAAAAGATTTGATAAAGCAAACAAACTGTTTAATGTTGATGATTACATGAAACTCCATCCTGAAGCAGTGGTCCCTAGAACTACATCTCTGAAGATTATTGGGGCAGCTGATATGACAATGACAAAGGCACAGGCTTTGGATCCAAAGAGAGAAATTATCTTTACCAAGCCAGGAGAAAAGCCTAAAGAGGACAAGACCATAGAGAAGAAGCAGAAGAAGTAATCTTTACTTTGTTTTAATTTCCTCTGCATTTACTTTCAAACTATGTTATCTGTTTAAACAAAGCCTATGTACATATATATCTGTCGCATGTGTTAGTAATTCTCTGCCAGATATATCTTTTTCTTGCTTTTTTTATCTTTATGTTTATGTTTTGAGTCTATTAGTGACCTCACCCAAATAGGGGGAGATTGTTGGATCCCTAATTGATTTGGGCTAGGTTCACTAAACTTAGGATGTGACCCAACATGTATAGCCAGGGTCAAATTTGTGTCCTAGAGTCTAGGCCAAGTCCTTATAGTCAATATCAGATGGACCAGCTATCAACAAGACCATCAGAGACTCAAGACTTAGAAGATTTCAAGACTAAGTAAAAATGAGTTCGACGTTCGTCGAACTCAGGTCGACGAAAGGCGTTCTCAGCTCGACGATCTTGAGATATTTCATTGAGCTGAGCTCGACGATCTTCATTCTCTGTTCGACGAAAACTGGGATACTTCAACAGACTAAAGACAGGGTAACTCCAAATTTTTCTAAGTCCAACTTCAAGCTTTGGTCGACGAACAAGATTCTGAGCTCGACGAACTTGGACCTCAAGTTCACAACTTCTCAGGTCGACGAAGTCAACTTCTCAGGCCGACGAATCCTCAGGTCGACGAACTGTGTTCTTTGGTCGACGAATTCTGGAACCAGAAGATTTGTGTCGACACTTAGGGCATGTGTCGACACCCACTATGTCAACACCAGAATACTTGTGTCGACACCAAGATTAATCAGTGGACACCCACCTGTGTCGACACCAGAAGTTTTCATGTCGACACACAAAAACACAAACTATTTGACTAAGTCCAAAATTGTTGCTGAACTCCAGTCGACGAATGCAATTGTCAGCTCGACGAACTTCAGACAGAAAAGGCAAAGCTCTGAAGCATGCAAGTTCAGTTATCAGCTCGACGAACTTGGAACTCAGCTCGACGAACAGAGGCTGTCTGGTCGACGAATACGAAATCTCAGTTCGACGAACTAGTAACTCAGCTCGACGAATTCTGTTATTCGTTCGACGATTCCAGACTTAGCCATTTCCGGCATTCAATCCTCAAATGCAATAATTCCTGACAGATTAAATGCTCAAACATTCTCTGAATGTAGCCGTTAAAGGATGCATTAATTACAGTCTTCTTCAGGAATATTACTTGCAGATTTTCCACGGGACAGTTGAGGAAATGAGTAAATGCTGAATATTCTCAAGGCGTCAACATTAATTACAGAGGCTTCAAATTTTTGAACAGACATAGAAGAAAATAGATCGACAGAAGGGCAAGGAAGAGAACACTAGTGCACAAGAAAATACTCAGTCAGAAAAATACAGATAGATAGACTGACTGCAAGATTTCATACAACACCAGAAAAGATTCACACAAAAACTCATTCTGAAGTTTACAGTGATAGGTAGTGATATTCAGAAGAAGAAGAACAACTATAATATATCAAGAGTCTTCTTCTTCAACATTTTCTCCAGGACTTCTCCAATGACAACAGATATCAAATCAGTCAAGAAGATCATGCATCACTGCTTGTCAAGAACACTGATTGAAGACCTATCACCCTACAGCAAAGCTCCAGATCTTTCCTGAATCATTCTACATCTCATGGGGAGCTTTTGCTAACATCATTCCACATACATCTTCTCTCTGATTGTTGACAGAGAAGACAAAATCATTATCTCACCCCATCCTGTACAAAGGGTTGTCATCTCCCTTCAAAAGTAATTCCTGCTTGCAAGTCTCCTTACTGAAAGACTTGAGTTGGTTTTTGGGGATCTGATCAAAACTCATTGGTGTCAGGCACCTGATCAAAAATCTGAGTGGATTCCTACCAAGGGTGGTAGAAGAGTGGATGTACCCAGTTGAGGGGGAACCACTATAAACTTCTTGTGTCGTCTGGTTGCTTATCTTTTCTTTTTGTTCTTGCTGTGTGGCCGTGAGTAGGATTAATAGTATCTGTTTTTCTGTTCTCCATTTATTTACTGCACCTTACAGTTTACAGCAAAAGCTGTAACAGCACATTTATAGGGACCTAATAAATAATAAATA
The DNA here is from genome assembly GCA_039583875.1 of Platanthera guangdongensis. NCBI lineage: Eukaryota > Viridiplantae > Streptophyta > Magnoliopsida > Asparagales > Orchidaceae > Platanthera > Platanthera guangdongensis. Next base: position 135,913,604 of record CM077165.1, read on the forward strand.
TACTCTATTCACCCCCCCTCTAGAGTATTGTAGATCTAACCCTCACTTTCACGAGCCATCCAAGGGATTACCGCTAACGTGTTGTTTCTATCAACACTACTTCAACTCAAAGTAACCACCGACAACCTTGAGCTAACATCTTCCAGCGCACGTGTTTTGGGGAACGCTCTAGTACCAGTCGTAGGCACCATTACTCTTCTGATCACTCTTGAAGAAGCACCTGGGCAAGCAACCTATAACATACAGTTCATTGTCATCAAAGCTGACTCTGACTACACCGCAATACTCCAACAATCGCTCCTGGATGTTTTTCAATCACGTTCCCGCCACTTCCATCCTTGAGCTGTTTTTTTTCCGCTCATTTATTTATCTGCTATTATAAAAACTGCAAGCTCGGCGTTGCGAAAACTATCTTTTTGTTGTTCGTTTTATTAATACCTAACTAAGAAGTAGTTTAGTCAGGCTAGGTCGCGCAACCGGATTGAGTACCTACATTCTCCGGCAGTTGGATTGAGTACTTACATTCTCCGCCGTTACCGCAAACCAACACCTTGTCGTCGCCAGGGCCTGCCCCCCTCGCGATTGCAACCAGACTGAGTACCTACATTCTCTGGTGGTCAGATTGAGTACTTACATTCTCCGGAAACTAAGTCGCGAGCCTGACTCGTGCAACCTCACAAGGGTCTGCCCCCTTCACGACAAAGCCACGGACCTGAGCCGTGCAAACTAAGCCGCGAGCCTGACACTTGCAACCTCACAAGGGCATGCCCCCCATCGCGACAAAGCTGCGGACCTGAGCCGTGCAAACTAAGCCGCAAGCCTGACTCGTACAACCTCGCAAGGGCCTGCCCCCCTTCGCGACAAAGCCGCAGACCTGAGACGTGCAAACTAAGCCGCGAGCCTGACTCATGCAACCTCGCAAGTGCCTGCCCCCTTCGCGACAAAGTCGCGGACCTGAGCCGTGCAAACTAAGCCGCGAGCCTGACTCGTGCAACCTCGCAAGGGTCTGCCCCCCTTCACGACAAAGCCGCGGACCTGAGCCTTGCAAATTAAGTCGCGAGCCTAACTCGTGCAACCTTAGTCAGCCCCCCTTCGCGACAAAGCCGCAGACCTAAGCTGTGCAACCTAAGCCGCGAGCCTGACTCGTGCAACCTCGCAGGGGCATTCCCCCCTTTCGAGACAAAGCTGCAGACCTGAGCCGTGCAACCTAAGCCGTGAGTCAGACTCGTGCAACTTCGCAAGGGCCTGCCCCCCTTTTGTGACAAAGCTGCGGACCTGAGCCGTGCAACCTAAGCCGCGAGCCTGACTCGTGCAACCTCGCAAGGGCCTGCCCCTTCGTGACAAAGCTGCAGACCTGAGCCGTGCAAACTGAGCCACGAGCCTGACTCGTGCAACCTCGCAAGAGCCAGCCCCCCTTCGTGATAAAGCCACGGACCTGAGTCGTGCAACCTAAGCTGTGAGCCTGACTCATGCAACCTTGCAGGGGCCTGCCACTTACCCGACAAAGCCGCGGACCTGAGTCGTACAACCTAAGCCGCGAGCCTGACTCGTGCAACTTCACATGGGCCTGCCCCCTTTCGCGACAAAGCTGCGGACCTGAGCCATGCAACCTAAGCCGCGAGCCTAACTCATGAAACCTCGCAAAAGCCTACCCCCCTTTCGCGACAAAGTCGCGGACCTGAGCCGTGCAACCTAAGCCGCGAGCCTGACTAGTGCAACTTCGCAAGGGCCTACCCCCCTTTCGCGACAAAGCCGCGGACCTAAGACGCGAGCCTGCTTTGTGAAACCTCGCAAGGGCCTGCCCCCCTTCGCGACAAAGCTGCAGACCTGAGCCCTGCAACCTAAGCCACGAGCCTGACTCATGCAACCTCTCAAGGACCTGCCCCCCTTTGCAACAAAGTTGCGGACCTGAGTCGTGCAACCTAATCCGCGAGCCTGACTCGTGCAACCTCTCAAGGGCCTGCCCCCTTTCACGACAAAGTCATGGACCTGATCCATACAACCTAAGCCGCGAGCCTGACTCGTGCAACTTTGTAATGGCCTGCCCCCTTTCGCGACAAAGCCGCGGACCTGAGCGGTGCAACCTATGCCATGAGACAGACTCGTACAAACAAAGCCGCGGACCTGAACCGTGCAAACAAAGCTGCGGACCAGAGCCGCGTAAACAAAGCCATGGACTAGAGCCACGCAAACAAAGCCGCGGACAAGAGCTGCGCACACAAAGCCACGGACCAGAGCCGTGCAAACAAAGCAGCTAAGATGACATGAAAAATAATGTCATACAAAACAGCTAGAATGATACAAAAAGGGCAATCAGCGCCTAAGGACAACAACAACAAATCCTGAACAAAAGGCAAAATACAGTACAACAAACTCGACAACAAAATACAAATGCACAACTGCGAAGATATAAAAGCTACTACTCGTCATTCAAAATGCTCGTCTTCAGAAACATCTGCAAAGTTGAAGCTGGATGTGTCACATCCCAAGCTCTTGCTAACCAGGCGGACCGAGACACCACGCCAGAGCGCCAGCTCACGAACGTCGTCCATCTGAGGCTCCACCTCCTTGGACCAAATCTCGTCACGAACCTCCTCTGCAATCAGACTACGATCTCACATGTAGTATAATGATTCCAGGTACTCTACAAGTCCCGTAGCCTTCAATTCTGACACGTGGCTATCAGAAGACAGCATCTCCACTTGGGACTTTGCCGCCCGGAGCTGAGACTCAAGGTCGGTGGCTTCCTCTCGTGCCGTCTGTAGTTGAGTCTCCAAGCCCAGAGCCTCCTACTTCAAGTGCTTCAACATCTGGGTGGTCCTCTCCACCAGGGTTTTCTCCACCTCCAAGGCTGCATGTGCGTCCTCTAGCTCGAATTTTAGCGCTAACCAGGTCCTTCAAAACCGTGCAATGTCCCGATCATGCTCCTTCAAGGAGGCAAGCGAGCTCAACGTCGACCGGAGCTTCTCCTGGAGAGCAAGGTACCCATCCTTCAAACTCACGTAATGGTCATTCTAGGTTACCGCAATCTGGGCCTGGGTCTCTATATGCACAAGGAAAAGGCTAAAGTTAGCACCAAATAATAATGAAAAAATGAAGAAAGGAATCTTTACAACGAATCAGAGCGTTTACCGCATCACTCATCACCCTCAAAGAAGGGGACATTCGTGGAGCAGCTATCTCCGAAGACACCTGAGGAACTGGGGATGCAAGTATCTGCACCTCGGGAGTCGACTTAGGACAGGCATCAAAAAAAGCCACCACCACTACTATATCAAGGTCACCAGGAGGGGACGCCACATCTTTCCTCTTCCGGCCCCCGCACTGAGAAGTCCCAGCGATCTGAGTAGTGTCCGAAGATATACCATACAGTAGCAAGCGCTTCTCCTCCACATAGACGAAAATATTGAATATACGTTTGGCTAGTTCACGAGGCTCTGAAAACCCAAGAACCGGGGAAAATTCTCGTTCCTTCCCTCTCACGTGATGACAGCGATCAGGCAGTGTGTCCTACACCTCGGGAAGGCTCCATGAATTCATAACATACCCAAACAGAGTGTTCCCATGTCGGCGGTCTTTGCGAGCCTCAAACTCAAACCAACTTTTGTTACTGCGGACCTCCACCCGCTCGCCACCATCGGAGCGGACATCGCACCAATCTCAAAATTGTTCTAAGGAAAACCGTCATCCATGCTCGCTAAAAAAGGCAACTAAGCCCATAATTCGAGTAATTCCAACCGGGATAAATTGGGAAATTGACACCCCACAGAAATTCAAGATCTCGATCACCTCCTCACATGGCGGGAAGCAGAAGCCGGACCTCAGGGAAACTTCGCAAATCGTCAACCAGCCGTGAGGGGGATTATGGACTCGCTCCTCAGGACGTGGAATCCTCACCTCCAAATCAGCAGGAAGCCCATATTTCTTCCTCCAGATTTCAACACCGTCATCAGTTAAAGAAGAGCTCAAGCGCATCGGACCGAAAGAACTCTTCGAGACCTACACAACACAAAGATAAAAGAGTCATGTTTGCCTCATAAAAATTGAAGGCTTGGAGTCACGCATCTAAGCGCGTGCAGCCTAAACCATGCGCAAAACGAGTGCGTAACCGCGTATGGGAGCGCGCACGATCAAAGGAAAAGCCCGCCCGCTCACACCCGCGTGCTCGCACCTGCACGCGCACGGCTTAGGCACGCACGCACAACCCGGGCGCACGTGGCCTGGGAGCACGCGGTCTGGCGCTCGCCCGCAACCCAGGCGCGTGCGCAACCCGGGCGCGCGGCCCGGGGCGCGTGGGCGACTGGGGGGCGCGCCCGCAGCTGAAGCGCGCGCGGTACGGCGTGCGCGGCCGGGGTGCGCGAAGCCCGGCGCGCGCGGCCTGAGCCACGCGCTGCTTGGCGCGCGCGCGGCCGTGTACGGTGTCTTCGTCGTCCATCTCTTCTTCAGCAAGTTTGCTCCAGGTACCTTCAGAACACTGCCCTTCGCTGCCTCCGCTTTCTCGCCGGAGGTTGACATGACAACATGAAAGATGATGGCAGCAGGAAAATTCTTCTTCCCTCGCTTGCTTTGCTCTCCAACAATATGGATTTGACGGGCAATTGATGAGTTACATCACTATTTATAAGAAGGATTCCCCCATGATCTCCTCCCAAAATGGGAGACCATGTGGTTGACTAGTCAACCCCACCTCCCATGAACACCCCATAATGAGGAAAACATGGGGAGGCGGGGCTCACTCCCTCTCTCTTAAGAAAACTGCCCCCTCTTCAGGAGGGAGCCGCCGGCCGGGCCGCCGCCGGCCAGGCCGCCGCCAGCCAGGCCGCCGCCCGCCTGGCCCCTGACTAAGCCACCAGCTGCCGCCGCCACCCGACCGCCCCACCACCGTCGACGACTGCCCGTCGTCCGATCGTGGTGGGCTCTCCTCGCCGTCCGATCTGGTGGGTAACCACCCACTAACCCACTAAGTGAGTGGTGGGGCCCGCCATAATCTTCTCCATGAGGCTATAAAAGGAGCCCCAGTGCCTCCTCATAATGGACTTTTTGGCTCTCGGTCATCTTCTTCCTCAGGAGAGAGCTCTGTCGGACTCCTCCCTCGGGTCATCCTCCAGCCACCTCGAGCCACTAGTGTGACACCAGCAAGGAAACACCCTCATGTCTTGGAACGCAACGCGGGAAAGAAGGAGGAAGACCACTACGAGAGGACACGCCAAAGTCGCGCCTCAAACTTCAAGACTCCACAACCACCTCTCGGATTCCAGTATCCGACTAGCATCCACGGCGCAGCCTGTTGCCCGCTGGGAGCCGAAGTTTCTCTCTCTCCCCAAGCTGTAACAGGGAGCGGCTTGTCGCCCCCGATTCTCCGAACGCATTGTAATTAGAAGCAGCTAGTGGACTTTGCCGGGCACAGATCCGGCCCCGTGGTTTTTTACTCGGTTGAGGATTATTTCACGTCATCACATCTTGTGTCAACCTTCTATTCTCATTGACTGTGTGCGTGCTCGACCGCTCCGCAATCTAAGACGGTACAAGTAAATCCGGTCTGACCAGGGCAACGAGTTAGTCCGCAACAATCGGTAAGTAAAAATAATGGAGAAATATTATTGGGAGGAGAGAGGGACTCGGCCACCCAAGCGCCGATCCTAGGCCGTTCAAGCAAGACGAAGAGGGCGGGAAAGGTGGTCATTGAAAGTGGTTGGATTAGGTGGTGTATGGCGTGTAAGAGAGACGGGAAGAAGATGTGGTTGGCAGAGTGACTAGGAAATTGATACTCAGTTCTCATTTTTCTGTCGCCGCTTAGATCATGAGAGGAGAGTTTCTTTCTCTTCTACCTGTGCTGCTCAGCCACTCGATCGAAGGGAAGAAAGATATAAAGCATCGAACTCGCCTGGATCTTCAACTACTCCGTGCTTGTGGACCTGGCGATCGAAATCTTCTCGAACTTGATCTTTTTTCTTTGCATTGGGCGTCGATGGTGTCTTGTTTTTCTTGTTGTTGTTGCCAATATCTTGGAGGAAAACTCATTTGTCAGCGCTTCTAGTTGAAAATAACAAGATCTGCATATCATGTCTCGGCCTGAGATAAATCTGTGCATTTCACGGGCTGCAGCCGCCTCCAATAGGATTTCTTCGTTGTTTTGAGAATCTGGGTCAACATCGCTTGTATTATTTCCTATCAACATCAAAGGGAGAAAGACTATTGAAATTGTTGAAGTGAAAGTGGCGGCCTGTGCTGACAGACCACACGGACTGGTGCAGCGACATGGTTGATCAGAACGTGCAAACTGGTGTGGTGTCTAGCCAAATCAGCTATTGGTTTGCGGGCTCAGCCAGTTTTCCAAGTTTGTAACCGGGCGGATTGGTTATCTATCCGCGGGAGTTGTGGACTCATCTGGAGTTTTTTGAGTCCGGCTTGTTGCGGAGTCTTCTGGAGCTCGCGAGATCGGCATAGTCTTGTGCCTTTGGTCTTGTTCTCTGGTGGAGCGGTTTGGTGGAGACCGCGGAGATCGCCAGTTAGTGCGGTCTAGTTCTTGTATCCGCTGGTGTTGTGTTCGTACCCGGGATTTCTGTAGGTGTGGACCTGGTCACATTTTGTACCAAGTCTGGTTGTCCTCAGTCCGAGAGTTCACACGGGTAGTGCGGACTGCTTCTCTATTCGCCGAGTTTGGCAGCTTGATTAAGCATGGTTTGTGCTCTAGTCATGAGCACGAAGTGTGCGGACTGGAGCAGTGTACGCAGGTGTGGCGGACTGGTCCTGGTTTTGGCCTTGACAGTGTTCAAGGCGGATAGGTTCTCTGTTCGGCCTTGTCGGGGCAACAAAGGCAGACTGGTTTCATGTTCGCGCTATGCGGATACGTTTGTGCTAACTATGAAAAGGGTGGTGATCCTATCAGTTATAACGGTGATAACACTCATCTCTGTGCCTATAAATAGGTCCCCCTATCACATCATAAACCATTGAATGAATAATAAGTTGAACTCAACTGAAATTGTTGCGGGCTATTTTTTGTATCTACACGGCTTGAGAAGTTATCCAGTTTGTTATTGCAGATTGTGCGGCTAGTATTGAGAAACCAGGGACTTGGTTCTGACGGTTAGTCAGGGATTAGTGCGGCTTGCGGTTAGCAATCAACGGTTTGCAGCAAGTCGCGGCTTGCGATCAGGCGGTCTTGTCATCAGCTAGATTTCCCAGTTCAATAAGACTGTCCACTTCTAGCGCTCTGTCTGTTCAGTTCGGCAACAACTATTCGCAGACTCTGGTAGCTAGGCGACATTGCCGTCAGGCAGCTTGCAGATTGTAGATAAGTTCTTCAGCTTTAAATAATAGGGTGTCCGTGCGGTTAGGTTACGGTTTGGCGACTTGACAGTTTCAATGGACTCCTTAGTTCAGTTCGGCAGAGTTTGCGGTTACCGGTTCTGTCCGCCCGGCTTGTTTTTTGTCGTATATATTTTTTACTTCCTTCGGGTACATTGACGAATCATGTCTCGCCATGTATACCTCACATTGTAAAGAAGATTGATATCCATGTTTCTTATTCTTTTTATTGTGCTTGTATTATTTGGACTTGGTTTGGTTGAGTGTTCCTGCGACCTAGTTCCCATTTTCTGCTTATCATAAAATTCCACATGGTAGTAGAGGGAATAGTGGTTTGAGTAGTGATCAATCGCAGAGCTTGCTTTTGCTTCTGGGAGTTTTCAAGTTACTAGTGTTGTAACAATGGAAGGAGGTTTCACAAGAGGACTTGGTATTGAACTCTTGACGCCGACAAACTTTTAGAAGTGGGGATCGTGCATGGATAGTTATCTTCTGGGCGAAGACCTTTGTGAGGTCGTCTGTGGAGACGACAGACAAGAAGTGACTGTTGCCATTGGCAATGCTGAAGCGGTGAGAGCTTAGAGAAAGATAAAGGCTAAGGCGAAGTTTACTCTTAAGCGGGCTATCTCATCGGATTTCTTTGACCACATCATTGTATGTTGGTCAACTGCTGAGATTTGGACTTCCCTTGATGGGTTGTTCAATAAGAGGAATTAAGCGCGACTATAGTTCTTAGATAATGAGTTGACGAGATCCACTCAGAGAGATTTATCCATTTCTACGTTCTTCCTGAAGATGAAGAACCTGTGTGCTGAGATTTCTATATTGGACCCTGATGAACCAATTTTAGAGGTGAAGCTTAAGAGGCACATAATCCATGGATTGAGGAATAAGTATGTTGCCTTCATTACTTCTGTTAAAGGCTGGGCCACTCAGCCGTCATTGCTTTAGCTAGGGAACCTGCTATCTTCGTAGGAAAGCCTATCAAGACAAATTGCTGGGGTTACTATCTCTGGAGGGGCTAGTGAGTCTCTCTTCTCAGGGAAGAAGAAGAGGTGGGACAAGAAGAAGAAGTAGATGTATGTTGGCGATGGTCATTTTACTTCATATCAGCAAAAGAAGAGCCAATCTTCTATGAGGGATTGGAAGAAGAAAGAAGGACCAAGGTGCTACAGATGTAATCTGTCTGGTCACTTTACTAAGGTCTGCAAAGTAAAACTTCAGCCAAGGCATGCTGCAGGAAAAGAAGAAGCTATATCCAGGGCCGGGGAAGGAGGATGGGAAAACACTTTTATGACGGGCACGTGTTGTAACACCCCAAAGCCCAGAAATTGACAAAAGTTGGGTGACACGGCCTGGGACACGGGCGTGTCCCTGAGCGTGTCCATAGTACACGGCCTGTGACACGGGCGTGTCACAGGGTGTGTCATCGCGGTCGACGAACTCAACTCGACGAAGTTGAGCTGGGGCGTGTCTAGTGCTGTGTATGGGCACATAGCATGGGACATGGGCGTGTCACAGGAAGTGTGACTCTCGGGTTGATTTCGATGTTGTGCAGCCTGAAGAACACAGCCACAGACACGGGCGTGTCTAAAGGCGTGTGGTGACATGGCCCGTGACACGGGCGTGTCACATGGGCGTGTACTTGACTAGATAAGTCGGTTGAACACCGTTTGGGGAACACGGCCTGGGACACGGGCATGTCACAGGTCGTGTCAGGCAAAAAATATGATTTTGAGGTAAAATCATGGCCGTCTGTTCCTTCAGCTGAGATCCAACGGCTGAGCTGCATCCCTGTGTCCTTAAGGCCGGGAATGGGTTGAAAGAACTCATTTGTAAGTGGATTTCCTCTTTCTACACTTCTAGAGAGAGCGAGAGGAAGAGGGAGGAGGAAGAAGAGGGGCTGGTCACCGGTGGTGCTGCGGAATTCCGACGAGAAATCTGAGGCCAGCGTTACGGAGGAAAAGCTGTTGCAGTCCTTTCTAGCCAGCTAGGATCTCATGGCACCGACGCGGTCTTCAAGGGTAACGACCTTTCTTCCTAGCCATGTGAAGGCTTCCTTTTGGCATATGCATATGATTCCCCCACCATAAGGTGGTTTGTTATGGGAGTCTTTGGGTTGATTCATGGAATCCCCAGTTGATTGGCATATAGATCCAGAAATGGAGTACGGAATAGGCATGTTGTGTGAAGCCCATCTGGACAGGTTGGTCTGGATTGGTGATGTTGCATACGAACTGGAGAAGACTCCGTGATAAACGTGGAGTTTAAGTAGTCGACGGGTTATACCTGTGAAAGTTAGTAGCATGAAGTACTGGAGTGGTAGTCCAGGAAAATATCTATGTTATGCTTGTGTTATTGGGTTATACCTGTGAAGCGAGTAGCGGAAAGTACCGGATTGGAAGTCCGAGAAAGGCCCTTTGTAATGCTTGATGTTCATAGGTGGTACCTGTGAAAGGGAGTAGCAGGAAGTACTGGCGTGGTAAGCCAGGAAAGACCCCTGACATTTGTGATACTTGCGGTGTGGTACCTGTGAAAGGAAGTAGCTGGAAGTACTGGTGTGCCCAGGAAAGACCCGCCGATATTGTGATAGGAAATGGGTGTAAGAAAACACCCAGGCTTTAATGCCAAACAGGTTCGGTGAAACTGACCCGCGCCTTTTCTTTAGCCGCGAGTACGCTGTGCTCGGTGATGGCACGGCGATTTGAGCAATGGGGGGTGGATGATCCGAGCTGCGTTATGTCCGTCTGACGTGAGACCTGAAAGTGCGGTCTGTTGGAGCGCATAGCGAGAGTCTTAGGCCTACGCGCCATGACACAATGGGGGGCTACGACCCAATCCCGGTGCATTAATACTAGAACTCCGGCTGCACGCCGTGGAGTAAATGCTCAAGTGATTTGTCATTGGGTTGCGACCCTGATACGGTGGTGGGCAACTGGCTTGCCGGTACACCAAGAATGTGCCCTAAGTGCACGGATCGTCAGGCCGTGTGGCTGATGGTTGTGATGGAATGTATGTGCGTGAGAGCACATTGAATGCCATATATACATGCTTGTGAAATGCTATGCCTGCAGGGAAGAAAACCGCTGCCCCGCAAAAAGGGGTAGTGTCATTATAATTTGGTCAGCTGAATGATGACCATTGCATGTTTGCCACCGTTGGGTGGACTGTCCCTGTGCAGGTGCTGGAGAGCCAAGCGGGACACATAAAAACTGAAGTCCCTGCTGCTATTGCTGCTGCTGCCGCTACTAGCCCTTGAAGGCTAACCTAAATGAAAGTTTTGTGTTTTCTTTATACGTGGCCGGCCTGCGCCAATGTTGAGGCCACTGTTGTGAAAGTCCTGTAAGGCCATAAGGCCAACTGTTTGTATTTGTAAAACATTCCTATGATATATAAAATGTGGAGCTTTTATATGTTGGACATTCAGGTGTGGAGTTTAAGTGTAGTGTTATAGGCTTCCGCTAGAATGCAATGTGTTAGGGTGCGATACGCTACTCTGGTATCACTCCGTAACTTCACTGCCTGTTTTGTGGTATATGTTGTGGGGCCACGGCCACACCTTCTAGTATATGCTATGTGAACGGATGGGGTTGTTACACGTGTGTCTATGCTTTGTACACCATCCACTACCAAGATGACTGGATCCTGAACTCAGGGTGTGGTCATTACCTCACCGGGGAAGAGTCAAAGTTCTCTTCTCTGCAGGCGTACTCAGGTAATGACTCTATTATTACCATTGACGAAACTATTAATGCAGTCGAGAAAGAAGGCGTCGTTTCTTTGGGCAGCGATAAGGGTCCACTCACCTTGAGGAGTTTTTATCACACTTTGGGCATGAAAAAGAACCTCTTCTCAGTGACCAACGCGGTGGATGCGGTTTATCACGTTCTGTTCAGCCCGACAGAAGTGAAGTTTCTCTGAAATGTGTCAGCGGTGAATGCTGACGTTACTCATGTTTGGAGAAGAGTAAAGGACTTGTTTGTGTTATCAACAAGTTCATATGTTAATCAGATGAGAGCCAAAGATAGCACTGCTATCTAGCATGAATGATTGGGGCATGTCGGGATGGACAAGTTGAAAGTTGTGGCGGTAAAGAGCCTTGTGAAAGGTTTGCCAAGATTGTCATCCTTCGGCGATGTTCATGTTTGTGCATGGTGTCAATTTGATAAGGCACATCGCCTTCCATTTGACAAGTCACAGACCAGATGTAAAGCACCATTGGAGTGCATCCATGGTGATCTGATGGGACCCAATGTCACCGCCAGTCTTCGAGGCAACATGTACATGCTTGTCTTGGTTGATGACTATACTAGGTACATATGAGTGTACTTCATGAAGGAGAAGTCGGATGTGTTCCAATTTTTCATGGAGCTTGTGGAGGGCCGGCTTGGCCTGCGGGAAAAGAAGTTGAGAACGGACAACGGAAGAGAGTTCGTTTCAAATGATTTCTCGAACTTCTGTAGAAAGCACAAAATCTAGAGAGAGCTCACTTATGCACATAATCCACAATAAAATGGAGTAGAAGAGCAGAATTGTAACGCCCCAAAAATCAAAAGAGCGACGGGAGGTGTTTTGGGCCAAGTTTGGAACTTGGCAGGGGGCACACGGCCTGGGACACGGGCTTGTCCCAGGGGCGTATCGTGCTCGGGTCGACGATCTGGCCGAGAGGTCGATGAATTTTTGAGTCGACGATCGTCGAGCAGCGAACACGGCCTGAGACACGGGCGTGTCCCAGGCTGTGTCCTTCACGGGTTGAAGCCGGGCTGCGGCGTGGTTGATACACGGGGTCAGAACATGGGCCGTGTCGGATAAACACGGGCGTGTCAAATGGGACACGGGCGTGTCCAAGACCCATGTACTTCACGGGTTGGTGTTAGGACTGTGTCGATGGAGGAACACGGCCAACCACATGGCTGTGTACTGGTTGACATGGGCGTGTCAAACCAGACACGGGCGTGTCGAGAACCCGTGTCCTTTTCGGGGCGCGTCGGTTTCGATGGCGAATGTGGAACACGGCCCTGGACACGGGCGTGTCACAGGCCATGTTCAGCCCAGATTTTGGATTCAATGGCGAATCGTGGTCGTTCGTTTCCTTATTTTGGGATCCGACGGCTGGTGGTTGTTCCTGCTGGGATATACCCGGGGATAGCGTTTCAAAACCCTCAATTAACCATTCTCTTTCTAAAGATCTAGAGAGAGGGGAGAGCAAGGAAGAAGAAGGAGGCTAGATCCGGTCACCGGTGGAGCTCCGAAGCTCCAAATTGCGAGCCGACTTCGGATCTACAGAGGCAAGGAGATTGCGGTGCTTTTCATCCGCATAGATATTCATGGCGCCAAGGAAAAATGTTAGGGTAACGATTCTCATCCGAGGACATGTGAAGTCCTCTTTTCTGTGCATAGGAAGCCCGCTCTCGAGAGTTTGCGGTGAGTTTGAGGCGTTCCTTCGGGTAGACATGAATAGTCCCCATTGTGTACATGTAGAGACCGTAATCGAGAAACGGACATAGGCATGATGTGTGAAGCCTACCCAGACAAGTTGGTCTGGATCGGTGATGTTGCATTGCATGAATGGCCGGAGAAGACTTCGTGCGGATGTTTGTTTTTCGGGTTTTCTACATGGTAGATTGCAACAGGGAGCCTTGGGGATTAACTCCAAGGTGCACCCGGAAAATTAGGCAGATACGTGATGCTGTCAGCATGGTGTCCTGGGAGCCAACTTGTGCATAACTGGGTTATGTAAAGTGTGTATCAGATTGGGACTCGGGAAAGTTTTACCCGCGCATATGGCTTAAATTGTCGTTGCAATGTGAGCAACGGGTTAGGCGGAACCGTACCCGCTCTATGTCGTTCGGTTGGAGCCATTGGCATAGATGGAGGGTCTTAGGTGGTCTATGACTTAAAATGGCGTGATCAATGCCGGAAAGATAAAATGCTTGAAAGATTGGCTGTCCAAGAAGCGGTGGTGAGACCGCAATGTCTATAGCTTAAATTGATGTGACATGGTCCGGTTCACCGAGAATGTGCCCTGAGTGCACGGGGTGTGTGGCCGTGCGTGCCCACGCATGTGATGAAGTGTTTACACTATACTGCTTGGTTATGCTAACAAAGTGTAGGGAAAGGAGCATCGCCGCCCCGAGTTTGGGGGCGGGATCGTTATAATTTGGTCAGCATAGCTGACCGTTGCTTTTGTTTGCCACCGTTACGGTGGATTGTTGCTTGCAGGTGCTGCGGAGCCGAGCGGTAAATAGCGGGCAAAAGCCCAAGTTGCTGAGCCGACCCTCGAAGGCCAAATTATGAGTGTTTACTTGCTTCATTCATGTGAGACCGGCCTGTGTGCCGAGGTTTGGAAAACACTGTAATTTGAGTAAACAATTGTAAGGCCTTAAGGCCATTGTGCTTATGTATTGTACCTTCATTCCAGTTGGTTTGAGTAGTGGACATCGTGTTCGTGCTGGGTTCTTTGTTTTGCAACCTTTAAATTGCTTCCGCTAGAATGACTCTGTGTAGGACGTTGGTTATTAGTTGGATGGTTTCCATTGAGTAACCTTCCGGTCTGTCTGTGGTATATGACGTCGGGCCCCGGCCGGACCTACTGCTATATGTTATGCGACGGATAGGGGGTGTTATAATTTGGTATCAGACTACTGGTTTAGGTCAGGGTTAAATGAATTCGTGGGCGAATTCTTTTTAATGGGTGGTGAGCACATGTGTGTGCGTCATCGTTATAACATCAAAAGAACTCATGAATGTTCACTTAAGAATGAAAATACACGTGTTTGAGGAACCTGCGTGTTCCTATAATTGATTTTTGCAATTTTGTTTGGTCGCTTAACGGTGTGTTGTACAACTATAGATGACCAGAAGTGGTGCAGGGCCGTCAGAACGCCCAGTTTTTGAGGCTAGTAACGCACCAAATGATGCTCCTGCAACACCTCCCTCGGATGAAACCATACGATTTGTTACTGAAGTAGTGTTTGCCATGATCAATGCGCAGCCTGCAAGGCAAATGCAGCAGCCCGCTCCTACGATGGAGCAGGTACCGCTTCAAAGGGATGAACCGAGAAGAGTGGAGCAGGTAGTGGTGGAGCCTTTGGTGCTGAGGAGAGCAACCGAAAGACAGCTCAAATATGTTATGGGATTCAATCCTCCAGTGTTCTCATGGACGGGAACCTCATCCCAAGCTGAAGACTGGCTCTCCGGAGTGAAAAGAGTCTTGACAGCGATGAAAACGGAGGAGTGGCAGATGACCACTATAGCTACGCTCCTGTTGGATAGAGACGCTAGCCTGTGGTGGGAGGGTCTGGAGCTGCATCTCTTGAGAGGAAGGCAACTTGCAGACGTCTCGGTGGAAGAGTTCTCGAGACTGTTCTTGGTAAGGTACCTCCCTTCGTCACAGAGGATAGCTTTGGAGAATGAGTTCAAGAGGTTGGTGCAAGGAGAGAGTAGCGTGGATGAGTATCTGCATGAGTTTACTCGATTGGGTCGGTACGCTAGCTCCACATTCGTGGATGAGGAGCGCAAGATGAACCGTTTCTATGAAGGTCTGAGAGATGACTTGCGGCTACTGCTCTCGGGGCCGATGACACAGGGCTTCTTGACCCTGGTCAACACGGCCCGGTCTTTGGAGACGGACTTGAAGAATGTGCAAGCAAAGAAAAGCTCTGGTGATAAGAATACGGAGTTTAAAGTGCCGACTACTTCGAAGTCTGGATATCGTAGGTTCTACAAGAAGGCTAGAACCTCGGGTCCAGCCCCCTCTTCTGGTGCTTTTGGGGCGACTACGGGTCGAACCCCTGGTGCATGTTTTACTTGTGGAAAGTCGGGGCACTTTGCCCGTGACTGCTGGAGCGGATGTCCCAAGTCCGAGAGGAAGCCGGGAGCAACTTATGAAGAGAAGGGCAAGGCGGTGGAGTCAATCGTGTCCCATTATGCTCCGGCTCCACCAAGAGTTTATAATCTTGGCCAACAGGACGCCATCAAGCAAGCGGATGTGGTGACAGGTACGATTTAAATTTATAGCAAGGTAATTTTTAAATACTTGTTATGCGCATGTTACCTTACCACTGCTTGTCTGGGATTTGTTTTTTGATTTGTGATAATCTGGCGAGAGCACTCTTTGATACGGGACCTTCGCACTCCTTTTTGTCCGAAAAATTCATATCGCGCATCGGAGTACCTACTTCGATGGCAAAGGACAAACTGGATGTGCTGTTGCTGAATGGGTGCTCAATGTGCGTGGTCAGAGTTTGTGGCGTAAAGATCCTTATTGGGAGTCAGTAGTTCCATTTGCAAGCGTCGTTACTACCACTGGTGGAGTTCGACGTAATATTTGACATGGACTGGCTCTCGGAGCAGCAAGCTTATATTGATTGTGGTCGCAAGGAAGTCAAGTTGGGAACAGGTCGTGAGGCGACTTTTACGGGCTTGAAAGGGTCGAGCAAGACTTTGATGTCTGCTCTTCAGGTGGTGAAGGCGGTTCGTGCCGGAGCAGAGCTGTTCTTTACGCTAGTGGAGGTTGCAAAGCCTAAGCCTACGTTGGACATTATTTCAGTGGTATCCGAGTACCCTGATGTGTTCGCTGGCGATCTTCCTGGAGCCCTGCCTCAACGGGAGATAGACTTCATGATTGAGCTAGTGCCAGGTGCGAAACCTGTGTCACGCTCTCTGTATCGGCTAGCGCCTAAGGAAATGGCGGAAGCTGAAGGTTCAACTGCAAGAGTTGTTGGAGCAGGGGTATGTGCTTCCAAGTTCGTCGCCTTGGAGCGCACCGATCCTTTTTGTTAAGAAGATGGACGGAAGCTTGAGACTTTGTATTGATTATCGGGAGTTGAACAAGCTAAAGGAGAAGAACAAGTACCCGATCCCGAGGATTGATGATCTTTTTGATCAGTTAGTCGGGTCGACAGTGTACTCAAAATTGGATCTCAAGTCCGGTTACTATCAGCTGAGGATAAGGGACAGTGATATCCCTAAGACAACGTTCAATACGAGATACGTGCATTACGAGTTTACGGTCATGCCGTTTGGGCTGACGAATACGCCGTCAGTGTTCATGGATCTGATGAACAGGACGTTTATGGAGTACCTAGACCACTTTGTGATCGTCTTCATCGACGATATTTTGGTGTACTCGCAAAGTGAGGTGGATCACTTTAAGAATCTGTATTTGGTGCTGTAGATGCTGAGGAGGAATCAATTGTATGCCAAGTTCTCCAAATGCGAGTTTTGGTTGTCCTCAGTAGCGTTCCTCGGTCACATAGTCAGTGGAGAGGGCATTGCAGTGGATCCGACGAAGATTGTTGCAATACGAAAGTGGCCTGTGCTTTCTACGGTAGCGGAAGTCCGGAGCTTTCTGGGGCTTGCCGGCTATTACAGGCGCTTCGTGGAGAACTTCTCGCGGATAGCGTTACCCCTCACGACTCAGACGAGGAAAGAGCAGAAGTTTGTTTGGACGCCGGAGTGCGCAAGAGCTTTTGAGGAGTTGAAGTTTCGGTTGACCATGACGCCTGTGCTGAGTTCGCCGAGTGGGACCGAAGGTTTTGAGATCTACAGCGATGCTTCGGGCAGTGGACTTGGTTGTGTCCTACTGCAGCATGGGAGTGTGATAGTCTATGGCTCGCGACAGCTGAAAGTGCACGAGAGGAATTATCCAGTCCATGACTTGGAGTTAGAGGCCGTGATTTTTGCCTTGAACCTGTGGAGACATTACTTGTACGGGGTGAAGGTCGACATCTATACCAATCACAAGAGCCTGAAGTATTTGTTGGATCAGAAAGATCTAAACATGCGGCAGCATAGATGGATGGAGTTCCTTGGGGACTACACGTTCAAAATTCACTATGTGCCTGGGAAAGGCAATGCGGTTGCGGACGCGTTGAGTCGCAGGGCCCCAGCTCAAGCCAATTGGCTGTCGGTCCATGACGAGCGGTTGGTTCGGGAGTTGGAGGCGTTGGAGATCTCTTGCATAGACAAGCAGTCGAGTGCTGAAGCGCTATTGAACTGGACGGAAGTTCAGTATGAGCTGGCTGATCAGATTCGGCAGGCTTTGGATGTGGATAGCACATGAAGCAACTCATGATAGAGGCTTTGGATGGGTCAAATTCCCATTATGAGGTTGTGGATGGATTGCTTTGGAAAGACGGTCGTCTGTGCATCCCAAATGTGGGCACTTTGCGGGTGGAATTGTTGTATGAGGAGTCTGTTTCTAGCTTCTTGATCTTTGGTCCGTGATGTTTCGTCTGTGCGTCATAAATGTGGGCACGCGAGGTGACGAGTTTGTAACGGTGGCCGCGTTCGAAAAGTTCGCGAGGAAGATCGAGCAAACCATTCTCGCCGGTTTCACTCAGCGCCTGGAGGTCACGACGACTTCTCCCCGTCGCCTGACGCCGCTAGAAGAGGAAGCGCCGTCGAGGAGAGCTGTAAAGGAGCCCGCTTGGGCAAGGGAAGAGCGATCGATGCAGTCGCGACATTACCCGACGAGTAGCCAGGGGGTCCGTTTTCGGGATCCAATGTCGCCGGCGAGATGTAGAGAAACTCGGCACTATGGCGACTACGACGTCTCCAGCGAGGATGAAACTCGTCACCTCCAGGGTGGGAGGAGCCCCTTCTGTGATGAGATCCTCGCCGCTCTAGTTCCAGAAGGGTTCAGGGAACCCGTTCTCCATCACTATCCAAGACGCCTTTGCCACCGGAGGCTATTATCTCCAAGATTAGGTTGGAGGGCAACTGGGAGGTACCTGGAGCGGGGATGACCTGAAAAGGTTTTATCCCTAGCGGTTCATAATGTACTTGTACTTATGCATGTTTTCATATATATACAATGGCAACTGCTTGGCTTCTATTTTTTCTCCTCACATCTCAAGTTTTCTGAGAGTCCAAGACTCTGCTCCAAGATTGATCCAAGAAATCGGTCGTTGACCTGTTTCTCCTAGATAGCCCAGTTCGGACGATGGGACGATGCCTCAGGATATAAGCGTCCTTGCAAGACCGGACCCCTGCATTGACGGCCGAGATCAGCTCCCCCCCCTTGCATGTCGGCCTAGCTACCCACGATTGCATCTCTCCTCCGACTGGAGGAACTAGCGGGAACAGGTTTGGACTTCAACCTCTTGGATTGGAGGAAGGATCAACCTATCTAAGCTCTCCTTTCAGGCAACGACCCTTCAGCTTATTTTTCAAAGGCACAAAAACAAACCAGGGAGCCAGGATAGGCCTAAGGGACGATGTTAGTACCGAGTACGTCCTGGAGGACCATCGGATGAACATTCCCCCTCGCTCATGCAAGCACGCTCATGGACAGGTGGCAGAGCTGTGAATGATTTTTTCCACGGTCGAATTGAGAAACTTGTCGTCAACCTGTTCCTCCTAGATAGCCTAGTTCGGACGATGGGACGATGCCTCGAGATATAAGCGCCCTTGTAAGACCGGACCCCTGCAATGACGGCCGAGATCAGCCCCCCCCCCCCACCCCCTTGCATGTCGGCCTAGCTACCCCCGGTTGCACCTCTCCTCAGACTGGAGGAACTATCAGGAACAGGGTTGGACGCTAACCTCCCGACCCGACCTCGACAAGATCACGGCTTTCTTTTCAATTTCTTCGTCAAAAATACTGATGCGCGTAACTCATTGTCGACCTCTTAAAGCAGCAGGAAAAAGCGACTCCAACAATGTTCGAGTTCTCGAGTGGCAGGTCCTCGTAAGTCCAAGTCCCTGCACGAGCTCCTCTCTTGCATATTGGCCACAGACCTCGAGTGAGATCGAGATCCTCGCTGGAGTGATGTCGTAGTCCGAGATCTCTGTACGAGCTCCTCTCCTGCAGACCGACTATTTTCCTCCCTGAGTCGACTTACACCACTCTAGTTGAGCAAGGCTCCTCAGAGCTGTCGACTCCAACAAATGTTCAAGACCTCGAGTGGCAGGTCCCCGTAAGTCCAAGTCCCTACACGAGCTCCACTCTTGCATATTGGCCACATACCTCCTCGAGTGAGATCGAGATCCTCGCTGGAGTGATGCCGTAGTCTGAGACCTCTGTACGAGCTCCTCTCCTGCAGACCGACTACTTGCCTCCATGAGTCGACTTACACCACTCTAGTTGAGTAAGGCTCCTAAGAACTGTCGACTCCAACAAATGTTCAAGTCCTCGAGTGGCAGGTCCTCATAAGTCCAAGTCCCTGCATGAGCTCCTCTCCTGCATATTGGCCACAGACCTCCTCGAGTGAGACCAAGTTACTCGCTGGAGTGATGTTGTAGTATGAGACCTCTGTATGAGCTCTTCTCCTATAGACCGACTACTTTCCTCCCCGAGTCGACCTACACCACTCTAGTTGAACAAGGCTCATGAGAGCTGTCGACTCCAACAAATGTTCAAGTCCTCGAGTGGCAGGTCCTCGTAAGTCCAAGTCCCTGCACGAGCTCCTCTCCTGCATATTGGCCACAGACCTCCTCGAGTGAGACCAAGTTCCTCGCTAGAGTGATGTCGTAGTCCGAGACCTCTGTACGAGCTCCTCTCCTGCAGACCGACTACTTGCCTCCCGAGTCGACTTACACCACTCTAGTCGAGCATGGCTCCTGAGAGCTGTCGACTCCAACAAATGTTAAAGTCCTCGATTGGCAGGTCCTCGTAAGTCCAAGTCCTTGCACGGGCTCCTCTCCTGCATATTGGCCATAGACCTCCTCGAGTGAGACCAAGTTCCTCGCTGGAGTGATGTCGTAGTCCGAGACCTCTGTACAAGCTCCTCTCTTGCAGACCGACTACTTGCCTCCCCGAGTTGACTTACACCACTCTAGTTGAGCAAGGCTCCTGAGAGCTGTCGACTCCAACAAATGTTCAAGTCCTCGAGTGGCAGGTCCTCGTAAGTCCAAGTCCCTGTACGAACCCCTCTCTTGCATATTGGCCACAGACCTCCTCGAGTGAGATCGAGATCCTCGCTGGAGTGATGTCGTAGTCCGAGATCTCTGTACAAGCTCCTCTCCTGCAGACCGACTACTTGCCTCCCCGAGTCGACTTACACCACTCTAGTCGAGCAAGGCTCCTGAGAGCTGTCGACTCCAACAAATGTTCAAGTACTCGAGTGGCAGGTCCCCGTAAGTCCAAGTCCCTGCACGAGCTCCTCTCTTGCATATTGACCACAGACCTCCTCGAGTGAGATCAAGATCCTCGCTGGAGTGATGCCATAGTCCGAGACTTCTGTACGAGCTCCTCTCCTACAGACTGACTGCTTGCCTCCCCGAGTCGACTTACACCACTCTAGTTGAGCAAGGCTCCTGAGAGCTGTCGACTCCAACAAATGTTTAAGTCCTCGAGTGGCAGGTCCTCGTAAGTCCAAGTCCCTGCACGAGCTCCTCTCCTGCATATTGGCCACAGACATCCTCGAGTAAGACCAAATTCCTCGCTGGAGTGATGTCGTAGTCCGAGACCTCTGTACGAGCTCCTCTCCTGCAGACCGACTACTTGCCTCCCCGAGTCGACTTACACCACTCTAGTTGAGCAAGGCTCCTGAGAGCTGTCGACTCCAACAAATGTTCAAGTCTTCGAGTGGCAGGTCCTCGTAAGTCCAAGTCCCTGTACGAGCCCCTCTCTTGCATATTGGCCACAGACCTCCTCGAGTGAGATCGAGATCCTCGCTGGAGTGATGTCGTAGTCCGAGATCTCTATACGAGCTCCTCTCCTGCAGACCGAGTACTTGCCTCCCCGAGTAGACCTACACCACTCTAGTCAAGCAAGGCCCCTAAGAGCCGTCGACTCCAGCATATCGAGTCCTCGAGTGGCAGGTCGCCATAAGTCCAAGTCCCTGCACGAGCTGCATACTGGCCAAAAACCTACTCGAGTGAGACCGAGTTCCTTGTTGGAATGATACGACCAGAATTGGGCGAGCATGCGTGCAGGCATCGGCGAATATGCGAGCATGGCATAGCAAAGTGCGAGTATGATATGGCGAGTAGATACGCGCGAGTACCGGGGTGCGAGTTATGAAGAGAGACTATGGCTCTGTTTGAGAAACAGGTGCCATTTTAAACGGGGGAAGTTCAAAAAGGAGATGCTAAACTGTATTTTTAAAACGGTGGTTTTAAAACTGAGGGTTTGTTTGGGTAATCTCAGTTTCAGTGACGGTTTAACTTATTTTTAAATTATCTTCACATGAATTTTATTTATTTCAGACCAATTTTTTCTGATTTTTTTTTAAAAATTAGGTATTATATTTGTGATTTTTTGCAAATTTATGGATATAATTATTTTTTTTATTGGGGTTAAATTGATTAAGTAAAATAAAATTAAATTAAAAAAATATTCCAAATGACCGTTTTGAAAGGGAGAATGGAGGTCTCCCTGACCTTTTCAAAACGGAGGAAAAAGTAGGTTTTAAACCGGCCGTTTTAAAATGACAACATTTTAGTCGTTCTCAAACACCTTTCCTCCGGTCCGTTTAGAACGAAATGGAGTTAAAACGAAATCCCAAACATAGCTTATGATCGTGCGAGTATCGACTACACGGCTATGAATAACGCTGACGTACGAGTAAAGCGTCACGAACACTCATCCTCCCCGAGCCTACGAGCCTAACGAGTATTACCAACAGACAAGCGAGCAGGAAATCAACAACATGACAACTTAAACTTGTATATATATTTCTCTTTCAAAATGATTACAAGTTACAAAAGATGTCTGTTACAAAAATGATGCTAACTATCTTGTGCGAGTATGAGAAATATCGGCGAGCAACTAGGACTCGTCGTCGCCAGTATCAGGCCGATATTCCTCATATTCAATAACATCATCCTCTTCCTCGCTCTCCTCTTCACTGTCTTCCTCGCCGCTACTGCTGCTGCTGCCGGAGCCCGACGATGGTGAAGGCAGGCGATCTGGTGAGACTGTCTCGGTGAGTAGCTCAGGGATGAGTTCGTCAATAGTGAACACCTTCTCCCCCTCGTCGAGCTTCCCACTGATCCTCATCCTTGCGAGCACGATGTTGCCGGCCGCGTGGGCTATCTCGCGGCGAACCGAAGACCTCTCCTCTCACAAGATGCGAGATCTCTTGATGGCATAGTGAGGATCATCCTCCGGCCGCGGCTGAGGCGCAGAGGAACTCGCACCGGCTTCTAAAATGGCCAGGAGAGATTCCATCTCGGCTGCGCGAACTTGGGCTACCTCCAAATCTGCCTGAGACTTGGCGAGTTTCGCCTCATACTCAGAAAGGTTTTTTGCAGTTTCTATCTCGGCAGCCTGCGACAAGGAACAGAGTCAGCAAAAAGAATCCAAGTGTGACCACGTCAACATCGCGCGAAGGAGGCGACTTACCTCATAATCTCGCCAGCGAGTGGATTCCATGCCGAGATCAATCGCCTTCTTGCTGATAATATTCAAGGCTTACTCCTCTCCAGCATCCTCCTCGCCGCGAAGTGATTCAGTTCGACGGCTCGCGCGAGCAAGCAGGACGCCTGGTGGGCGAGTTCCTCCTCGCTGAGGTCCAGCATAGACTCGGCGTCGCCTCGCCCATACATCACGTGGAGGACGGCAAAGGCCTCCCCCTTTTCCTCCCCGTCCTCCGCCCAGGAGGGTAGGTTGGTGCTCAACGTCACCAGATGCTCGTCCGCCGACCAGGTCACCAGCGGGCGACCATAGGCGTCCACCACGTCCAGCCCCAGGTTGAAATTGGGGTGGAAGTGGGGAAGCCGAGCATGGAGCAGCGACTCCTGGTCGTCAGGTTGCGGCGACGACACCTTCTGTTTTTTGGTCGCGGGGCCCAGCGACCTGGCTTTGCCTTTGCCTTTGGCGAGTTTCTTCTTCTCGCCGACATCATCCAGCGAGTGGGGCTCAAGAAGCGAGGTGGCGACTTCTTTGGCTGGAGGAAGCGGCTTCGCCGGGAGCTCGCTCGGCTCTGCAAAAGGCCGAGCAATGTAAATAAACAACTATCGCGACGAGTATGCAAGGGACGTTCCTCGCTAAGACTTACCTTCGTTATAGTGAACCTCGAACAATGTATTGACGTTTAGTCGCCAAAAGATAACATCGAATCGACGACCTCGGAACGATTCGACGAGCTGCTCGCGCGCACCCTCCAATATCGGTGGAAGGAAGGCGACATCAGCAGGTTGGTGCAGTCTTCCCTGGACGTCACCAAAGTCGCCTTCAACGACGACTAGCATCTCGCTCCAGCGATGCACCATATTCGCCGTCCCCACCAGAGTACATACATGGCTGCTGAAATACACCACGCCCTCGGCGGTCGCGGCGAAGGCGAATATTTTGCGGAATACGGAAACATCAAAGATGATCCTCTCCTCGCGCAAGTAGCAAAGGAACCCCATGATGATCGCGACGCCATTGGGGTTGATCTGCGCGGGGACTATGCCAAAGTATCGGAGAATATCGCAATACTCCGGCCACAAGGGAAGTCGCAGACCGGCGTCGAAGTGGAGAAGGGGGAGGACCAGCGCGCCCTCTATGCATGTGTTTAGTCGCTCGCTGTGATTAGGGAGTCGGGCTGAGTATCCCTCCGGCAAAAGTCGCTCCCTGAAATTTTCTAAGTCTCGCTCTGTTGTAATTGACTTTTTGAAAGCCGCATCAGCGAAGTTGGCGGCGTGGGCTTGGCGGCGAGCACTGGCATCGTCTCCAACCATCTTGTGAGTTCTAACGAGGAAGAAGAAAGAAGAGCGAGGAGCAAGGCAAAGCCGCAGCGCACGAGCAGGCAAAGATACTCGCGAGCTAGGGGTTCAAAAGCGCAACATCGTACTTATGTCATACCTACCCCCTCTATTTATAGGCGCCAGGGGGGGTATACCATCCCTACGGCGAGTATCAGAACAAGTCACGCCCTAAGCGAGTGATCCGACTCTGTTGCGTAGGTCGCACAGAACAGATAAAGCATGATCGCAACCTGCAGAACAAATTCGGCACACTCCAGACAAGATGTCGCACAAACATTGAAGACAGTAAAAAATTAATAAGGGCGCGAGATCCAAGCTCGCTTATTACAATCAAATAACGTCCATCAAGTCGCACTTGGCGAGTTTCAAATAGAAGAAAAAGAAAAAAAGAAAAATCCTAAGTCCTCGGAGGTCTCTCTGGAGGGTGAGGATGTTGCTCGACTCAGCCCATCTTGCGCGCCCGCCGGAAGTGCTCCGTCGCCAGCGCCATCGCATCATCGCCAAGCCGCAATTGCTCTTCCATCCTCGTCAGTCGGCCGACAGAGCCCATGCTCGCGCGAATACCGGCAAGCTCGTCTAGCACAAGCTGGAGGCGATGGTTGTTCAGCGCCAGCTGGCGATCATTCTCCTTTACCATGTGGAAGCGGGATTCGTAACTCTCCAGAGTACTCTTGAGCTCTTCCATCTTCGACATCCGCACTTCCAGGGATGATATTAGGCGATGAGGCTCGCAGATCGCCAGCTGGTCAAACTTGCTCTCCAGCTCCAGGTAGGCGCGAGCAGCAGCATGGCGATATTCCATGCCCGGTAACCCCATGGTGTCGATGAAGGCCTCCCCTGGAGTCGCCGGCCGATCTGTCAGCAAGTGAAAGTTGCTAGGTTAGACAGGGTAATGAGCTGCCCAATGAGGCATCAATATCGATACATACCGCGGCGAGAAGATCTAGATCGGCGAGGAGAAGATCCGCGAGTTGGCTCATCTTGCCGGCTCGAAGATGGCCCTCCAGCATGCTCGGCCATCTTGCCTTGCCCGCGTCCCCCTTGTCCGGACTCCGAAACTCATGGCGGGAAGTAGCTCGGCCGCGACTTGACCGGCTTACTGCGCGCGGGATGTGATGGAGGTGGAGGGAGCGACAAACTCGCCGGTGGCTGACTATTCTTCGGCGGAGGAGGCAGAGAAAGTCGCGTCGTGGCGACTTGGGAAGGCGCGACCAGAGGCGACGGCAGCGGCAAGGATACAGTTATCGACTGGATGATGGCGACGTTTGAAAGAGGCGGCGGCGGGGGTAGCGAGAAGCTCCCCTCGGGCAGCGAAGACCTCGGCGGAGGCGGTGCAGAACTCGCCGCGGGTGGCGCAGAGCTCCTCGCAGGCAGCGCAAACGTCGCCGGAAGACCCTTATTCACCGGCAGAGCCTTCCTTGGCAGAGGGTCCTTCGACAAAGGATCCTTGCTCGCCGGGGTCACTTTCCTTGGCGGAGGATTCATCGACGAGAGTTCCTTGCTCGCCGAAAGAGCCGAAGCCTCAGATGTTCTTTTGCCGCCGATATTGATCTGCACCGTGTGTGCGGTCTTTACTGACCTCCCAGCAAGAAGAGCGACCAGCGGCGCGGAGCTCAACGGAGCGACATTCAGAGCAGCGCCACCCCCCCCCCCCCCAGTGGGGAATCTGCGAATATCAATTCAAGGTCAGCAGAAGGCGGCGGCGACCACCAATATAGAAAAAATTATTAACTTGGCAGCATGACAACCTGGTAGGTTGATGACTTCAACCTGCTGTGGCACTTGAGTGGAGGAGAGTTCCGGGGCCAGGGTCGTGGCGAGTTCAGGGACGCCGAGCGAGCCGAGGAGACTCTCGTCAGAGGCGGAGATATTGGGGATGTCGTCAAGCCCCGGGTCGTTGAGTAGCTGCTGCGTGCTAGCAGAGCGCGAGGGGTTGCTAGTGGAAGCCGCGACTTGGGTGGGAGGTGGCGGCGAGTTATAGTCACCAGATGAGGGTTTCTTCTTGGATTTCTTAACTTTCTTCTTCTTGAGGGGGGGGGGGGGGTAAGTCGGCAATGGCGTCTTCCTCACGCGGCCTTTTCGGCTTCGCGACGCCAAGAGCACCGGTCAGCGCGGAGAGGATATCATGAAGAAATTTTGCAGCGTCCGACATTATACGCGAGTTCCGAAGATCCGGCTAAAGAACCAGGCCCCCCCTTATTTATAGAGATCGGTAGACAGGTACAAGAGGCGAGTAACCTAGATACTCAGCAGAGCAACTCGCCGAATAAGTGTTGGATGTTTCTTTCCGAGCTCCTATGTCGCTCAGAAAGAGCGGGGATTGTGTACAACCCGTATTCGTCGAGAGTGGGTCCTACCACAGCCAGGTCAGCAGAAGTCAAGGCCAACAAGTCAAGGCAGGAGTCAAAGTCAGCATTCAAGATCGCAGAAGGCCTGGGCGAGTATAGGCGAGCTCTCCTCACATACTCGCCAGGTAGGTGACTAGGCGAGATACTCGCCCAGCCCGTGCGAGTTCCCCTGGAAGTCGCCTAGTCGCCAGGGGCATGGGGGTATAAATATGACCCCCCCCCTTGCATTTGCCTATAAGTAGGACCCCAGCGGTACGAGGCGCGGGACTGGAAATCTTGGGCAGGATACTCGCGAGCCTCATTTTCGAGATAATAGCTAAGTTTTTGGATTCCTCTTCCTTAGAGAGCAAGTCGGACCGTGCGACTTTGCGAGCTAGCTTCCCTTGTACCAAGTTCGGCCATCTTTGGTTGAGAAGGGGCTGCTCTTTTCGAGCATCCGGGTACGTGGTGGGACCTTCCTGCCGCAACATCTGGGGTCCTGTTTGACCTAGTTCTTCTTCTTAGACACCCTAGCCGTCTGATCCAGCTTCTGAGTCGGTAACCTTAGGCGGCTTTGGTCCGAATTCTGAGGTTGGGATTTTTCCTGGCTTCAACACCGACCCTCGAAGGCCAAATTATGAGTGTTTACTTGCTTTATTCATGTGTGACCGGCCTGCGTGCCGAGGTTTGGAAAACACTATAATTTGAGTAAACAATTGTAAGGCCTTAAGGTCATTGTACTTATATATTGTACCTTCATTCATGTTGGTTTGAGTAGTGGACATTCATGCTCGTGCTGGGTTCTTTGTTTTGCAATCTTTAAATTACTTCCGCTAGAATGACTCTGTGTAGGACGTTGGTTATTATTTGGATGGTTTCCATTGAGTAACCTTCCAGTCTGTCTGTGGTATATGACGTCAGGCCCCAGCCGGACCTACTGTTATATGCTATGCGACGGATAGGGGGTGTTACAAGAATATCCATCATTTGACGGAGACCTTCAAGTATCGGCTTCATGCCAAAGGCACTCTTACGTCCTTCTTGGCAGAAGGGATGGCTTGCGTGGCATACATCATCAATCAGATTCCTATGAGTCCGATCAATATGAAGTCTCCTTATGAGCTAATGTTTAAGGAGAAGCCCAACATTGAATACCTTAGAGTGTTTGGGTCCACCTACTACGTACATGTCCCAGATGCTCTCAGGACTAAGCTGGATGCAAAGGCGATGAAGCTTGTCTTCACGGGCTATGACGAGAGGAATAAGGGATGGAAGTGTATGGATCCTGCCACAAAGAAGTTCGTCATTTCCAGACACGTTGCTTCGACGAACTGACACCATATAGAGGTATTTCATCTGTGGAACTACATGAAAGAAGGTCATACAACGGACAAGAGGAAGCTGCTAAGGATCTTCTAGCGGAGTTGCCTATGTCACCAGGAGCTCCAGGTGTTTCTAGCTCCGAGGCGGAGGCTTTTGGTTCAGGAAGTAGGGGGAGTGATGCTCCAAGTATGCCTGGGATCGGAGTTGGTTCAGAAGAAGCAGTGGAGGTGGTCAGCCATGGTCAGGTCCTTTGGAGGTCGATGAAGACCATCAAACCACCATCTTAGAACATCGAAGGGAACATGGTGAGTGTCATCTATTATTTCTTTGTAGGCTCTTTGGACGATCGAGATCCTTCTAGCTTTTAAGACATCCCTAGAGTCAAGGAGTGGGATGATGCCATGGAATAGGAGATGGTTTCCCTCAGAATAAATGAGACTTGGGATCTTGTGCTTAAGGTCGAAGGCGTTACTCATGCCACGTGCAAGTGTGTGTACCAGCTAAAGAAGAAGGCGGATGGAAGCATCGAGCAATATAAGACTCGCCTTGTAGCTCGAGGGTTCTCTCAATAGTATGGAGAATACTATGAGTAAATGTTTAATCCTGTTGCCAAAATTACTTCAGTACGAGTGGTGATTGCCTTGACGGCTTGACAAGAATGGAAGATGTGGCAGCTTGACATAAACAATGTTTTTTCTTTATGGAGAGATTGATAAAGACATCTTCATGATTCAGCCACCGGGTTACGTGTCTGAAGATCATCCGAGATACGTCTGCAAGATCCGGAAGGATCTTCATGGCTTGAAGCAGGCACCACGGGCATGGTACAAAAAGATCGCAGAATACCTCCATTTCTACCGTTATTTTGCCTCTAACTCGGATTCAAGTCTGTTCATAAAGAAGAAGAGGGAGCTTCATGTCTTGGTTCTGTTGTATGTTGACGACATGATCATCATGGGGAACTCTGAGGAGAAAGTAGCTAGGCTCAGGGCAGAATTAGGTATTTGTTTTGAGATGAAGGATTTGGGTGAGCTCCACCACTTCCTTGGATTTGAGGTAAAGTGAAGAAAGAGTGACATACTTGTTTCCCAAGGAGGCTATACATAATGGATCGTTTAGCGGTTCAACATGCAGGAGGGAAAGAGTTTTTCTACTCCTTTGGATGTTGGTCTCAAACTTCGACATGATGAGGGGTGGGTTCTTCTAGATCCCTTGGTGTTCCGGGCTCTAGTTGGGAGCCTTATATACTTAACGATTATGTGGCCAGATATTGCTTATGTTGTAGACCGAGTAAGTCGATATATGGCGGAGCCTCACAAGCCTCATCTGGTAGCGACCAAGAATATCTTGAAGTACGTGAATACCACTTCAGATATGGGTCTCCTTTATGGGAGTGATACGGGCTTCAACCTGCACGGTTACACATATACTGATTATGGAGGATACTCAGACTAACAGAAGTCGATGTCTGGTTATGTTTTCACATATGAATCAGCAAGTATCTTGTGGTGCAACAAAAAGCAAGATTTTATATCCGTCTCTACTACGGAAGCGGAGTACAAAGCTTCAGACTTGGCAGCTCGGGAAGCCATCTAGCTCGGGAGACTAGTAGAGGACGTCAATGAAGAAGTACGGGGTCCCACTCTACTTTGCGATGACAATGAAAGTGTTATTAAACTGTAACAATCCAGTTTGTCATGCGCAGATGAAGCATATTGAGATTGAGCATCACTTCATTTGGGTCAAGGTGATGGAGGGGTATCTTATGGTTGGGCCTGTGTGGAGTGAGAAAAATATCGCAGATATCTTAACAAAGCCACTATCGAAATTGTCATTTGAACGGTTACAGGGACTGCTTTGGTTGATGTCCACTTCTCACTTTAAGGGGAAGTGTTGAAATTTTTGAAGTGAAAGTGGCGGCTTGTGCGGACAAACAATGCGGACAGGTGCAGCGACCTGGTTATTCAGACTACATGGACCGATGTGATGTCTAGCCAGCTCAGCTATTGTTTGGGCTTAGCCAGTTTTCCAAGTTTATAATAGAGTGGATTGGTTATCTATCTGCGGGAGCTGTGGACTCATCTGGAGTTCACCGAGTCTGGCTTATTGTTGACTCTGCTGGAGCTCAAGAATTCGGCATAGTCTTATGCCTCTGATCTTGTTATCTGGTGGAGAGGTTTGGTGGAGACCGCGGAGATCACCGGTTTGTGCGGTCTGGTTCTTGTATCCGTTGGTGTTGTGTTTGAACCAAGGATTGCTGGAGGGGTGGACTTGGTCACGTTTTGTACCAAGTCTGGTTGTGCTCAGTCCGAGAGTTTGCACGGGTAGCGCAGACTACTTCTCTATTTGCCAAGTTTGGCAGGTTGACTGAGCCTGGTTTGTGTTCTAGTCATGTGCTCGAAGTGTACAGACTTGAGCAGTGTCCATATGTGTGGCGGACTGGTCCTGGTTCTGACCTTGACGGTGTTCAAGGAGGATAGGTTTTTTGTCCGGCCTTGTCGGGGCGACAAAGGCTGACTGGTTTTGTGTCTGCACTGTGAGGATACATTTGTGCTAGTTGCGGGAAGGGTGGTGACTATATCCATTAGGGAGGTGACCACGCTCCTTTCCCAGCCTATAAATAAGAGCCCCTCTCACATCATAAACCATTGAATGAGCAGTAAGTTGAATATGGGTGAAATTGATGGGGTCTATTTTTTGTATCCGTGCGACTTGAGAAGTTAATCAGTTTTTGTTGCAGATTGTGCGACTAGCATTGAGAAACCAGGGACTTGGTTATGACGGTTAGTCAGGGATCAGTGCGGCTTGTGGTTAGCAATCAGTGGTTTGTAGTAGGTCGTGACTTGTGATCAGACGGTCTTCTTATCAACTAGATTTCCCAGTTCAATAAGACTGTCCGCTTTTGCTGGTCTGTCTATTTAGTTTGGCAGCAGCTGTTCGCAGACTCTGGCAGCTAGGCGACCTTGCGATCAAGCGACTTACAGATTGCTGATAGGTTCTTCAGCTTTGAATAACAGGGTGTCCGTGCGGTTAGGTTGCGGTCTGGCGATTTGACAGTTTCAATGGACTCCTTAGTTCAGTTTGGTAGAGGTGGCGGTTACTGGTTCAGTCTGCCCGACTTGTTTTTTTGTCTTATATGTTTTTACGTACTTCGGGTACATTGGTGAATCATGTCTCGTCATGTATACCTCGCATTGTAAAGAAGATTGATATCCAAGTTTCTTATTCTTTCTATTGTGCTGGTATTATTTGGACTTGTTTTGGTTGAGTGTTTCTGCGACCTGGTTCCCGTTTTTTGCTTACCACAAATTTTCATAAAGCCAACTCCTTATTCTACTCTCTAGCACTTAGCTATTGTATTCAGTCAGAGAGAGGCAAACAAATTACTAGATTGGATCTGAAGTGGGCTGGATCGACTCTACTCTGATCAGATGATATATTTCTAGTTTGCATTTCTTATTTTTAAATAATGTCAGAACGTAGCAGTGGAACAAAGACGTGGGTGGGAACTCCACGTTCAACTTAGCTTGAAAGAACATGAGATTTTCTACATAGTGCTCAGTAATTTTGAAATAATCACTGAAAACGTAGATGAATTGCAGTGGAACAAAGACGTGAATGTTTCCAGGAATTGCCTTCTGAATTCCCTGAATCTCCGCCTTGCAATGATCTACAGTGTGTGCAAGATCGTAAAAGAGATATGAGATCTCTTAAATTCACATTTACAGAAGGGAGAGGGACTGTCAAAAACTATCCTTGGGGATAAGTTTTTCAACTTCAAGTTCAATGCTAACTCGTCAGTCACCTTTTAGATCGTAGAACTGGAAAATTTGTGCCTCAAGCAAGTAGACGAATAGTCTGTGATGTCCGACAGTCTCTTTGTGTGTATGATTCTGAGAAAGCTTCCTCCCGAGTGGATCACCTTCAAGACTGAAATGCACAAACTTAAGTAGAAGATCACACTAGAAGAACTTAAAAAGTTCATCCACATTGAAGATCAAAACATTACTAGAAAAAGCTTGAAGCAAGTCGGTCAGTACTCACGGGTTGTCAACTTCGTTTCTTGATCTGACAAGCCTCATCGGAAGCCACCAACACTTTCAGGTTAATTATCTACACAGATGGAAGCCAAAAAGCCTTCTATTATAAGAAAGAAGGGCAAGTGCCTCAACTGAGGCAAGTGGATCACTGGGTCGCATAGTGTAAGGCTTTTAAGAAGAAGGAGGAAGACCTACAAAATACTCTGAATATATTGGTCGATAACTCTGATCCCAAGTCTTTTGTTGCTATGATTGAGAGTAGTCACAACAGTGCATCTTCTGAGTGGCGGGTGGACAATGGTGCTACTTATCAGGTAATGAATGACAATGATATGCTGACTGTGATCATGGAAGTCAAGAAGAAGGTGGAGAATTGCAATGGAGGAGCGACTGCTTCTAGTTGTGTTGAGCGCATTGGGAGTAACCAAAATGCGTTTTCACCTCAAAAGTCATTTGTGGGGACACAAAATTATGGGATTGGCTAACTCCTAGAGCTACCACTCAGTGGTAGTACTTATTGTCTGGTGATTGATCCCAAGTAGAATATTCTTTGATTATGTACACAGTGAACTCAATGGTGATACTTCTTTTTTGTAGCTGAGTACTCGAGTGTTGGGATTGTTCTCTCCTCTCATAGCTTTTGGGATTGGGGTTTGAGGTTACTTACACCTGAATCAAGGGTAAATAACCCATGTAGGCGATGGAGGTTGCTATGGATTGCTAAATTGCATGTAGGCTTTCTATTTTTAAATTACTCTCCTTCGTACCATCACTTCTTACCTACGTGATGTATTTTTAAATTAGGTGAGATATTAACTTACAGAGTGTTCTAACTTTTCGGGGACCACTAGGTCTGTCGGGGGAGTAACTTTATTACCTAAGTTTGGTCGGCTTGTAACTAACCTTCTTTGCGCACCATTTTGTTGTGATGGTTGCAGGCTGAGGGAAGGAGGCGGCAGAGCGCTAGGGTCTCTATCGAACGGTTTGGGTTCTCTTGTTTTAGTTTAGTCTCTGTAGGCTTATGATCCATTTGGGTGCTTGTATACTTGATTTATTTTTCGAGTATGTTGAACTCTTTTTGGATAAAAAAACTCTTTTGGAGATCTTGTGGGCCATAAGGTCAGGAATTATCTTATTCTTTTAGTAGTGGACATTCTCTTTATGTTAAATTATTGACATTTGATACTTATTCACTATGTTTTAATCATTATTTCGTTAGTGTTTGTTTTTATATCATTTTGGAAGTGTCTACTGGTGATTAATCTATGTAGTGGGGCCCGACCAGACCCATGCCATGGGATACTTATAGGTGAGGTGTTTCACTGCAATCCATCAAAATCGTCGATACAGAGGAATATGATCTTGAAGGTGTAAGAACCCAATGTACTTGGGGTAGCATGCACCTTTAGATTACCATTATTCATGAAATAGTTAACAATTGGGAAGCAAAAAAACAAATGCGCATAAGGATAATGACATAGTGAAATTGTGAATAATTATGCAACTCTATCAACTAAAATAAATTTAAAACATATGAAGATAGTTAAAGTAGCACACATTAAGTCAAAGAGGCCAAATCAAACATGAAGATAATGCAACAATTGGGACGAAGAACATCCTTATGCCATATAACGACTGTGATTTTGATGTTTGAGCTTAGACATAGTGATTTTAACTATAAATAAATGTATATATATACTTATAAATTAGGTAAATGTGAATACATATATACATATATGGTTATTTATCGGAACCTCCCTTTGAATTTCGTGTAACTACAGCTTGCACCCTCTAAGTTTCAAAATTACAATTATCCCTTCAATATTTACATTTCATAACATCCATGCACAAAAAGACTCCCTAAAGATTTATTCCAAGGAAGAACTTTTGTTCATAGATGTTATAAAATGTAAACCTTGAGGGGATAGTTTTTGTAATTTCAAAAGAGAGAGGGGTGCCAGCTGTAATCATGCAAACTTAAGGGGGAGTTCCTTGGTAAATAACCCCATATAATAATAATATCAATTTATGGAGTGATCAAAAGGCTTATATATAAATGAGAAATATAAGTTTTGAGCCTATGACTCTCAAGAGAGCTGAACTACAACATAATCTACATTCATGATTTACAAATGTATAAAATTATGAGTAAATTTATAAACTAAAGAATTTCAAAGTCTCTGAAGGTGTCTCTAGTCCTCTAACACTAACTAAAGTTAAAGGTCATGACACCATAATTATGTTAGGCCCTCTTCCTGTTGGGTTTGTGCTGCCCTATACTTGGGGTTTGCTTGAACTGGTGGTTTAAACAATAAAACAAAAAGGGGAAACTCTTAGCAATATAAAAGTCCTGGTCGTAGGGTTTTCTTTCAAGCAACAGTATAACAATAAAATTGTCGACCCCCCCCCCCCCAGCATGATTTTTCCCATGGCACAATAGCGGCGACTATTTTAACAACTACGATTTTAGGCGAGTGAGACTTCTTGGGCTGGAGGTGCGAGGGAGACCTCTCAGTATTTAGGTGGCTGCTATTGCATAAAAAGGACTGGGGCGGACATCGGCTTGGGATCTCTTCCCTGTCCAGTCTGTAAAGAAGAAGAGGAAGGGGGATTCTGTTTCTTTTGTTCTGTTCTGTTTTTTGAATGACATTGAAAGTCTTTGTTCAATGGTCGTTAAACACCTATACGAGGGTTAAATATGTTTGTTTTGGCTCTTTTGATTCTTTTAGAGTTATGTTCTTGGTGTCTGTTAGAGTTAGTTATTAGCTTTCAAGAATCACAACAACAAACAAGATTTTATAGTGATTCCCCTGTGTAGGGTACATGTAAATGTTTACTTTTGGATTACTAATGACCTAGAGGGGGGTTAATAGGTCCAATTTAAATTATGGCACCCCTTTTTCAGTGAATCAGAGTACTACTTTGATTAATATGATTAACTCAGTCAAATAATCGAGATAGACTTAAAATCAAATAAGAAAATAAACACAGCACAGCAATTCAGCACACATACCACAATGCACACAGATTTATAGTGGTTTCCCAATTTAAGGGTACATCCACTTTACCCCTTCGCCTATCTAATAATGAACTACATTCGGCCAAACTACTTCTCTTTCCTTTACTCAGATCCTTAGATCTTACAGTTCAGAGCCCACCCGGCTCGTATAACTCAGGCTATACAAGTCTTATCACTCAGATCACCAAGATACTACACCAAGTTTTTCCCAAGAACTCTACCTAAGAATGAATCCTCACTCCTACTTCTCAGGCAAATCCTGCCCTACACCTCAAAGAATTTCCACCTTCTCCTACCTCAGGCAATCTCATCCCTACCTCAGCCTTTATAACATAGGCTTACAAATAGAATGAGCATAGCTCTCCTCCACTCAGATCTACAGATAGATCTTACAATAAAAGTAGGTAAAAGAAAAATTGAATTGTAAAGTGTCACCCAACAAAAGAGATCTGAGTAACAGCTTCTTGATCTGATCTTGATGAATGTGCTTCCTTTGATCTTTGTCAAGATAGATTTGATCAGTCCTTCTTAGCTTTTCAAAGCTTCTTGAAGTGGAAATTAGGGTTGATCTAGGCTGGAGAGATGTTGAAGATGATTCTTGATCAGACAACTCTCCACCTTCTAAATTATAGTTGATGCTTCAGTCTTTTTATCTTCACAAAATTATGCTGCTTCTTCCTCTTATTTTTCCTCTTCTGTTTTCTTCTTTCTCTCTGTGTGTTTTTCAATTAGATCTTTTTTTCTTTGAAGACTAGATTCCTTTAAATAGGCTCTGATAGGAGTAACTGACTGATCCGGTTAATAACTAACATCTAACAGTTCTGACAGTTATCAGTACCTCCGTCTTAATTTTTGTACTCAGGAAACATGTCTGCTGAAGTGTTAAACCTTGACTATTAAATGTGTCGACACAAGTTCTGGGTGTCGACACTTCTCTTGTAGTGGTGTCGACAAACTTCTGAATGTGTCGGCATAGCTCTTCAACTTGTCTCGACACAACTTGTTGGGTATTGTATCCACAATAACCCAGATTTGGTGAAGTCACCCTTGAACTAAGATGAATTAAGTTGTATTTGATGTCTTGTTTGAGTTATGTGTTTGCAGGATTATATTGTCAAGTGTAGACCAATGTCAGTCTACAATTGGTCACCAAACACAGGTCCATACAATGTAATCCCTCATTGTGTGATCTATGGTGTTGACTCATGTGTAGCCTCTCTATTGGGATACACTTCATGTTTCAAGCACTAGGACTGATTGGAGAAAAAAGTGTTGCTGAGTTTATTGAAGAAGAGAAAATTCTGTTGCAGAAATTTTGCTAAGTCTTTTACTCGAGTAGTAGCTTATATACTCGAGTGAAATACTTAGTAATTAATCGAGTAAGTATATATGTACTCGAGTAAGGGAATTGACTCTCGAGTAGTCAAAATATAGCTCTCGAGTAGCCAAGTCAATTACTCGAGTAGATCTTCTCTTATTCTCGAGTTAATAGAATTTCTTCTGAGAAAAATTTTCTAAGTCATTTACTCGAGTAGTCATGTTAAGTACTCGAGTAGATAAGTCTTTTGTCTCGAGTTACAGAAGACAGTTTCTCGTGTTGATTTACTCCACTCGAGTAGTCAAGTTCATGTACTCGAGTAGTCTATCTACTTCTCAAGTAGTCCAGCTCTAATAGTCGAGTGATCAGTTTCTTTTCCCTCAGAAATTTTCTAAGTCCTTTACTCAAGTAGTAATATCCATATACTCGAGTAGTCCAGTTCCAGTTCTCGAGTAACCCGTATTCTTCTCCCAGAAATATTTTCTAAGTCCTTGACTCGAGTAATCCTTCTACCTCTCGAGTAACATATCTAGTACTCGAGTAGTCTATTTCTATCACTCACGTAGTTCAACTCCACGTCTCGAGTAATTAAATTAGCACTCGAGTAAATCCTTTTGTACTCGAGTAATTACTCATTCTTTCTTGATTTTCTCCAAGTCTTCTACTCGAGTAGTCTCATTCTATTATCTCGAGTAATCTTATTAAATACTCGAGTAGGTAATCTGTTACTCGAGTATTTCAGTCAGATTTTTCCAGAAATTCGTTAAGTCCAGATTTGACGGGAATTTCAAATGTCGTGACGTGATTGGTCCACGTGTGCGTCATTAAGGGTAATTATGACTGTTAGGGAGATCTTATATAAGGTCTTGTCAAAACTGACTAACCCTAACAAGCTGTTAAGAATTATTCTAAGTATTCTGAATCTTATTCTCTCTGTCTAAAAACGGAAGCCTCCGCCGCCGACCTTCATCACGCATAATCGGCTAGGGTTTTCAATTCAAGAAGATTCAGATCAATTCGACTCATAGATCGAGATTTTTTTTCAATTCTTCATCATCTCTTAGATCATGTGTGTCAAAGAATTTCAGATCCAGATCTTGCCAAGTTTCTTCTCCAACTTTTCTGATAGAGCCTCAAAGATCAAAGAAGAAGATACAGGCCGAGATTTCCAGATCTGAGAATTACTGTTTGTATTTCATTAATCTTAATTTAGTTCTTGTAGGAGATTTCTCTCTGAGTGTAGGAGCTTTTGCCTCCGAGTTGTAGGAAGTTTTTATCCTCCGAGTGTAGATCCGTGTTGTGGATCGAGATTGTAGGAACTTTGTTCCGAGGCGTAAGATTGGTTTTAAATCCGAGATAGTGGACTAGCAGAGTCTAGTGCTTTGCTAGATCAATGAGGGAAAGTGGATGTACCCAAGGTTGGGGAACTACTATAAATCTTTTGTCGTCTGTGAATGCTTGGTAGATAATTATGTGCATAGATCTCTAAATTTTTATTCCGCAAAAAGACGCATAACTCACTTATTCACTCCCCTCTAGGTGATTTAGGTAGACAACTGAACACTTTCAATTGGTATCAGAGGGAGGTTGATCATTAAAAGGTTAACACCTTGATCAGATCTTCCTAGTTGTCTTTTGAGAATTTTCCAAGCATGGACAAGGCTAAAGATTTTGCCAAGCTTCCATTGTGCACCAAGAATAACTTTCCCGTGTGGAAAGAAAGAATCAGATTTTTCATGGAAGTTATGGATCCAAGGATCTTCATGATCATTGAAGAAGGTCCTTATATTCCCATGACTGTCTCCACAATAGATCCAACAAAGAAAGTTCCAAAGAAATTGATGGATCTAGACAAAGACGAGATTGCACTTATGTCTTTAGATAAGAAGGCCAAGAATATAATAGCAAGTGCAATCGATGACTCCATGCTGCAGAACTTGATCCACTGTCAGTCTGCTAAGGAGATGTGGCAGTCCCTCGTCACTTTGATGGAAGGTACAGAAGAAGTTAGGGATGATAGAAGATCCCTTCTGAATCAGAAATATGAAGCCTTCCGACAAGGACACATGGACACCATTGCTGACACTTTTGAGAATTTCTTCAAGATAGTCAACAGCCTAAGGGTCTATGGCCGAGTCTTCACAAACGGAGAACTAAATGATAAGTTCTTGAGATCCCTAACCAAGGAATGAGATAACAAGGTTTGTGCCATCCGGGAATTTGGAAAGCTAGCTGAGACAGACCCGCAGAATCTCTTCGGTAAACTAATGTCATATGAGCTTCAACTTAACACAAAAAAAGCTGAAGAAGAGAAGAGCAGGTCTGCATCCAAGGAGAAGTCTGTTGCTCTCAAGGCAGATACCTCAAGGAAGTCAAAGGCTGCCTCTCCTACCCCAGCACAAGAAGTTAGTGAAGAAGAAACCTCAGAGCCAAGTACCTCCGGCTCAGAGCTATCTGAAGGAGAGTTCTCTCTACTCTCACGACAGTTCAAGAAATTCTTGAATAAAAGGAAGCAATGGAAATGCAAGAATGCCTCCTACAGAAGATTACGACATGATGGTGATCGACACAGAAAAAGCTCAAGCAGCCATGACAGGTATGTTTCTAAACCGAACAAACATATTTCTACTGACATTGTTTGTTACTGTTGTAATAAGCTAGGTCATGTCATTGCTAACTGCCCCCACAAGAAGAAAGAGGGTGGAAAGAGAGAAGAAAAGAAGTCCTCATACAATAAGAAGAGGACAGAGAAGAGCCTAATAGCCAAGAAGGGCAAAACTCTTAGTGACTCTGACTCATCTGAGTCGAGTGAAGAAGAAGAAGCCTACTTTGGGCTTATGGCTCAGACAAATGATGAACAAGAGCCCCAGTTCACTGGGAAGGTAAACTCTCACACTCCTCTTTCAGAATCTGAAGCTTCTGAGCATGATAATGAGGACAGCTCTTCTGAAGATGAGTCTTAACTCATGGCCCCGTACAAGGAGTTGATCAAGGCTTACGATAAATGTCAACGAGTCGTGAAAACTCAAGCTAAAGAGATAAAGTCTCTAAAAGCTGAAGAGAGCACCTTGAGAGAGGAAGTCGCTAAGACTGACTCACTCAAAGAGAACTTCAATACTGTTATTGAAGAATATAATAAAGCTCTTGAGCACCTTGACTTAAAAGAGAAAATCATCAAATAGTTGGAAGAACAACTCGCTGCTGAAAAGAAACTTGTTGAAAGTTTCTCGAAGCCTAAGACTGTTCTTCCATTCGTTGTTGAATTCTCAGCTAAGGCCAAGGGTGCTGGACTAAGCTATATAGAAGCTCCTAGTAAATCTTCAAGGAGGAATAAGGCTCAAAGAAAGAATAAGGTCACCAAGAAGGCTTTGGCCAATGAGAAGGGGAAAACCCCTCAAGATCAGACTCCTTTCTAGAAGGTCATCTTTCCTACAAACAAGTTTGATCTTGACTCATCCTACGGTCACTTGACTAGGCTTACCTATGTAGAGCCCAAGTCCCGTTACCAAGGATGGACTCGCCC
Source organism: Platanthera guangdongensis (assembly GCA_039583875.1). NCBI lineage: Eukaryota > Viridiplantae > Streptophyta > Magnoliopsida > Asparagales > Orchidaceae > Platanthera > Platanthera guangdongensis. Next base: position 135,953,109 of record CM077165.1, read on the forward strand.
CAGAAATTTTGGAGAGAGTTTTCTTAAGGCACCTTATGAATAAGTCATTCTTCAGAGCTATGAGTCTTATAATCATGGTCATAACTTCAAGAAAGCACCAAAGGTAAAGCCCATTGTGGAAAGGCCATTAAAGGAGAAGAAATCATGTGATTGTCATCATCATGAAGCTTCTTCCTCCAAGAATGCTGCCCTTGCTAGACCACTACTTCAAAAGGTCAAGCAGGAGAACATAAGGCAAAGATACAACAGGTTTGACTGTTGGTGCTGTGGCAGAATTGGTCACTTTGCCATCGACTACTGGTTTAATTCCAGGAATTTTGCAACTCCTCAAGTTGGTAATATGAGAAAGACCACTCATAATGCTAATCCTCGTAGGGGGAGTATTCTAACACGAGACCAAGGAACCAAACATGTTTGGGTTCCTAAGGCAAACTGATTTATAATTGCAGGTATGTCCAAAGGCCACCAAAACTCTTATCTGGTATTTGGACAGTGGATGCTCTCGGCACATATCCGGGACAAGAAGTCTACTTCAGAACTATTCTCCAGTCTTGAACGAAACAAAGGTCATCTTTGGAGGTTCAGACCGAGGAATCACTAAAGTCTATGGTTTGATCACTAATGGTAGTGTATCCTTCTCAGATGTGGCTTATGTTGAAGGATTGGAACACAATCTTATAAGCATAAGCCAAGTCTGCAATAAAGGATACATAGTTGAATTCCATGCTGATAAGTGCTTGATAAAATCCGTTGACAATATGGAAACGATTCTATTCGGCACTTGAAGCAGAAATATATTTTGTTTAAATTTCATTTGTATAGACTCTTCTACAACAGTGTGCTTTTTAGCAAAAGATAGTGCATCTCTTGGTGACCAATGACACAAGAGACTAGCACATTAATTTCAAAACCATTAATAAATTATTTTCACTGAATTTAGTACGTGATGCCCCAAATGTCAAGTACGTCAAATATAGACTTTGTCATGCATGTGTAAAAGGCCTGCAAACAAGGGATACCTTTAAAAGTGTTATTGGCAAAGATTCTAATATATGTATTCAGCTACTTCATATGGACTTGTTCGGTCTACTGCAAATTTGAAGTTTGGGAGGTAAGGATTATACGTTGGTAATTGTTGATGATTACTCGCGCTTTGCGTGGGTGTTCTTTCTGAAACACAAGTCTGATACCTTCGACATCTCTACTAGTTTTGTCAGGTAAGTTCAGAATGAATACAATTATTCTGTAGTCAAAATCAAAAGTGACAATGAAACAGAGTTCAAGTCTGGGGCCATGACAGAATTCTGTGAAAGCTTGGGTATCTTTCATGATTTTTCCTCTCCCCGCACTCCTCAACAGAACGGAGTGGCTGAGAGAAGGAATAGAACACTCATAGAGGCCCGCAGGACCATGTTAAGTGATGCCTCACTTCCGGAATACTTCTGGGCTAAAGCCATCAACACTGCATGTCACGTGCAAAATCGAGCACTCATAAATAAGAACCACAAAAAGACACCTTACGAACTCCTAAAGGGCAGGAAACCAACTGTCTCATATTTTAGAATTTTTGGTTGTAAGTGCTTCGTGCTTAACAATGGCAAGTATCACACTACCAAGTTTAGCGAAAAGTGTTTTGAAGGTATTTTTGTAAGATATAGTAGCCATAGTAAGTCATACAGGATATTTAATAGAAAAACTCTGGTTGTAGAAGAATCAATACATGTTGTATTTGATGAGACGAGCATTCTGCAAGGCAACTCTTCTATTGTGTTCATTGAAGATGCAGGTACAAAGTTGAAAGAACTTAACTTGGAAGAACCGACTAAAGATAAATGTGAAAAGTTCATCAAGATCACCACTCCAACCCCTATTAGAGAGGTAGATGATCAAGATGAAGAAATCGTCCAAGTTGATGAAGTCACTCCGGTGATTGAAGACATTCCATATGCAAGGACTCTAGAGCTCAGACATCTGAAGGATCACCCCATGGACCAAATCATAGGAGATCCCCGGGATGGTGTCAGAACTCGTAGAGGTATAACTAACGAGAATTTATATTTAAGTTTTCTCTCACAGGTTGAACCAAAGAAGTTTGAGGAAGCAAACTCAGACGCATCGTGGATAATGACAATGGAAGAAGAACTAAATCAATTCAAACGTTGCCAAGTTTGGAAACTTGTTCCAAGACCCAAAGGTAAGAATGTCATCGGGACAAAATGGGTCTACAAGAACAATATGGACGAGGATGGAACGATCATAAAGAACAAGGCCAGACTCATTGCCAAAGGATATCGTCAAGAAGAAGAAATCGACTTTGACCAGACGTACACTCCAGTGGCAAGGCTAGAGGCAATCAGGTTATTCCTAGTGTATGCTGCTCTCAAGGGCTTCACCGTCTATCAGATGGACATGAAGTCCGCCTTCCTTAATGGTGACATAAAGGAAGAGGTATATGTGGAACAACCTCCAGGTTTCGTTGATTCTAACTTTCCCGATTATGTTTACTTATTACAAAAAGCTTTATATGGTCTGAAACAAGCTCCTCGAGCTCGGTATGAGACAATGTCTAGCTTTCTTCTTGAGAACAAGTTCACAAGGGGAAAGATAGATAAAACATTATTTCTTAGGGAAATAAAAGGCAAGATTTTGCTAGTGCAAATCTATGTCGACAACATTATTTTTGGCTCTACTGACGACAACCTCTGCAAGAAGTTTTCAAAACTTATGCAAGGGAAGTTTGAAATGAGCAGTATGAGAGAGCTGAAGTATTTCTTAGGGTTTCAGGTGAAACAATCTGAAGATGGAATTTTCATCTTGCAGACTAAGTTCACCAAAGAGCTAATTAATAATTTCGGAATAGAGAACGCAACCTCTATGAGGAATCCAATGGGTTTAGCCATGTCTCTGGACAAGGATGAGAAAGGGTAACCTTTTGATGAAACCAAGTACAGAAGCATAATTAGATCCTTGCTCTACCTTACTGCCGGTAGACCTGACATAATGTTTTCAACATATGTATGTGCTAGATTTCAGGTGAACTCTAAGGAATCTCACTATGCTGCTGCAAAGCCGATTTTGAGATATCTTAAAGGTACACCAAATCTTGGCTTATGGTACCCAAGAAGTAATGATAGCGAGCTAATTGGTTTTTCAGATACAGATTTTGCAAGTAGCAAAGACGACGGGAAAAGCACTTCCGAGACTTGCCAATTCCTTAGAAGAAGGCTCATTTCCTGGAGTAGTAAGAAGCAGAACTATGTTGCAATCTCAACAGCTGAATTAGAGTATATCTCTGCAGGCAGTTGCTGTGCACAGTTGCTGTGGATAAAGAATCAATTTGAAGATTACAACATGAAGTTTCAGAACATTTCATTGTTATGAGACTCTTCCAGCACAATTGCAATAGCCAACAACCCTGTCTCTCACAATCAGACAAAGCACATATAGCTGCGGTACCACTTCATCCGGGAGCATGTGGAGCATGGGGATATAGATCTACAGTATGTCTCTACAGACAGGAAGATTGCAGATATTTTTCACGAAGCCGTTGGACGAGACCAAGTTCTCGTTCTTCAAAACTGAACTTGGAATGCTCAACAAAGAAGATCAGAGAAGGTGGACTCACAAAAAGGCTTAGAGATCAAGAATTCAGTAAAAAGCAGTATTTTTTCAAAATTCAGACTGTATGACTCGAGTAAGATAAAGACTACTTGAGTAAGAAGTAAGGCACTCGAGTACCTCCTTGACCTACTCGAGTACTTCTTCAGCCACTCAAGTAAACCTACTCGAGTAGTAGAAAGACCTACTCGAGTACTAAAGCTTCACTCGAGTACTTATATTTTCATTACTCAAGTACTTCCATGTTAGCACTCGAGTACTTCGCATTTCCCACTCGAGTACTTTCTTCACTTCACTCGAGTACTGTTGATCCTCTCGAGTATCAGGAAGTCAAATTTTCTACTTCGATTCAAATTTCTTTATTCGCAACCCGAGGCTTATACCGCCCTTTCCCAGGTATGTAAGATTAATTTATTTCTTAATTATAGACAAATTAGGGTTATATAAATCGAAAAGTCAGAATTTCCATTTTTTACACGAATCAAAATCCATTCACTCGAGTAAGCCGTCAGACGCTTCGTCTGCCACAGAAAGTTGCAGAGCCCACGCCTTCTTCTTCCCCGCAGAAGCTTTCTCTCAAATCTTTGGGTCATGGCGCCCTCTTCTAAGATTGGAATAGGTTCAGAACTCGTTGCCGCAGGAATCACCGACATATCAGATGATTTTCGCAACCTTCTGATTCTCCTCGACACCGCCGACCTCGCTTTTGTTCTACAGTAGCCATGTAAGATTCTGTTTTCTGAGGTTGAAGAGTTCTTCAAGAATATCAAAGTCAAGAGAAATGGGACAGTCCTTAAGTCTAAAGTGAAGGGAATTAAGATCAAGCTCAACAAAACCTCTGTTTCTATACTTCTTCGAATGCCAGTTGTTGACGAAGAAGATCATTTAGGTCCTGATGATTCTGACAGGACATGTATGTTTTGTGGAGTTTCTCCAGATGTACTCACAATCAAAAGGTCAGAACTGAATCCAGAAGGAAAGCTCTTGGTGGACATCATTGGGAAGATACTTCTGTGCAAGACAAGTTCCATAAGAGATATTTCACTCAACCTCTTTGGCATCATGACAATAATCATTTGCAGGAAAAGATATCAATTTGGGATGTTAATTCTGGACAAGATCAAGGACAGCATAAAGACTCCAAGTTATGCTAGGATTATTTCTCTTCTCCTACCTGAGATTAATCCTGAGGTATTCAACTTCTCCAAAGGTACAATCCTCCATCACATGAAGAAAGTCTCCATTTCATCCATTCAGAAATGGGACTTGAAGCTGTTGAACCCTGTTCAATCTGCCAAAGCTCATGACCTTCCTGCTACACAGGACAGAACCCCATCTCCCTCTCCACTTCAGGTTGCCAGCTCATCTGGTGCAACTGTTGAGGGGGAGCCTGCTTCTTCTGTTCCAAATAGAAGTCCTACCCCTCCAGCTGTTACCACTCCTCCTCCATCCACTCCTGAACAAGTTCCATCAGAAGCCCAACTCCAAGAAACACTTCTCTCAACTGAAGCAGCAATCAATGAAATGATTGAAGAACTCACTGCTGATGAACCTCTTCCCCCTCTTCAAAAAGAACAAACTGCTGAACCATCCAAGCTACCCACTCCAGTACCTTCTCCCATTCCATCTCCAGAATCCCCCATTCACCAATCTCCAGCTGCTAACCTAGAGAAAGATGAAATCATTTTGCTTTCTGATGAGCCAGACCAGTCACCTGAACCAGCTGAAGCTCATTTGAAGAACCTGGACTTCACCATCCCCATTGTCATAAGAGGATGCCCTGATTCATACTTCTAGAGCTGAGAGCTCTATAGTTATTGAAGAAGTTGATCCCTGGTCTGCTCCTCCTCCTCCAGTTCCTTTTGTTGCTCCTCCTCCTGCTGCTGCTACTGTAAATAATTTGATGAGTCAATTTGTACTCCTACTTCAAGAACAAAGGAAATACTTTGATGATTCCTTCAAAGATGTGACTGAGAAAGTAACTGCTCTAGAGAAAGAGATAAGCAGAGGCTTTGTTGAGATTCAGCACAACACAGATCAACTCAGACATCTATTCCAGATTGGTGGCAAAGCTCTACACCACACTATCAGTAGTGTTGGTCAGGTCATGGAGCAAGGTGTAACTCTTGCCAACAACCAGATTGAGTTATATAAGAGAGCAAAAACAAACAAAATGAAGATCTGTGAAGAGGTAGGCACATTCAAAGAAGATTCCATTAATACTCTGACAATGTAAGTCAGAAAGGGGGAGAGTTTAGTCAAGGAATATCTAGAGAAATCAGATGCAATCAAGCAGACTCTCTGGGAAGAGAAGATGAAAGAGATTCATGATGATGTGCTAGGCCAAATTCAAATTGTGAAATTGCATACCTATGATACAGCAGTTTGGATGCACAATCAAATTCTTCCTGAGTTCCCAACTGATCCGAACATCATTCCACACCATCTGAATCCCTTGGCTACTGCTGCTCCAGCTCCTGCTCAATAGCCTTCCTTCTCTCCTAGGCCTGAAGGCTCAGATGCTACTCCTCCAAATTCTCATGCCCAAGTCTGGGAGGCTGACCCAGCAGATATATTTCTCCATGTCCCTCCTGAAATCCATATTCCCAAGAAGAGAAAATATGGTGATGGAGCCTCAGCAAGCAGATCAATTCCAGTTCCAGATACAAAAAAGAGGAAAGCTCCAGAGTTTGCTGAAATCTGGTCCCCAACTTCAAAGTCTCTCATACTGGATACTCTCAAGCTTATCATGGAATTCAATGAAAACAAGAATGATCATTACAGCTCCCACGAATGGGACTTGTATGAAAAGTCAATGACAAAGAGAAGGCTTTATGACAAAGAATAAGGAAGGATCAACCCTGCTGCTCCTCTAAAGCCTCCAAAGTACTATCCCAAGCCCTACAGCTACCAAAGAAGACAATAAGAGAAGAAGGATAAGCAGCACCATTAAGTCTAAGCATAGAGAATTATGAGAGTGTGGATATGGTTTGTGTAAAAAAGATATTTTGGACAATCTTATTTATATAATTCTTAATTCTGATCATATGCTCTTTGATTTTAATCCTTATGCTTATTGCACTGCTTTCTCTATTGCACATCTAGTTCTTTATATGTCTCTATAATTCACCTTAGTGTAAAGGGTTCTGGCTTCTACAAATAGGGGGAGATTGTTGGGTATTGTATCCACAATAACCCAGATTGGTGAAGTCACCCTTGAACTAAGATGAATTAAGTTGTATTTGATGTCTTATTTGAGTTATGTGTTTGCAGGACTATATTGCCAAGTGTAGACCAATGTCAGTCTACAATAGATCACCAAACACAAGATCATACAATGTAATCTCTCATTTTGTGATCCATGGTGTTGACTCATGTGTAGCCTCTCTATTGGGATACACTTCATGTTTCAAGCACTAGGACTGATTGGAGGAAGAAGTATTGTTGAGTTTATTGAATAAGAGAAAATTTTGTTGAAGAAATTTTGCTAAGTCTTTTACTCGAGTAGTAGCTTATATACTCGAGTGAAATACTTAGTAATTACTCGAGTAAGTATATCTATACTCGAGTAAGGTAATTGGATCTCGAGTAGCCAAGTCAATTACTCGAAAAGATCCTCTCTTATTCTCGAGTTAACAGAATTTCTTCTCAGCAAAATTTTCTAAGTCATTTACTGAGTAGTCATGTTAAGTACTCGAGTAGATAAGTCTTTTGTCTCGAGTTACAGAAGACGGGTTCTTGTGTTGATTTACTCCACTTGAGTAGTCAAGTTCATGTACTCGAGTAGTCTATCTACTACTCGAGTAGTCCAGCTCTCATAGTCGAGTGATCAGTTTCTTTTCCCTCAGAATTTTTCTAAGTCCTTTACTTGAGTAGTAATATCCATATACTCGAGTAGTCAATCTCCTCTCGAGTAGTCCAGTTCCAGTTCTCGAGTAACCCGTATTCTTCTCCCAGAAATATTTTCTAAGTCCTTGAATCGAGTAATCCTTCTACCTCTCGAGTAATATATCTAGTACTCGAGTAATCTATTTCTACCACTCGAGTAGTTCAACTCCACGTCTCGAGTAATTATATTAACACTCGAGTAAATCATTTTGTACTCGAGTAATTACTCATTCTTTCTGGATTTTCTCCAAGTCTTCTACTCAAGTAGTCTCATTCTATTCTCTTGAGTAATCTTATTAGGTACTCGAGTAGGTAATCTATTACTCGAGTATTTCAGTCAGATTTTTCTAAAAATTCGTTAAGTCCAGATTTGACGGGAATTTCAAATGCCTTGACGTGATTGGTCCACGTGTGCGTCATTAAGGCTAATTATGACCGTTAGGGAGATCTTATATAAGGTCTTGTCAAAACCGACTAACCCTAACAAGCTGTCAAGAATTATTCTAAGTATTCTGAATCTTATTCTCTCTGTCTAAAAACGGAAGAAGCCGCCACCGACCTTCATCGCGCATAATCGGCTAGGGTTTTCGATTCAAGAAGATTCAGATCAAATCGACTCATAGATCGAGATTGCTTTTCAATTCTTCATCATCTCTCAAATCGTGTGTGTCAAAGAATTTCAGATCCAGATCTTGTCAAGTTTCTTCTCAAACTTTTTTGATAGAGCAGCAAAGATCAAAGAAAAAGATACAGGCCGAGATTTCCAGGTCTAAGAATTACCGTTTGTATTTCATTAATCTCAATTTAATTCTTGTAGGAGATTTCTCTCCGAGTGTAGGAGCTTTTGCCTCCGAGTTGTAGGAAGGTTTTATCTTCCGAGTATAGATCTGTGTTGTGGATCGAGATTGTAGGAACTTTGCTCCGAGGCGTAGGATTGGTTTTCAATCCGAGATAGTGGAGTAGCCCAGTTTAGTGCTTTGCTAGATCGGTGAGGAAATGTTGATGTACCCAAGGTTGGGGAACCACTATAAATCTTTTGTCGTCTGTGAATGCTTGGTAGATAATTGTGTGCATAGATATCTAAATTGTTATTCTACAAAAAGACGCACAACTCACCTATTCACCCCCTCTATGTGATTTAGGTAGACAACTGAACACTTTCACAATTTATGTGAAATGTGTCGACACAAGCCCTGTGTGTCGACACAGTTGTCTTCAGTCTCGTCACAGCTTGATTATAATGTGTCGACACTAGTCCTGAGTGTTGACACAGTTGTCTTCAGTCTTGACACAATTTGTCGACACAGTTGTCCTTAGTGTCGACACAGCTTTCTTCAGTCTCGACACATTGTGTCGACACAGTTGTCCTTAGTGTCGACATAGTTTTCTTTGTCTCGAAACAACTTGTCTTTGTCTCGACACAACTTGTTCAGTGTGTGTCGACACAGTTGTGAGTGTCTCGACACTTTGTGCTTAGCTTTATTTACCTACACACATGAACTTAACATACATCAAATACAATAATGTGTATATCATTGAGCTGAGAAGACTTCTTCAAAACAAGTACATTGAGACCAATGTGTAACATCCCTACTTTTATTGGGCCACCAGAGCCCTAGTGGGCCTAATAAAAGTGGCCAGAACCCTGCTCATGACCCGTTAGGAGATAACCCTAGGCGGGAAATGGAGCTAGGGAACTCCAAATTAAGTTCTGTCAGTTCCTGTGACCTCATATAATCAATACGAGTGCATCAGAACTCGCTTAGTTGGACCCCGAGGTCATATAGTGGATGTGACTATTCCTCGTAAAGCGCAACGAGAGCGAGATTTTGGATATCAAGCTAGAGAACTCCGAATTGAGTTTTGTCGATTCCTGTGACGTCATATAACCTAGACAGGTGCATCGGAACCCGTCGCATCACAATCCGAGATCTAAAGACATATTTAGACACTTTGACCGTTTTAACGCGCTACGACGCGCAAATTTTGGACTTTCGCCAAACGGACTACGATTCAACCCCAGTCAGTGGTGTTGGACTCGTGTGGTCAATACGAAGTTAACGGAAGTCGTCCCAGTCAATTTCGACGATAATTGGTCAACTCGTGGTCAAATCAAGCATAGTCGTGCACCAAAAAGCGTGTGCACACCAATTATGACACGACACCCGAACTTTGACCTGACTCCGATGACGTGGACCCACTTTGACTTTAACCAGCAAGGGGGACCCACCCTACGGTTGACTAGGTCAACCCATCCCCCCCCTAAAAACCCATTTTTGGATTTTTCTATAAGTAGGGGCCCACCTCCTCTCCAAGGGAGGATAGCCTATGCCACCCCCCCCCCCCCTCACTCTTCTTTGGGCCCTCAACCAGCAAACATCCTTTAGGAGTGGAGGCCCAACCTACCGCTCCTCTCCTCTTTTTTCCCTCTCCTTTTCAAAAGGCCCAAGCCCATAAGGGCTTCATCTTCTTTTCCCCACATGGGGGAAAAGATGGGCCATCCAGCTGTCCTTGGACAGCTGGACGGTGGGGATTAATCCCACCTAAGGAGGGATTAATCCCACCTTGCCTAGGGGAGGAGAACCCCTCCCCCCACCTCCCCAAGCTTATAAAAGGCTCCCTCCCCCTCTTCTTCCCCTAAAGACTCTAAGCAGGTCTTCCCCCCTGCCCGACCCTTGCCGGAGCCCAGGTGGTCGTAAAAGGCAAGCAGAGGCCTCCCTCCCCCTCCACCACCGCCAAATTGGCATGGCCGACCAGGCCGGCCCATCCCAAGCCCACCAAACCCAGGTGAAACCCTTCTCCCTCCCCCTTCCCCGATCTGAACGTGTTGTATGTGCCTCCCGGCGGCCGGAGCGCCGCCTGCGCCACCCGAGCCTTGTTCTAGGCTGGGTGGTGCCCAAGGAGGAAGGCTCCTCCCCCAGCACAGGTGGTGGCACTAGAGGAGTTCTATACCACTAGGGGTGGAGACCCACAGCGGCAGAGAGCGGCAGTGCCGCCGGAAAATGCAGTTCCGGCGGTACCCGCAAAAACAGAGCACAGCTCTATTAAGTGCTGGAGGCGGCGGCCGGCGGCGCATGGCCGTCGGACCACCGCCGGCAAGAAGCCCGACCCCCAACTCGGCTGGCGGGGGTGGGTTGGTGGGCGGCCAACCGCTCGAGGAGCGAGGGTGGCGCGGTGGCGCCGGGAGTAGGGCCACCGCCATCCTAAGCACTCGGGTTGTGATTTCCGGAGGCGGCCGGCGGCATTAGGCCGCCGGAACACCGCCCAGAGGGTCGCCGACCCCCGACGAGTTGATTGGGGCCGGCGATGGTGACTGGCGGAGGCTGGCCGGCGGTGGTGGAGGCTGCCACTCTCCACACCGCCGGGAAGTAGCAGCGGTCGTCCGATCTCAAGATGAGATTGGACGACCTTGATCTTCTTATTCCCCGCCTCCTCCTCAACATCAGCGCCCCCCACAGCGGATCCGTTGTCGATCCGCTGTGGGGACAGAAGGACAAATCACGTCCTGCGGCTCAATTTCAGCCGCAGGATCAGCTTAATTTGCTATAGGCAGACCAAATCAAGGGCAGAAACATTGGGATATTTTTAGGTCCAAAACTAGGCCTCTAGAAAAAAAAGTGATCAACATGAAAAATGTGCCTCATAATGAGGGCTACCTCCACAAAATATTTGAGAATTTTTGGAGTTGATTTAGTATTTTTAAAAGCTAAAATAAAATTTGTTTGACTAATTTAAAAGCCCAAAATATCTTGGAAAATTATAAAAAAAAATTTACTATGCTCATTTTAGGCCCTCCTAAGGGTTGTATCAAATATTCGGGTCATGGTGTTAAGTTTTGATATTTTTCCAAAAATATTGGAAGTCTAGGGTGGCACACGGATCTTTTTCTAGGAGAAAAGTGATCAACATGAAAAATGTTTTCCATAATGAGGGCTACCTCCACACAAATTTTGAGAATTTTTGGAGTTGATTTAGTATTTTTAAAAGCCAAAATAAAATTTGTTTGTCTAATTTAAAAGCCCAAAATACATTGGAAAATTATAAAAAAAATTACTAGGCCCATTTTAGGCCCTCCTAAGGGTTTTATCAAAATTTTGGGTCATGGGGTTAAGTTTTAATATTTTTCCTAAAATATTGGAAGCCTAGGGTCGCGTACAGATCTTTTTCCGCCCACTTTCCCCCGAAGGTGGAAATTGGAGCGTGCGACCCCCCCCCCCTCCCCTTATATTTAAATAAGTATTTTAATACATCTCCAGTCTCGTACTGGTCGAGCATATTTTAGTATTTCAGTACATCTCGAGTCTCATACTGGTCGAGCATATTTTAGTATTTCAGTACATCTCCAGTCTCGTACTGGTCGAGCATAGTTTAGTATTTCAGTACATCTCCAGTCTCGTACTGGTCGAGCATATCTTATTATTTCAGTACATCTCCAGTCTCGTACTGGTCGAGCTTATTTTAGTACTTTCAATTCAGTACTACTCCAGTCTTGTACTGGTCAAGCTTACTTTAGTGCTTTCAATTCAGTACTACTCCAGTCTCGTACTGGTCAAGCTTACTTTAGTGCTTTCAATTCAGTACATCCCTAGTCTCGTACTGGTCGAGTTTATTTTAGTATTCCAGTAGTACTCCAGTCTCATACTAGTCAAGCTTATTTTAGTACTTTCATTTATGTACCACTACAGTCTCGTACTGGTCACATTTCATCTCAACGCTTTAAATAAGCAGCATAAACACCGCACTAGTCCTCATTGCAATTTACTATTATAATTCCGGGTCCTGCTCTGACGAGCAGTTGTCATTAAAATTGAGCCATAGTTGGGGATAACCGGAGTTGAAGTAGTCCTCCACGTCCAGCCCCAAATATTGCGCTCCCACGCTCCTTGTTGAAAGTAGAGCTAAGTGCCGACGCCCGAAGACTAAAACCTAGTTGGGCAGGTCGACGTAGACCCGGTGTATTTTTATGTTTGCCCTTTTATTTGATTGTTTGTAAGTTTTTTGCGGTGAAGTAGTGGCGGGTCAGTCCCTCTCGCAGACCTTTCATACTTGTGCGGGAATGTCGACGACTCAAGGCGACAGGAAGATGAGTACCACGGGTGACCGACCGTTATATTCCCTGTCGGGTTTTTCCTCCGCTGGTCGGACAAAACTATTCGACGGATGTCGCTCACATCCAAGAGTACACAAGATTGTACGATAGGGCCTGGGGTTGTACGGTACGACCACCCCCAGAAGTAGCAGGACTGGCCACTGTCACCGACGGCCACATCAGTGAGGCCCGCGAGTCTCGCTACCCTGCTGGAACATAAGCGGTCCAATCTATGTCGACATAGAGTTTGTGTGCGCGGCTATGAATGTATGCGGTGTGTTCTCGGCTGTGAATGCCTGCGATAGAAGTCAGGATTTGAAAACCTGATGTGTTGTTGTACTAGTAGAGCTTTGTTATAACTGATTCATATTCCTGTTGTTTTTCCCAGTTATATTGTTCTGCACTCTTTTATAGATGCTCCTAGCTATACGTATATGAAATGATGTGCTAACCCTCTCCTTGCTTCAGCTATTTACTTCTGTTGGGTGGGTGTGTGCTCGTCCCCAGGATATGGATCCGGGGAGGAGATTTGTTTCCACTTAGCTCTGTGACTAACGGTTATCTGATTAACCATTCACAGGAAATGGAGCATCGTAGTGACTCGTTGCCGCAGGAGACTACGCCAGCGGCTAGGACTACTCGAGTAGATGCACCCCCGTCGTCCCCGGAGTTTAGAGACGTGAGTACCGCCGAGCAGCATAGAGAGAGTGTCTGAGGGTTATGTGTAGTACATGTATTGCCTACGGGCTTTTATAAACGCTTAGGCCTTGGCCCTAGAACCTCTGTATTAACTTGATGCTATTTATATATCTGTTATGGTTTCCTGTTAATGCTTCTCTATACTTTGATGGGTTTTGAACATTATGATTCGAGGCGATCAAGGCAGCCATCTAGTGCTTAGATAGGGTGGATCGTTTCCCCTAAGAGCACTGGGTGGATGTCTTGGGCCAGTAGTACCCCTCCGGCCCGACCCGGGCAAAAGGTTGGGGGGGGGGGGGTATTACAAATGGATCAGATCCATCACGATTCATCCTTGTGGAGCAGTCTCAGGATCCCTCCGTCCCTCGTTTCGTTCTGGGTTCGGGACGAATCTTGCAGCGGAAGCCTGGTAGACCCTAGTGTATAGGCTTAGGGATTCTAGACTATACGATAGTACGCCCATACACCGTTGTTTTCCGCTTAGGTTGTCTATTTTGCAAATTTCCCCTACTTTTGCAAAATACTGACACTTATTCTTGTTACTTCTCCAGATACTGAAGTACAGTAACGGGGATCCTCGTCCAGAGGATATGTTCCAGCTACCCCACCACCAGACCCGGTCGCTCCCACGGCCGTACCGTTTGTCGAGACAGATATGCGGTAGACACTGACGGCTATTCTAGCGACTTTCCTGGCTGCCCTGGCACAGCCACCGTGAAACCTCACCCACCGATCTGCTGACGAATTTCGGAGGACTGAGGCCTCCCCCTTTCAGAGGTACAGAGACGAACATCCAGATAGAGGAGTGGGTGGAGCGGGTGGAGGAGCTGTTAGTAGGAATGATGTTCCCAGCTGTGGCTGCAGTCTCTTTAGTGGTGACCCTTTTGGAGGGATACACGAGGGATTGGTGGAAAGCGGCTAGTCGCTCTACTTTTCGAGGTCGGTCGTTGAGCGCGATTCTTTGGGGGGAGTTCTCCGTGGCTCTACTAGAGTTCTTCATCACGGATGCAGACCGAGCTGCGATGCAGGAGAGGTTCTTGCTCATCTGACAGGGCAACCACATTGTGGCAGAGTACGAGAGAGAGTTTATACACCTGGAACGCTTCACCGGTAATCTGGCTGCCTCCGACAGGGATAGAGCTTCTCGGTTCTACCGAGTACTATGAGACGACCTGAGGCAGGCCCTGATCATGCTCTCTCAGGCCACCTTTCACACCATAGCCACCCATGCGGCAACATTAGAGTTAGACTAGCAGACAGTGGCTTAGCGGAGCAGAGGCCAGGTAGAGATTCCTCGAGACTAGAGGAGAGACGGAGGAGTCGCTCCCCACAGACAGGATAGAAAGTGCAGGCAGAGACGCCGCAGACAGCCCTATAGGCGCCCACCAGTACCCCCAGCACCCCCAGCAGCGTAGCCAGACATTAGACCAGCTCCAACACCACAACCCCCACCAATGGCCCGACGAGATGTTCGATTCGTAGGGAACTGCTTCTTATGTCAGCAACCGGGACATATGAGAGCCTTCTGCCCACTGGCGACAGGGAGACCGGGATTAGGAGCAGTTCAGGGTGGACAGCCGGCACAGGGACAGGGTCAGAGAGGCCGTAGAGGCAGAGCTGGCAGGAGAGGCCAGCAGGGCCGAGCAGCACTCTTGGAGGCCTACGCACTGGACTTGCAGCACGGACCGGCCCCTGATGTCGTCATAGGTATATACTTTAGGCGATAGGGAGATGTCAGATCTTACTACTGATGTTGTATATTACTTATATATATGTACTTACATTTTATGTATTAGTTGGATGATATATATCTATATACTTCCCATATCGTCAGGAATCTTGTTGGTAGAAGGACACCCTGCCAAGACTCTTTTCGACACAGGAGCAGCACATTCTTTCGTTTCCCACGAATTCATCACAACAGAAGGAAACGTTATTCGTTCAACCGGACTGTCTATACGAATCTGTTTATCGGACGGGTCGGATATGACATCTACCGAAAAGTGATCGTTCCAGGCTGTGCTGGGAAAAGTAGAATTTGAGATCTACGCAACCATCCTAGCAATAACTGGATTTGACATAATTCTGGGGATGGATTGGCTGGCCGAGCACCAAGCACGAATAAACTGTTCCACGTGAGAAGTCCGGCTACAGAACCCAAATGGCCAGAGCGTCACGTTGACAGGTGTGCACTCTGTCTCGCGTATTATTTTGACATCTACGCAGATTGTGAAATCAGTCTGATAGAAGGACGAAGTATACCTTATCTATTTCGAGATGGAAGACAAAACCCAGGTGCTCTCCAAGGTTCCAGTAGTCCGCGACTTTCCAGATATTTTCCCTGAGTCCCTCCCGGGATTGCCACCCCAGCGAGAGGTCGACTTTCAAATTGAGCTCGTGTCTAGAGCACGACCAGTATCACGAGCAACTAGAAGAAAACTGAAGGTACTGCAGCAGGCAATCTCTCAGCTTCATAAGTCATCTCCCTCTGCCTAGATTCAGTGAAAACTGGATCAAGGCACCCAGTAGAAGGAATTGCCTGAGGAGGAAGAATAGAGGATAGCCTGGCAAACAACTCCTGAACAGTTTTCAGAAGTGGAGCCAATGAGGTCTCCAGCAGTAGTGATAGCCTTGGAGCTATCAGCTCATATAGCTTGTCTGCAATAGCTGGAAGGTCTACTTGCTCAAGAGGGACTTGAGTAGAGGTAGGGATGGATGTGGTAGGGATGAATGGTGGAGCAGCACGAGAGGTTGCTGGAGAAACTGTGGATGGTGGAAGTGATGGTTGAGATATTGGAATTGTGGAGATGGAAGATAATAGAGTGGAGATGGATGGTGTGAATGATGGTTGAGCAATGATGTCCTGAAGTAATTGTTGATAAGAAGTGGATGATGATGGTGGCTCAAGAGGGGATAAAGGAGAATCATCCATATAGGAATCATCTAGAAGAGTGAATGATGGAATATGAGATGATGAATCAATGTCCCTGTGTGGGTAGTGATGTAGTGGATGGAAGATGTCTTCAGTTGATGTTGGAGTAATTGTGTTGACACCAGGAAAGGTAGAGTCAACACCAGAAGAAAAGTGTCGACACATACAGGCAGTGTCGACACACTGTGAAGAATTGTCAACACAATCTGTGTCAACACGTAGAGGCAGTGTCGACACCCAGAGAAACTTTGTCGACATCAAATATGTCGACACCAGGAGGCTGTGTCGACACTCAGCAAGCTTCAACAAAGTTAAAGTACTTATGTCAACACAAAGGAGATGTGTCGACACTCAGCAAGTTTCAACACATGAAGGCATGTGTCGACACAAAGGAGATGTGTCGACACTCAGCAAGTTTCAACACATGAAGGCATGTGTCGACACGAAGGAGATGTGTTGACACTCAGCAAGTTTCAACACAAGAAGGCATGTGTCGACACAAAGGAGTTGTGTCGACACATAGCAGAATTCAACTAAGTATTAAAGAAGAAGTATTTGTGTCGACACACTCAACCAGTGTTGACACATTCAACAGAAGGCTTGTGTCGACACATAGAATCAGTGTCGACACATTCTGAAGAAGCAATGTCGAGAAGCTATTACAACAACACAAGGAGTTCTATCGACACCATCAAGGCTAGTGTCGACACTTAGTCTACTTGTGTCGACACTTAGTCTGTTTGTGTCGACACATAATGACTATCTATCTCGACACTTTCAGACAGTGACAGTGATTTCAAGAAGTGACTGGATGACTTGACAGCTGCCATTTCAACCGGTCAACTGCAACTGTCAGAGCCGTTAGAAGGTTGTTAGAAACCGGATCAGCCAGTTACCTTGGAGGAATACTATATAAAGACCTTTCTCCTTCAACAGAAGATGATTGAACACAATTAATCAAGAGATCTAACAACACAAAAGAAGAAGACTTTCAATAGAAAATCTAAGAAGTTGGAGAGAGAGAGCTCCTTCTAAGAAGAGCAGCTGCTGAACCAGGCTGCAAAGTAAGATTCAGATTGAGATCTGAATCTCAAGACAGAAGTTGATTGAAGATCATCTTCACAGGAGATTCAACCCTACTGAGTTCTAATTCAATAAGCTTTGAAGAAAGCTAAGGGAGGTTGATCTCTGCCAAGTTCTTCCAAGAACTCATCAAGAAGTCAGTCAACTCATCTCTCTCTTTCAGAGTTGTGGTTAATTACTTTGTATAATCAAATTTCTGTAGGATCTTGTATAGATCTGAGCTGTAAGCCTATTTTATAAAGGCTGAGTGTAGGAGACTGTGTGCTCTGAGTGTAGGTCTTGTTGAAGACTGAGGTAGGGCCTTGTGCCTGAGTTGTAGGAGATTTTGTTCTCTGAGTGTAGGTCTTGTTGAAGACTGAGTGGTAGGGCTTTTTGCCTGAGTTGTAGGAGTGGGGACACTCTGAGTTGTAGGAACCTGTTTGGGGTTCTGAGCTGTAAGATCTGAGGATCTGAGGAGAAGTGCTGAAGTTAGGCCGAATCAAGTACACTACTAGATAGGCGAAGGGGGGAAGTGGATGTACCCAGACCTTGGGGAATCACTATAAATACTGTGTGCACTCTGTGTATGTTTGTTTCTATGGTTGTTGTGTTGTGATAATTGTAGAATTGCATTTGATGTACAGAATTTCTGCCTTAAATTTAAAAAGATAAAGTTCACCTATTCACCCACCCCCCCCCCCCCCCCCCCTCTTGGTGGTTAGGCACTATTTATTTCAAGTGGTATCAAAGCGAGGTTACTCAAAAAGGGACTTGACAGTCTGAGTAAGATCCTGTAGGCAGATTCAGAACAAACAAGATTCAAGAAAATGGGTTCTAGTGAGAATCACAAAGAGCTGGGGTCCATGAAATTGCCAATATGTAGAAAAAAGATATTTGACATATGGAAAGAGAGGGTTAGACTTTTTTATGGAAGCATCTGACCCAAGGATATACATTACAGTTAAATAAGGCCCATATGTGCCAATGAAGATATCCATTCTAGATGCAAATCAGAAAACTCCCAAGGACTTCTCTGAAATGACAAAAGATGAAATTATTCTGGCCACTATGGACAAGAGAGCCCAGAATATAATTGTTAGTGTCATTGATGATGCAACATTTCAGAACTTAATTCATTGTAAAACATCTAAAGAAATGTGGGACACATTAATAGTCTATATGGAGGGCTCAGAGGAAGTAATACAAGATAGGAAGTCCTTGTTAAATCAGGAATATGAAAGCTTCAGACAAGGAAAGTCTGATAGCATTACAGAATGTTATAAGAAGTTCTATAGGATTGTTAATGAGTTGATGTCCTATGGAAGAGAATTCAACAACTATGAGCTGAGTGACAAGTTCTTAAGATCCCTGACTAAGAACTGGGATACCAAGATTTGTACCATTAGGGAAGTGGCCAAACTAGCTGATATACCTCCTCCAACTTTGTTTGGAAAACTGCTATCTTATGAAATGCAGTTAATGGTTAGAAAGGAGGAAGAGAAGAATACTAGAGTGGAGCACAAGGAAAGATCTGTGGCCTTCAAGACTGAAGCCACTAGGATGCATAGAAGCAAGTCTCCATCTCCACCTCAAATAGTTGTTGAGGCTGTGACAGATGAGAATGGAATCATCATAAAGAATAAAGCTAGACTTGTTGCAAAGGGATATATGCAGGAAGAAGGTATTGATTTTGATCAAACCTTTGCTCCAGTAGCAAGACTGGAAGCAATCAGGATGTTCCTTGCCTATACAACATATCAAGAGTTTAAGGTATATCAAATGGATGTAAAGTCAGCTTTTCTGAATGGAAATCTGAAGGAAGAAGTCTATGTAGAGCAGCCATCAGGTTTTGTTGATTCTTTTAAACCTGATTATGTTTATAGACTTAGGAAGGCTTTGTATGGGTTAAAACAAGCCCCAAGGGCTTGGTATGAAACTCTATCTAGTTTCCTCATTGAGAATAAATTCTCAAGGGGGAAAATAGACAAGACTCTATTCCTTAGAGAATCTAAAGACAAGATTATCTTAGTCCAAATATATATAGATGACATAATATTTGGGTTTACAGAAAGTAGTCTTTGCAAAAAGTTTGCAAAACTTATGCAAGGACAATTTGAAATGAGCAGTATGGGGGAACTTAAGTTCTTCTTGGGTCTCCAAGTTAGACAGACTGAAGATGGCTTGTCCATATGCCAGTCTAAGTTCACCCTAGAGTTGATAAAGAAGTATGGTATGGAATCATCCACTACCATGAAAACTCCTATGGGGTCAAGCATGTCTCTAAGCAAAGATGATGCAGGGAAACCTGTAGATGAAACTTTGTATAGAGGGATAGTTGGCTCCCTACTGTATTTGACTGCTAGTAGACCAGATATCATGTATGCTACATGTGTCTGTGCTAGGTACCAAGCTTGCCCTAAAGAATCTCATCTGATAGTAGTCAAAAGGATTTTGAGATATCTTAAGGGCACACCTTATCTAGGCCTTTGGTACCCTAGGAATGGAGATTTTGTACTGACAGGTTATTCAGATGCATATTTTGCAGGCTGCAAAGAAGATAGGAAGAGTACTACAGGAACCTGTCAATTTCTAGGTGGAAGGCTGATGTCATGGAGCAGTAAGAAGCAGACCAGTGTGGCTATCTCCACAGCAGAGTCAGAATATGTGGCAGCAGAAAGTTGATGTGCACAACTTTTGTGGATTCAACACCAGCTAGAAGACTATGGTATTCAAGTAAGTAGAACACCTTTATTTTGTGATTCTACAAGTGTCATTTCTATTGCAAATAATCCTGTCTCTCATAGTAGGACTAAGCACATAGAAATTAAATACCATTTTCTTAGAGAACATGTAGAAAAAGGAGACATTTCACTAGAATATGTTAAGACAGATAGTCAGATAGCTGATATGTTTACTAAGCCCCTAGATAAAACCAAATTCAATAATTTTAAAATTGAATTAGGAATGTTAAACTTAGAATAGTTTAAAAAATTGGCTAAGTAAAATAGTGTCGACACACAGAGTTGTTTGTGTCGACACATAGACATGGTGTCGACATTTCAGAGAAATGATGTTGACACATCTAGACAGTCTGTGTCGACACTTCAGAGAATTAGTGTCGACACATGCAGAGTAGGTGTCGACACATCCAGGGTGTTATCGACACTTAGAATTTACACAGAATTTGTCGAGTAGAGTTTCGACTAATCGTCGAGCTGAGATGTATAAGTGTCGACACATATATTCTGTTGGAACACCCTATTACTAATTTGGGTCAGGATCACTATGTCTTTAGGAAACCCGTTTTGACCTCATTGTATAGATCTAAAGGTCAATTAGATTTGAGTCTAAGGGTTAGTAGTTAGATTTGGGAGCTGCCCTCAAGACCAAGGTTTTTCAGTTTGGAGACTAAGTCATTTCGTCGAGCTCAGTACGACGAATCATCGAACTCCTATCGACGATCGTTGAGCTCACTTCGACGGATCGTCGAACTCCATTCGACGATCGCTGAGCTCAACTTTAACAAATCGTTGAACTCCATTCGACGATCTTCGAGCTCAGTTCGACGATCTTGACTCCAGTATTGATTCTCTATCTCTGAGCTCAGTTCGACGATAGTTGAGCTCAGATCGACGATCTCTGTTGCTGTCTAAGTCCAAATCGCCGAGCTCAGTTCGACGATAGTGGAGCTTAGTTCGACGTTTTTCTGAAGAGTTAAATGATTTTCAAGATTCAAAATTCAGACAGTTAAGGAGTTATTGTCAGCAATTAATTCAGAAGATCTTGTAGCCGTTTTCATTTATTCTGAAGCAAGTTTCAAGGGATTATCAAGGAATGTTTCATTGGACTTTCCCCCAGAAGACAATTGCAATTAAGGATGTAATTAATGACAGGCTAACGACTATTCTGGACAGAGGATCATTTCTATTCAGAACAAAGGAAAAAAAGATATGTTTTTTTGAATTTCTGACAAGAAGAGAGTGCACAAGAAAAAGAAGAACAAAATATTCTCTGCAACAACTCTTCTCTAGAACAACATCTTTCTCAACAGCAATCACTCAAGAGAAAAAGAAAGAGAGCTGTAGACATTCTCGGTCTCAAAGAATTCACACAAGAACACCATCACCAAAAGGAGATCAACAAATCTGAAATCTTCAGATCTCTTTTGATTCAATTGTTCAAGGTCATCATCATTCAAGACTCTAGACACCTCACATTTCAGCTGTTGCTGAAATTATCAATTGATGGAGATCAATTTTCTGAAGGCCTATCACCCTACAGCAAAGCTTCATTTCCTGAACATCTCAAGAACTCAGGGGGAGCTTTGACAACATCCACAAATCTTCTCTTTGACTGTTGACAGAGAAGATCATCTCTTTCCCTCTCTCTCTCACTCTGTTGTACAGGGTTTTTCAAACTCCCTTCAAAAGTTTGTGTTTGGTTTTTGAGCACCTTATCAAAAGCTCATTGGTGGCAAGACACCTGATCAAAAAATCTGGTTTGGTTTTTGAGCACCTTATCAAAAGCTCATTGCTGCCCAGGACACCTGATCAACTCATCCTGCAGTGGATTCCTACCTAGGGTAGTAGAAGAGTGGATGTACCCAAGTTTAGGGGAACCACAATAGCTCCTTATGTCTTCTGATTGCTTGTCTTTATTTTTGTTTCTGGCTGTGATTGTTTTGTGATTAGGTTGCTCTATGATTAGATAGTTTCTGTGATTAGATTTACTATTTGCTTCCCTGTTCACATTTAGAATACAATAACTGTTATAAAAGTTTTTAAGCATCATACTCTATTCACCCCCCCCCTCTAGAGTATATCAGATCTAACTCGCACTTTCAATTGGTATCAAAGCGAGGTTGGTTAAACATACCACACATTGGTGGTTGCACAGGCTAACACCTGAACTCAAAGATTCCTAGTTAGATCTGCTTGTTGTAGATTTTGTTATTAGAATTAGTTCTTCACAAAATATGGCCCAAAACAAAGATTATGCTAGCACCATACCTCCAGTGTGCAATCTGTCTAAGTTTGCACTTTGGAAAGCAAGGATTAGACTATACATGAATTCTATTGATGAGGACATTTTTAATTTTGTTCTGATAGTTTGTCCAAGACCTCCAGAGAATACAAGCACAACTGCTGTTCCACCTCCTTCAGGAACAGATGCTGATATCAAGAAGTGGAAAGTAGCAGATGCAAAAGCTATGAATATCTTAGCCCATACTATGTCTGATGACATTTTCCAAAAGGTGGCTGAATGTAATTCAGCAAAGGAAATCTGGGATAAGCTCTCTGAAATAGTCTCAGGATCAGCTGATGAAAGAAAGGACAGGAGATCCCACCTCATATCCCAATATGAGAATTTCAAGAAAGGAGAAGCTAAGCCAGTAGCTGAAATGTATAATAGGCTCAGTCTGATAGTCAATGAACTGAAGACTCTGGATAAAGAGATCTCATTGACTGAGCTAAATGACAAAATCCTAATGTGCTTCCCAAGCACTTGGGACTCAAGGATCTGGCCAATCAAGGATGTCAGAAGTCTGAATGAGATCACCACAGAAGCTCTCTTAGGCAAGCTCAAATATTATGAGCTGCTCATCAAAAATAGAGAAGAAGAGCAGAAGGCTACCTCACCAGCCACAAGAAAGGAAAGGACAATAGCTTTCAAAGCCACTGAAGATCAGCCTGAAGATAAAATCCCAGGCAATGATGAGCTACTTAGTCTGCTGGCTAAAAGATTTTACAAGATGGCCAGGAAGGACTTCAGGAAGAGATCACTCAAAGATCATGACAAGCCAAGGTATGATAAATCAAACAATAAAGTAATTATCTGCTTTGGTTGCAGGAAACCAGGCCACATTGTGTCTGACTGTCCAGAGAATAAAAATAAGGACAAAAAGGATAAGAGAGAAAGAAGAAAAGATAAGGACTTCAAGAAGAGTAGCAATGGCAAACCCTCCTCAAGCAAGAACAAACACACAAGGAAGGGATTTGTTGCTGAATCTTGGAGTGAAACAGAGGAAGAATCAGAAGCTTCATCCAGCTCCAGTGATGATGAAGATGATGCTGAAGAGAAGGAGTTCTGCATGATGGCAATCAATGCCTCTCCACACAATTCTGATGCAGAAGACTCAGAGTCAGACTCAGAGACTCAACTTGAAGAGGATCAGGTAATTAGTTCCTTTGATTTCAATTCTGAGGACTTTAAGTATGAATTTAAAGCACTGTGCTTAGACTTATTAAAATCTGAGAAGGAAATTATCTCTCTCAGCAATTGTCTGAACACAGTTCCTTAAAATCAGAAAACCTCAAACTCTCTGAGGAGTTGGAGTGTTGTAGGGAGCAGATAGCTTCACTGAAAGGTGAGCTATCAGAGGCCAAGAAGCTTGAAGAATCCCTTAATGGGAGAAGTATCAAGCTGATGGACATCACAAGCACAGTGAACTACAGATTCAATAGTACACTGGGCTTGGGTGCTTCATCCAGCCAACCTATAGTTCTAACAACCCCAATTAAGTTTATTTCTGATAAAGGGAAGGGAGTTGTAGAGGTAGCTAGGAAAAATTCTGATCTACCTAAGAAAACCAAGTTCCAGCAGAAATCGTCGAACGGAGCTCGACGATCGCCGAACGCAGATCGACGATCTCAGGCAAAATCGCCGAACTCAGGTCGACGATCTCTAATTTCTGAACTCTGCCACAGTCTACCGTCGAACGGAGCTCGACGATCTGACCCAAGATCGTCGAACGCAACTCCACGATCGTCGAACAGAGATCAGAGCTTTGGAAATTCTTTCAAGGGTAAATCAAAATCCAATCCTAGGGGTCCTTCATCCCAAAGCTTTAACCCTTATACTGAATGGATAATACCTCCAAGGAGATATCATCCTGAAGGTTATAAGAGTCAACCAGGGATGTTATTTATTTCTAAGTTTAAAGGTTATCAACCTAGGCCCAATGTAAACTGGGTCAAAAACAAATGAATTATTTTATGTGCAGGTGAAGACCTATCCAACATCAAACCAACAATGGTATTTGGATATTGGGTGCTCTAAGCACATGACAGGAAATAGGGACAACCTCACATCCTTTAAAGACAAGCTTGGACCCAAAGTCATATTTGGTGATTCAAACTTTGGACTGACAAAAGGATATGGTACAGTCTAGATTGGCACAGTCACATTCAAAAAGGTAGCCTATGTGGAAGGACTGAAGCACAATTTGATCAGTATCAGTCAGCTATGTGATGAAGGCTACCAGGTGACTTTCAGCAAAGCCTTATGCAAGATCAAGTCAGAGGACAACACAACTGTATTGACAGGTAAAAGGAGAGGTAACATCTATTTAGTAGATTTTCTTTCAACAGAAGTAGATATTTGTCTGTTTAATTCTGTTTGTAGACCTAATGTTTTATGACATAAGAGACTAGGACATTTAAACCTTAGAACCATTGCTAGGCTATCCAAGGACAACCTTGTTAGAGGACTACCTTCTGGCCCCTACAAGAAGTAAGGACTCTGCAGGGCTTGTCAATTAGGCAAGCAAACTAAAAATAGTTTCAAGTCACTTAATAAGAGTGATTCACCTAGGATTTTGTATCTGTTACACATGGATCTTTTTCCATTACAGTACAAAGCTTAGGAGGGAAATCTTACACTTTAGTAGTTGTAGATGACTTATCTAGATTCACATGGGTGTTCTTTCTGAGGAATAAGTCTGATAACTTTAAGTGTTTGACAGAGTTTCTCAAATGCATACAGATTGAGTTCAATACTCACATTGCCCTGATCAGAAGTGATCATGGGACAGAGTTTGATTCTCTTCTTATGCAAGAGTTCTGTCAGAGTGAAGGGATCAGACACACTTTCTCAGCTCCTAAAACTCCTCAACAAAATGGGATAGCTGAAAGAAAAAATAGAACCCTTATTGAATCTGCCACTACATTGTTAACAGATGCTCACCTTCCTCTATCTTTTTGGGCAGAGGCAGTGAACACCTCCAACTATGTGCTGAACAGAAGTTTAATACATAAACTAAAGGGCAAGACTCCCTATGAATTACTCAAAGTGAAGAAACCTAAAATAGATTATTTCAGAATTTTTGGTTGTATTTGTTATATTCATAATAATGACAAGAGATATTTAGCAAAATTTCAAGCTAAAGCTGATGAAGGAGTGTTTCTGGGATACTCCATGATCAGTAAGGCTTATAGGGTATATAATAAATCATCTCTTAAAATTGAGGAATCTGTTCACATATCGTTTGATGAATCTAACGTGTCTTTCAAGGAGAAGAATACTTCTATCATAGAACCTTTGCAGCTACATTCTCTTGCTGAAGATTTGAACAGGTTACAGATTACTCAAAAAGAGGAAAGCAGTGAAGATGAAGAAAGCATTCAACATATTGAAGAGAAACAACTTGAAGAGCCAGTTGTTGTACCACAAGAGGAAACAACAACATAGGTTGGTGAACAATCAACACCCCCTGTTGATTTAGTAACATCAAGAGACCATCCAATTTCCCAAGTAATTGGAGACATCTCAGCTGGTGTGCAAACCAGAAATCAGGTCAACCAAACCTATTGCACACTTCCTTCCTATCTCAAATTGAACCTCAATCCATTCAAGATGCAGAGCAAGATCCACACTAGATCATTGCAATGCAAGAAGAGTTGCATCAATTAGAAAGGAACAAAGTTTGGGAACTAGTGCCAAGGCCTAAGGATCACTCCATTATTGGAACAAAGTGGGTGTTCAGAAACAAATTGGATGATCAAGGAGTAATTGTAAGGAACAAGGCAAGGCTAGTTGCTCAAGGATACTCTCAAGAAGAAGGCATAGATTATGACCAGACTTTTTCACCAGTTGCAAGATTGGAAGCCATCAGAATCTTCTTAGCTTATGCAGCACACAAAGGCTTCAAGGTATATCAGATGGATATAAAGAGTGTCTTTCTAAATGGAGATATCAAAGAAGAAGTCTATGTCAGACAACCTCCAGATTTTATCTCTCCAACCCATCCTGATTATGTTTTTAAGCTGAACAAAGCATTATATGGTCTCAAGCAAGCTCCTAGAGCATGGTATGATACCCTAGCATGCTTCCTTCTGGAAAATGAATTTATAAGGGGTAGAGTAGACCAAACTCTTTTTATTAGAACTCATAAGTCTCATACCCTACTAGTACAGATTTATGTGGATGATATTATTTTTGGTTCTACTGATTCAAATTTGTGCAGAAGGTTCTCCAACCTAATGCATTCTAAATTTGAAATGAGTAGCATGGGTGAGCTATCCTTCTTTCTAGGATTGCAAGTCAAACAACATGCTGAAGGCATCTTTATTTCTCAAACCAAGTATGCAAAAGAATTGGTTACGAAATTTGGTATGTCTGAGGCATCTTGTATTAAAACACCCATGCCTACTAATGCTGTATTAGATGCTGATGAACATGGGAAACATATTGATCAGACAACATATAGAGTAATGATTGGCTCTTTACTGTACCTTACAGCTAGTAGACCTGACATAATGTTTGCTACATGCATATGTGCTAGATTCCAAGTAAGCCCTAGAGAGTCACACCTAACATTAGTAAAAAGGATTCTCAGGTATGTAAAAAGTTGTCCAAATCTAGGTCTCTGGTATCCAAAAGATTCAGCATTCGACTTAACTGGATTTTCTGATGCTGATTATGCTGGATGCAGAATTGACGGGAAAAGTACCAGTGGAACTTGTCAGTTTCTTGGTGACAGACTTGTCTCTTGGTTTTGCAAGAAACAAACATCTGTGTCAACTTCAACTGCTGAAGCTGAATATATGGCTGCAGGTGGTTGCTGTTCACAAATATTGTGCATTCAAAACCAACTCCTAGACTGTGGCTACAACTTAGAGAAGTCTAAAATCTTTTATGATAATACCAGTGTTATTTCTATAGCTCAAAATTCAGTCCTCCATAGTAGGACAAAACACATAGAAATTAGGCATCACTTTTTAAGGGATAATGTTGAGAAGAATAAAATTGAACTTCAATATATCCCAACTGATTTACAAAGGGGAGATATTTTCACCAAACCCTTGGATGAAAAGAAACACACCTTCTTCCTAAATCAGTTAGGAATGTTAGATGGAGGAAGTTTAAAATAATGTCCAAGATTTTGAAACTCTAAAAATGACCAAGACTAGGCAAACTTCTTGATTTTTCTAGTGTCTAGAGTGTTTCTGGTCTCTGAACTGCGCTCAACGATTTTCCCCCAGATCGTCGAACGGAGATCGACGCTTTCCGAAATCGTCGACCTGAGTTCAGCGCTTCTCAGATAGTGTTCAACTATCTCTCCAGGTCAACGATTGTCGAACGGCGCTCGACGATTTTGTTTTCTGAACTATCGTCGAATGGAGTTCGACGCTCTCCAATATCGTCGAACGGAGATCGACGATATTGAAGACCCTTCAGATTCCTTTAGAAACCCCGATCGTCGAACTGAGTTCAACGATCTTTCCTTTTCTGCGTCGAACCCTAATATAAAATTCATTTTTCGACCGTCGTTCTCCTTTTGCGCTTTCAATCTCTCTGCAAATTTTCTCTTTCCCTCCAAACATCTCTACACTTGGTCGTTTGGTTGTTTATTGTTTGCAGGAAACCATGGTCGTCTCTGTTGCCGTTCTGCCTGCCATGAAATTCGATGCAGGATTCGATATTGACATGGATTCCTTCAGCACCAGTGATCAGGTTTTTCAAGACATTCTGGAACTGTTCAAGGAGCAAAATCTAGTCACCATCATGTCCACCAGAATCAAGCTACCTGCAGATGAAATCAAGGAGTGGGTGTATACTGCCCACAACCAAGACCAAAATACAGTTGTTGGATCAATTTCAGGAACCCAGGTACATCTGACACCTGCCATTCTGACAGAGATTTTTGAATTGAATTCTGGAAGAGATTCTGTTGAAATGTCTGGAGAAGAATTTACTACTATGCTTGATAGAATGGGTCATTCTGATGCAAACCCTAGCAAGCTGCTGAAAAAGAACTTAGCTGTTGAATACAGTTTTTTAGCTGATGTAGTGAGAAAAGTTCTTCTGGCCAAGCATTCAGACCATGATACCATCTCCAGGTATCAGCTGTGCTTGATGGGAGCCTTAGTGGATAAGAAACAGTTAAACTGAGGAGAGATCTTCTTTGATCTGATTAAGAAGAAGATCAATAAGAATTTTGTGAATTATGGAAGGATTCTAGGGCTGTTTCTCCAAAACAGATGTCCTGCCCTGCTTGTATCAAATGGGATGCACATCAATGCCTCTAAGAGGCTCTCTTGTGCCCTCTTTGGCAAGTGGGACAGACAGATAGTGAAGCTCAGCAGGCCCTCTGCAAGCACTACTTCAGGCACAAGGACTGTAACAGTCTCTTCCCCTCAAGTCTCTGCCCCTGCAGAAGACTTGCCTGCTGCTTCTCCTCCTCCTCCTATTTCATCTCCACCAGTCACCTCCACCATTCAAATTTCATCCACCATCATTATTTCCAGCCCATCTCCTACTTCAATTCCATCTCCAATCCCTACTCTCACAGAAGAAATCTTCCATCCTTTACATCACTACCCTCATCCAGATATTGACACATCATCCAACATTCCATCATTCAATCTTCTAGATGATTCCTTCATGGATGATTCACCTTCATCCCCTCACGAGCTACCCTCCTCATCCACATCATATCAACAGCTTCTGCATGACATCATTGCCCAACCCTCCTTCACACCTTCTATCTCCATTCCCCTTTCTTCCATTTCCACAATCCCCACACCTCAACCTTCCTTTCCCCCATACACCAGCTCTCCACCAACATCACCAGTTGCTCCACCTTCTTTCTCTACCTCTGCTCAAATCCCTACTGAGCATGTAGATATTCCAGCCTTAGCTGACAAACTGTATGAGCTGATAGCTCCCAGACTCTCACTTCTGTTGGAGACCTCCTTGGCTCCACTCTTCAAGTCAGTTGCAGACTTATCTGCCAGGCTCTCCTGCCTCTTTCCTCCTCAGGCAATCCCTTCCTTTGGGTGCCTTGATCCAGCTGTCTCTGAATCTAGGCAGGGGGAGATGCCTCATGAAGCTGCTAGATTGCCTGCTGCTACCATTTCTTCAGTCCCTGCTGCTATTTCCTCAGTTCCAGCTGCTGTCTCTTCAACTCAAGCTCAAGCTTCAACACCACCTCAGGTTGTAGTTTTCTCAGTGGACCTCAGGTCACTTTTATCAGTTTTTGATTCAGTTTATTTCAGCTGTCTCCCAGTAAGCACTGCAACCCAGCCATCTGAGGATCTCTCCAAGGCCATTGTGCCCTTCTCAAGCTGTGATACCAGCCTAATTAGCTCCTATATAACTTCCCTATATACTGCTGAGCGTTCTGTTTCCAGTGATCTTACTGCTGCTACTCATGCTGACAATAATGTTGCTGGTTCTGTTGCTGCTGAAAGCACTGATGTTGCTCCTACTGCTGCTATTGATGATACTGCTGATGATTTAAGCTCTAAGGATATACATATGACAGAGGCATATGACTTTGAGCCTGCTGTCACTGCTGATGTTGCCTCTGCTGATGTTTTTGTATCTAAAAATGTTTTCTCTGAATCTGCTGCTGCCCCAGTTGCTGCTGTTACTACTGCTGCTATATCTTCTGAGAGTATTGCTCCTGAAAGCTCTGTATCTGTTGTACCTCCTGCTGCTGCTACAACTTCTGCCAGTGTTATTTCTGCTTCTACTGCTGCTGCTACAATTGCTGTCACCACTGTTTCATCTGCTCCAACCCAACTCCAAAAAGACTATCTGAAAAGGATTGATGCTTTATATGATGAACAAAGCTCTGAAAGTGATCAGTTTAGAACTGATTCTGATGATTCTTCTGCTACTATAGCCAGGAAAAGAAAAGCAAGAAGCAAAGCTATGAAAAGAGTTCCACCAGCCAAAGTCAGAGATACCAATGACATTCCCTACTATATTCTACATGACTGCCCTATAACTGAACATTGGATGCAATATTCCAAGAATCAACTAAAGGCTATGAAGAAGAAGAGGTAATATGAGAAAGGTTCCTCTCAGTTTCATCATCATCCTCCTCCACCTCCTCCTTCACCTGGTGCAGGTGCAAGTGGTAGCTCTGCATCTCAACCCTCTGCCAGAAGTCAAACCCCCTATCAGCCTTAAGGAAGATCTCAATATAGGGGGAGCCAATCCAGAGGATATCAATCTAGGAGAGGAAATTATAGAGGAAACCAAAGGGAATTCCAAGTTTACTCCAAAGGCTATTCTAGACAGCATCCATACTCAAGGGAAGGACAAGCTTCATCTGATACAACTTCAGGTCCTTTTCCCTACAAACTGAAAGAATTGGTCTCATCCAGAGCTCCTCCAGATAATCCTTCCAACAGATATGAACCTCCAGTGCCTTTTGAGGATCCAGAGAATAATCCTACTGCATGGACTGCTAGAATGAAAGAATTAGCTGCCTTGGATCAGATTAAGAAAGCCAGAGAGCAAGGCAAGGACACCTCCAGCATTACTACCTTGTCAGAACAAAGAAAGAAGGAACTTAAAAGATATGCTTCCAGCAAGTTTTTTGATTCTGAAAGATACATGGAGCTGCACCCTGAAGCTGTAGTACCAAGGCCTAAACAACAAACCTCTTTAGGTGCAGCTGATGACAGAAGATCAAAGAAGGAAGCTCTTGATCCAAATAGAGAAATAAAACTTATAAAGAGCAAAGAGAAGGAGTAATTCTGTAAGGTGACAATTATTCTGATTTCTGATCTGTCTGAGATGTTATATATGTGATTCTGCATTGTTGTTGTTTGTTATATTGTTACTTTGTATGTTGTTTTTTAATTTCTCCAATTTCTGTAAATAATAATCCTAACCCAAATAGTGGGAGATTGTTGGAACACCCTATTACTAATTTTGGTCAGGATCACTATGTATTTAGGAAACCGGTTTTTACCTCATTGTATAGATCTAAAGGTCAATTAGATTTGAGCCTAAGGGTTAGTAGTTAGGTTTGGGAGCTGCCCTCAAGACCAAGGTTTTTCAGTTTGGAGACTAAGTCATTTCGTCGAGCTCAGTACGACGAATCGTCGAACTCCTATCGACGATCGTTGAGCTCACTTCGACGGATCGTCGAACTCCATTCGACGATCGCTGAGCTCAACTTCAACAAATCGTCGAACTCCATTCGACGATCTTCGAGCTCAGTTCGACGATCTTGACTCCAGTATTGATTCTCTATCTTTGAGCTCAGTTCGACGATAGTTGAGCTCAGATCGACGATCTCTGTTGCTGTCTAAGTCCAAATCGCTGAGCTCAGTTCGACGATAGTGGAGCTCAGTTCGACGTTTTTCTGAAGAGTTAAATGATTTTCAAGATTCAAAATTCAGACAGTTAAGGAGTTATTGTCAGCAATTAATTCAGAAGATCTTGTAGCCGTTTTCATTTATGCTGGAGCAAGTTTCAAGGGATTATCAAGGAATATTTCATTGGACTTTCCCCCAGAAGACAATTGCAATTAAGGATGTAATTAATGACAGGCTAACGGCTATTCTGTACAGAGGATCATTTCTATTCAGAACAAAGGAATAAAAGATAAGTTTTTTGAATTTCTGATAAGAAGAGAGTGCACAAGAAAAAGAAGAACAAAATATTCTCTGCAACAACTCTTCTCTGGAACAACATCTTTCTCAACAACAATCACTCAAGAGAAAAAGAAAGAGAGTTGTAGACATTCTCTGTCTCAAAGAATTCACACAAGAACACCATCACCAAAAGGAGATCAACAAATCTGAAATCTTCAGATCTCTTTTGATTCAAGTGTTCAAGGCTATCATCATTCAAGACTCCAGACACCTCACATTTCAGCTGTTGCTGAAATCATCAATTGCTGGAGATTAATTTTTTGAAGGTCTATCACCCTACAGCAAAGCTTCATTTCCTGAACATCTCAAGAACTCAGGGGGAGCTTTGACAACATCCACAAATCTTCTCTTTGACTGTTGACAGAGAAGATCATCTCTTTCCCTCTCTCTCTCTCACTCTGCTGTACAGGGTTTTTCAAACTCCCTTCAAAAGTTTGTGTTTGGTTTTTGAGCACCTTATCAAAAGCTCATTGGTGGCAAGACACCTGATCAAAAAATCTGGTTTGGTTTTTGAGCACCTTATCAAAAGCTCATTGGTGCCCAGGACACCTGATCAACTCATCCTGCAGTGGATTCCTACCTAGGGTGGTAGAAGAGTGGATGTACCCAAGTTTAGGGGAACCACTATAGCTCCTTGTGTCTTCTGGTTGCTTGTCTTTATTTTTGTTTCTGGCTGTGATTGTTTTGTGACTAGGTTGCTCTGTGATTAGATAGTTTCTGTGATTAGATTTACTATTTGCTTCCCTGTTCACATTTAGAATACAACAACTGTTGTAAAAGTTTTTAAGCACCATACTCTATTCACCCCCCCCCCCCCTCTAGAGTATATCAGATCTAACTCGCACTTTCAATCTGATTGTTGGGTCCGGCGTTCCTTCACTTGAACCGTGACGCTCTTCTACTTATTTAAGAAATTAAGTAGCACCCTTTCCAACAGTCAGGGCTTTTGGAACAGTTGGTTATGCGCTTGATCCTTCAATTGGTATCAGAGCAGGTCACGAGTTCAAGACCGGGGGAGCGCTATTTAAATCCTGATTTTTCCCTTCTACCTGTGTGGGTCCGGCGGGTCAGGTAACCGTGGACATGTGGTAACCCCACCTCTGAGCCGTGAAACCGTGGACATGTGGTAACCCCACCTCTGAGCCGTGTGGGCCATGTGGTAACCCCACCTCTGAGCCATGTGGGCCATGTGGTAACTCCACCTCTGAGCCGACGGGTTGTGCTGGACGCCGAGGGGGGGATTGTTGGGTCCGGCGTTCCTTCACTTGACCCGTGACGCTCTTCTACTTATTTAAGAAATTAAGTAGCACCCTTTCCAACAGTCCGGGCTTTTGGAACAGTTGGTTATGCGCTTGATCCTTCATATTTTGTCGACTATATTTGTGTCGACGCATAGTTGTCGAGACATTAGAAGTAAGTGTCTACACTTTTCAACAGTGTCGACACATTTCAAGTATTTTGTCGCGCCTTTTCACCTTCGATTTTAGAAAGGTATAAATAGGTCTTCACCATTGTTTGTCGACACGCTCACCATAGTTTCGAGACAAAACTTGTGTGTCGACATCTCTCTTCTCTAAATTCAAAATTTCTCCAAACCCTAATGGCGCCCAAGCTAGAAGAGAACATCAATGAAGGTTATGAGCTCGTGCGACACGCCTTTGATGACGCAGAACCAGAAATCCAAGGTGTTGTAACCCTAGTTGCAGAGACTGGGTTAGAGTATCTTGTTTCAGAACAAATCAAGATATGGAAGAAGGAGGTCCTCGAATTCTTTAATGCAGCTACACTTGATGAAACTGGACTCAAGATTAAGTCCAAAGTCCATGGGGGAAAAAGTCAAGATCACCCAGAAAAGTCTAAGAAAAGTTCTACATCTTCCTAGAACTAAAGAAGAGGAAGTTGTACCTGCATCAAAGACAAGGGAGGCACTGCAATGGTGTGGTTTAGATTCAAGTATGAAAATTGGATCAGTTTTTAACAGGAAAGGGATGAACATACAAGGAAAGTTTTTATCTGAAATAGTAGGCAAAGTAATTCTGAGCAAGCCAGGTGGGCATGATAGGATATCAGCTCACATGTTCAGTTTGATGACAAGGATAATTTTCAAACTTAAAACTGATTGGTCAGCAGTAATGTTTTATAAGATAAAGGAAAGTCTGAAGAAGCCCAATCTGGGTAGGATTATGAGTTTATACTTAGCTGGAAGTATCCCTGAAGTCATGAACCAAGCTGCAGGTTCTACGATAAACCATATGAGGAGAATGGATGTTAGGATTATCTCAAGCTGGGATAGGGTGTTGACAAAATAAATGCCTACACCAGAGAAGGAAACACCTCAAAATAAGAAGAAGAAAGTCATTGTGGCTCCTGAATTCTCAAGTAGCTCAGAGGAGCAAGTGGTTTTTAGTTCTGATGATGGAGAGGATGGTAATGCTGGTCAGTCACCAGTAAGACCTGAAGATGCACAGAGGCAGGGGGAGCTACCATCTGCTAGCCCTATTCACCTGGATCCACTCCAGGGGGAGCCTCAACATGTAGATGAGCCAACTCACTTAGATAGTGAAAGGGCAACCCAAACAATTCTTGAGGTAATAAATGAAGTTAATCAATCTATTTTAAATATTGAGGATGAAGTATTGACTGAATCATTACTTGATGTTGATCAGCAAACTCAGATACATAGTCAACCACAGGATGTGGTCATGGAAGACACATCAGTTGTAGAAAATGCTCCTGAGATAAGAGATTCTCCTGTACAACCTCAACATGAGTTTACACTAGAAGAGCTATTCCCTGATTTATTGCAGACTAATTTTGAGGGAGAGAAAGCAGCTTTTGAGGGGGAGCAGGTAGACCTTGAGGGGGAGCATGTAAGATCACAGGAGGAGACTGCTGGAAAAGAGATTGAGGAGCAAAGGAATGCTGAGGAGCTACCAAGAGCAGAGAAGGAATTGCCCCCTACTCCAAAGGATAGAGTAGACATTGCTAGTACATCTGACTCTGAAGATGAAGAGGTTGCTAGAGCCAAGAAAAGAAAACTACAGGTTTTCAAGAGAAGAAGCCAGGCCTACAAGAAAGCACTGCAAACCATTGTTTCACAGCCTGCCCCAACTGCTAATTATAGTTCATTGATGGTGGCTTTGTAGATCAAGCTAGATGAGCAAAGGAAGGCTTTACAAACTTATATGGATGAAGGACATAAATCCCTTCAATTTGATCTGGCTTAAGATATAAAATCTATTAGATTTGAAGTAAATCAAAACAAGAAGGAAATAACTGACTGTTTCCATAAAGGAGACAATGCAGTGGTCTATCTGGCAACACATCAAGAGCAGATAAAGAAACAAGTTGATGATATGGCAGTGAAACAAGGATATGTCTTAGAAAATGAAATCAGAATGAATGAAAACTTGGCTGAATCAAATAATGTGATTGTCACAGAAATGAAAAATATAGCTACTGCTCAGACTGTAGCAAGGACTACTGCCAAGGCTGAGTTTGATAAGCAACTACAAGAGAGCCTAAATGCTGTTAAAACTGCCATTGAAGATTCTCAAAAGGCTATTACTGACAAGCTTCAAAGGTTAAAACTTTTTTATAAAGATGGAGTTAACTATTTGAATGCTCAAATCAGATTTCAGAAGGATGATCTTAGGGATCATATATAAAGAGAAGTCATAAAGGGGGAGAGGGTATTAGTCAAAGCAGGCTCTGACCATGCTAAATGGATTTCAAACAGCATCAGAGCTACCCTTGGATATCCACTTTTATGTGATGATGATAATGTAGCAGAATCTGGGGTAATTCCTGCATATTTTGGAGGAGAACAAGCTGAAGTAGCTCAGGTGATCTACCCTCCTGCAAATTTTGACATGATACATCAAGAGATACAGTCTATGTATAGTCCTCCAGAAGGTGCTCACAATGTGATCATTGAGAAAGTAGTACAACCTGTGTTAGAGGCAGTACTAAAAGAGCAAGAGGCAGTATTAAAATAGCAGGAAGCCCAATTATCTAAGAAGAGGTTTAGAGAACAGGCTGAATTAAGGCCAGATTTTGAGCAATGGAGCTCAACTTCCAGAAATATTATTCTGACTGCTTGGAAGGCTGCAAAGGATAATATCCTAGAAAGGGGCAAATGGTATTGTGAGCAGGAATGGAGAAAACATGAAGCTAGGCAAGAGGCCATTGTACAGTACAGAAGAAAGGCTAAATTAGGGAAGCTACCTCCTAATGCACAGGAGCCTAGCAAGTATTTCCCTAAGCCTTATCATTATTTTGAGAGACAGAAGATAAGGGCTGAAGAACAGAAGAAGAAAGATCTTAAGGGAAAGAAGCATGCTGATGACAATGATGCTCCAGTTCAAGCCAAGATTCAATCTGGAAAGGGCATTGTTATCAAGGAGCCAGAGCAGCCATAGGATAGAATTTCTTAAGTTTACAACTTTGTAATCATTTGCATTAAAACTTCATGTAAACTTTTGATTAATAAAACTTTTGGAAGTTGTAAAAACAATGTTTAATGTTCAATCTATTACATTGTTATTCTGAGATAATTGCTTATACATGTGCTGTTTATACATGTTTAGTTTTTACCCTGTCATATAATACTGTTATACATCATATTGAGTATTTGTTATGAATGGTGTATATCATTGACTAAGGGTTATGACTTCTCCAAATAGGGGGAGATTGTTGGGTACATTGAAATATATGTATCAGATTTGAAGAAGTCTCACCCTACTCAATGATATACATCATGGTGTATTTGATGTACTTTGAGTTTATATGTGCAGGTTAAGTAATTGCAGGAAAAGCATAAAAGTTTCAAAGTCCATGTGTCGACACCTAGAGGTGAAGTGTCGACACTTATGAAGGCTTGTGTCGACACCTAGAGAAGCTATGCCGACACTTGGAGTAGTTGTGTCGACACCAGGAAAGGCAGAGTCGACACCAGAAGAAAAGTGTCGACACATACAGGCAGTGTCGACACACTGTGAAGAATTGTCAACATAATCT
Source organism: Platanthera guangdongensis (assembly GCA_039583875.1). NCBI lineage: Eukaryota > Viridiplantae > Streptophyta > Magnoliopsida > Asparagales > Orchidaceae > Platanthera > Platanthera guangdongensis. Next base: position 135,990,094 of record CM077165.1, read on the forward strand.
GTGTCGACACTTAGAGGAAGTGTCGACACCCAGAGAAACTTTGTCGACATCAAATGTGTCGACACCAGGAGGCTGTGTCGACACTCAGCAAGCTTCAATAAAGTTAAAGTACTTGTGTAGACACAAAGGAGATGTGTCGACACTCAGCAAGTTTCAACACAAGAAGGCATGTGTCGACACAAAGGAGTTGTGTAGACACACAGCAGAATTCAACTAAGTATTAAAGAAGAAGTATTTGTGTCGACACACTAAACCAGTGTCGACACATTCAACAGAAGGCTTGTGTCGACACATAGAATCAGTGTCAACACATTCTGAATAAGCAGTGTCGAGAAGCTGTTACAACAACACAAGGAGTTCTGTCGACACCATCAAGGCTAGTGTCGACACTTAGTCTACTTGTGTCAACACTTAGTCTGTTTGTGTCGACACATAATGACTATCTATCTCGACACTTTCAGACAGTGACAGTGATTTCAAGAAGTGACTGGATGACTTGACAGCTGCCATTTCAACCGGTCAACTGCAACTGTCAGAGTCGTCAGAAGGTTGTTAGAAACCAGATCAGCCGGTTACCTTGGAGGAAGACTATATAAAGACCTTTCTCCTTCAACAGAAGATGATTGAACACAATTAATCAAGAGATCTAACAACACAAAAGAAGAAGACCTTCAATAGAAGATCTAAGAAGTTGGAGAGAGAGAGCTCCTTTTAAGAAGAGCAGCTGCTGAACCAGGCTGCAAAGTAAGATTCAGATTGAGATCTGAATCTCAAGACAGAAGTTGATTGAAGATCATCTTCACAGGAGATTCAACCCTACTGAGTTCTAATTCAAGAAGTTTGAAGAAAGCTAAGGGGGGTTGATCTCTGTCAAGTTCTTCCAAGAACTCATCAAGAAGCCAGTCAACTCATCTCTCTCTTTCAGAGTTGTGGTTAATTACTTTGTATAATCAAATTTCTGTAGGATCTTGTATAGATCTGAGCTGTAAGCCTATTTTATAAAGGCTGAGTGTATGAGACTGTGTGCTCTGAGTGTAGGTCTTGTTGAAGACTGAGGTAGGGCCTTGTGCCTGAGTTGTAGGAGACTTTATTCTCTGAGTGTAAGTCTTGTTGAAGACTGAGTGGTAGGGCTTTTTGCCTGAGTTGTAGGAGTGGGGACACTCTGAGTTGTAGGAACCTGTTTGGGGTTCTGAGCTGTAAGATCTGAGGATCTGAGGAGAAGTGCTGAAGTTAGGCCGAATCTAGTACACTAATAGATAGGAGAAGGGGGAAAGTGGATGTACCCAGACCTTGGGGAACCACTATAAATACTGTGTGCACTCTATGTATGTTTGTTTCTATGGTTGCTGTGTTGTGATAATTGTAGAATTGCATTTGTTGTACAGAATTTCTATCTTAAATTTAAAAAGATAAAGTTCACCTATTCACCCCCCCCCCTCTAGGTGGTTAAGCACTATTTCTTTCACAAGCCAAGATCCAGGCAGTACAAAATTGCCCGCCACTCAGGACGGCTGCAGACATCCAGAGTTTTCTCGGTCTTGCCGGATACTACAAAAAGTTTGTCAAAGGTTTTTCCAAGATTACCCTACCCCTAACTGCTCTCACCAAGCAAGACGTCGCATTCTAATGGACGCCGGAGTGTGAGGCTGCGTTCGTCGAACCGAAGAAGCGGCTAACTTCCGCGCCAATCCATACGATCCCCAGAGGGACCAAGGGATTTCAAATCTACATCGATGCCTCCCTGAAGGGATTGGGAGATGTTCTATTGGAGCATGGCAAGGTAGTGGCCTATGCATCTCGGCAATTAAAGCCGCACGAATTAAATTATGCGGCACACGATTTAGAGTTGGGCGTCGTCATCTTCGCCCTTAAAATCTGGAGGCATTATCTGTATGGAGTAAGATGTGAGATCTTATCCGACCACAAGAGCTGAATCTCCGGCAGTGCCGATGGCTAGAATTCCTATGCAATTACTACATCGCTCTCCAATATCACCCCAGGAAAGCTAACAGAGTCGCTGATGCCTTGCGCCGCCAGCCTGCGATAGCCGGGATTTGGATGGAGCAGATCCCTAAAGAACTATTCCAGTCCTTAATAGACTTGGAGATTACCCTGGTTGCCCGAAGAGATCCGGAAGAGTACTATTCTCAGTTGTATTGGATGGAAATCCAATGCGACATCCGTAACCGGATACGTGAAGCCCAGAAGATCGACCCAGAGGTAATGTCGATCATCCAATCTCTGCAAGGAGGGGCACAGGAGGATTATAATCTGCATGACGGGATTCTACAGTTCAAGCATCGCATATTCGTTCCCGCTATCGGAGGAATTCGTGAAGAAATTCTGCAAAAGGCCCATCAGTCCAGGTACTCGATTCACCCTGGCATAGTTAAGATGTACGTGGACCTGTGCAGAACCATTTATTGCCTGGAATGAAAAGAGATGTCACCAACTTCGTGGCCTCATGTCAGACCTGTCAGAAGGTTAAAGCTGAATGACGCAGTCCAGGAAGCCTATTACATCCCCTGCCGATACCAGAATGGAAGTTCGAAGATATCTCCATAGACTTCGTCCACGGTCTACCACGATCCCGCGCTGGGAATGACTCAATTTGGGTGGTCGTAGATCGACTCACAAAGGTAGCGCGGTTCATTCCAAATCGACAGGGTGACAAAGCAGATATCCTGGCCAGAATGTTCCTACAGCAAGTGGTCTGATTCCACAGAGTACCAAAGTCCATCGTATCAGATCGTGACGGGCGTTTCACATCTAAGGAGTGGATGCTGGTACATGCGTACTTAGGAACCAAATTGTCCTTCAGCACCACCTTCCACCCGCAGACAGACGGACAAACGGAGAGGACGAACCGGACGATGGAGGATCTTCTTTGATTGTGCATAGTGGAACACAATGAGCCGTGGGAGCAGCTATTGTCGTTAGTCGAATTTTCATACAATAACAGCTATCAGGCTAGCATTAAGGTGGCTCCATACGAGGCGTTGTATGGAAGACATTGCCGAATCTCGTTGACTTGGGCTCAGGAAGAGGACCCAGATGCCTTGGGAATGGCTTACACTGATGACACTACGGCAGTGAAATGACTGATCCAGGAGCGAATGCAGGAAGCACAGAGCCGACAGGCCAAGTACTATGATGTGTGACACCGACCGGTGGAGTTCATCGTGGGGGAGATGGTGTTTTTGAAAACTTAAACCCATGCATGGTGTCTCCCGGTTGAGAAAGCAGAAAAAGTTAGATCTCCGCTACCTGGGCCCCTATCCGGTGATAGAGCGTGTTGGCCCCGTCGCCTATCGATTAGCCTTGCCCCCAGAGTTGGGGAATCTTCACGATGTGTTTCATGTCTCTTCCTTGAGACGAGTCCTCTGGCAACCAGACCAGCACCTTCCTACCCCACCAGTGCAACTACAGTCAGATAGATCCGTCCAGCTCGAACCCGTCAGAGTAGTAGAATACAAGGTGAAGACACTACGTAACAAGACCATCCCAATGGTTAAGATACTATGGTCAAACTGCGGACGAGAAGAGTTCGTGTGGGAACCTAAAGCACTCCTCTAAGAGAAGCACCCAGAGCTCTTTCCCCAGGTATGTTACTTTTTCCCCCTACTTCAAGCAAATTTTCGGGGACAAAAATCCCATTATTTTTATTGGATTGTAACTTCCCGACTTTTATTGGGCCACCAGAGCCCCTAGTGGGCCCAATAAAAGTGGCAGAACCCTGCCCATGACCCGGTAGGAGATAACCCTAGGCGGGAAATGGAGCTAGAGAACTCCTAATTAAGTTCTGTTAGTTCCTGTGACCTCGTATAATCAATGCGAGTGCATCGGAACTCGCTCAGTTGGACCCCGAGGTCATATAGTGGATGTGACCATTCCTTGTAAAGCGCAACGAGAGCGAGATTTTGGATATCGAGCTAGAGATCTCCAAATTGAGTTTTGTCGATTCCTCTAACCTCATATAACCTAGATTGGTGCATCGGCACCCGTCGCGTCACAATCCGAGATCTAACGACAGATTTAGACACTTTGACTGTATTAACGCGCTACGACGTGCAAATTTTGGACTTTCGCCAAACGGACTCCGATTCAACCCCAGTTGGTGGCGTTGGACTCGTGTTGTCAATACAAAGTCAATGGAAGTCGTCCCAGTCAATTTCGATGACAATTGGTCAACTTGTGGTCAAATCAAGAATAATCGTGCACCGAAAAGCGTGCCCACACCAATTATGACACAACACCCGAACTTTGACCCGACTCTGATGACTTGGACCCACTTTGACATTGACCAGCAAGGGGGACTCACCCTAGGGTTGACTTGGTCAAACTCACCTCCTCTCCAAGGGAGGATAGCCCATGCCCCCCTCGCTCTTCTTTGGGCCCCCAACCAGCAAACATTCTTTAGGAGTGGAGGCCCACCCTACCCCTCCTCTCCTCTTTTTCCCCCTCTCCTTTTCAAAAGGCCCACGCCCATAAGGGTTTCATCTTCTTTTCCCCATATGGGGGAAAGGATGGGCCTCCAGCTGTCCTTGGACAGTTGGAGGGTGGGGATTAATCCCTCCCTAAGGAGGGATTAATCCCACCTTGCCTAGGGAAGGAGAGCCCGCCCCTCCCCAAGCTTATAAAAGCTCCCTCCCCCTCTTCTTCCCCTCAAGACTCTGAGAAGGTCTCCCCCCCCCCCCTCTGCCTGACCCTTGCCGGAGCCCAAGTGGCCGGAAAATGCAAGAGGAGGCCTCCCTCCCCCTCCACAACCGCCAACTTGGCATGGATGACCAGGCCGGCCCCTCCCAAGCCCACCAGAACCAGGTGGAACCCTTCTCCCTCCCCCTTTCCCAATCTGAACGTGCTGCATGTGCCTCCCAGCAGCCAGAGCGCCGCCGGCGCCATCCGAGCCTTGTTCCAGGTCGGGTGGTGCCCAATGAGGAAGGCTCCTCCCCTAGCGCCTGCGGTGGCACTGGGGGAGTGCTATACCACTGCAGGAGGCGACCCCCAGTGGCGAAGAGTGGCGGTGCAGCCGAAAAATGAGGTCCCGGCGGCACCCGCAAAAACAGAGCACAACTCTGTTAAGTGCTGGCGGCGGCGGCCGGCGGTGCATGGCTGCCGGACCACCGCCGGCGAGAAGCCCGACCCCCGACATGCTGGGAGGGGGTGGGCTGGTGGGCGGCCAACCTCCCGAGGAGCGAGGGTGGTGCGGTGGCGCCAGGAGCAGGGTCACCGCCGCCCCAAGCTCTCGGGTTGTGATTTCTAGAGGCGGCCGGCGACACCAGGCCACCGGAACACCGCCCAGAGGGTCGCTGGCCCCCAGCAAGTTGATCGGGGCCGGCGACGGCGGCTGGCGGAGGCTGGCCAGCGGTGGTGGAGGTTGCCACCCTCCACACCGCCGGGAAGTGCAGCGGCCGTCCAATCTCAAGATGAGATCGGACGGCCCTTATCTTCGTATTCTCCGCCTCCGTCTCAACATTAGCCCCCCCCCCCCCCCCACAGCGGATCCGCTGTCGATCCGCTGTGGGAACAGAAGGACAAATCACATCATCCGGGTCAATTTCAGCCGCAGGATAAACTTAATTTGTTATAGGCAGGCCAAATCAAGGGCAGAAAGCTTGGGATTTGTTTGGGCCAAAACTTGGCCTCTATGAGAAAAGTTATCAACATGAAAAATGTTTCCCATAATGAGGGCTACCTCCACAAAAATTTTGAGAATTTTTGGAGTTGATTTAGTATTTTTAAAAGCCAAAATAAAATTTGTTTGGCTAATTTAAAAGCTCAAAATACCTTGGAAAATTATAAAATAAATTAGTAGGCTCATTTTAGTCTCTCATAAGAGTTGTATCAAAATTTGGGGTCATGGGGTTAAGTTTTGATATTTTTCCTAAAATATTGGAAGCCTAGGGTCGCGTACGGATCTTTTTCCTCCCACTCTCCCTCGAAGGTGGAAATTGGAGCGTGTGACCCCCCCCCCCCATTATAATTAAATAAGTATTTTAACATATCTCCAGTCTTGTACTAGTCGAGCATATTTTAGTATTTCAGTACATCTCCAGTCTCGTACTGGTCGAGAATATTTTAGTATTTCAGTACATCTCCAATCTCGTACTGGTCGAGCATATTTTAGTATTTTAGTACATCTCTAGTCTCGTACTGGTCGAGCATATCTTATTATTTCAGTACATCTCCAGTCTCGTACTGGTTGAGCTTATTTTAGTACTTTCAATTTAGTACTACTTCAGTCTCATACTGGTCAAGCTTACTTTAGTGCTTTCAATTCAGTACTACTCCAGTCTCGTACTGGTCAAACTTAATTTAGTGCTTTCAATTCAGTACATCTCCAGTCTCATACTAGTCAAGCTTATTTTAGTATTTCAGTACTACTCCAGTCTCATACTGGTCAAGCTTATTTTATTACTTTCATTTATGTACCACTCCAGTCTTGTACTGGTCATATTTCATCCCAACGCTTTAAATAAGCATCATAAACACCCTACTGGTCCTCATCTCAATTTACTATTATAATCCAGGGTTCTGCTTTGACGAGTAGTTGTCGTTAAAATTGAGTCATAGTTGGGTATAACCGGAGTTGATGTAGTCCTCCAGGTCCAGCCCCAAATATTACGCTCCCATGCTCCTTATTGAAAGTAGAGCTAAGTGTCGACGCCCGAAGACTAAAACCTAGTTGGGCGGGTCGACGTAGACCCGGTGTATTTTTATGTTTGCCCTTTTATTTGATTGTTTGCAAGTTGCTTGCGGTGAAGTAGTGGCGAGTCAGTCCCTCTCACAGACCGTTCGTACCGGTGCGGGAAGGTCGACGACTCAAGGCGATAGGGAGATGAGTACCACAGGTGACCGGTCGTTATATTCCCCGTCGGGTTTTTCCTCCACTGGTCGCCCAAAACGACTCGCCAGATGTCACTCACATCCAAGAGTACACAAGATTGTACGATAGGGCCTGGGGTTGTGCTGTACGACCACCCCCAGAAGTGGCAGGACTGACCACTGTCACCGCCGGCCACATCGGTGAGGCCCGCGGGGCTCGCTACCCTGTTGGAATAGAAGTGGTCCAATCTATGTCGACATAGAGTTTGTGTGCGCGGCTATGAATGCCTGCGGTGTGTGCGCGGTTGTGAATGCCTGCGTTAGAAGTCAGGAAGTGAAAACCTGATGTGATGTTGTACTAGTAGATCTTTGTTATAACTGATTCATATGCAAGCTATTTTTCCCAGTTATACTGTTCTGCACTCTTTTATAGATGCTCTTAGCTATACGTATATGAAATAATGTGCTAACCCTCCCCTTGCTTCGGATATTTACTTTTGTTGGGTGGGTGTGTGCTCGTCCCCAGGATATGGATCCGGGGATGAGATTTGTTTCCAATTTGCTCTGTGACTAACGGTTATCTGATTAACCATTCACAGGAAATGGAGCATCGTGGTGACTCGCTGCCGCAGGAGACTACGTCAGTGGCTAGGACTACTCGAGTAGATGAACCCCCGCCGTCCCCGGAGTTTAGAGATGTGAGTACCGCCGAGAAACATAGAGAGAGAGTGTGTGTGAGGGTTATATGTAGTACATGTATTGCCTACGGGCTTTTATAAATGCTTAGGCCTCGACCCTAGAACCCTTGTATTAACTTGATGTGATTTATATATCTGATGTGCTTTCCTGTCAATGCTTCCGCTATACTTTGATGGGTTGTGAACGTTATGATTCGAGGCGAGCAAGACGGCCATCTAGTACTTAGATAGGGTGGATCTTTTCCCCTAAGAGCACTGGGTGGACGTCTTGGGCCAGTAGTACCCCTCCGGCCCGACCCGGGCTAAAGGTTGGGGGGGTACTACACAATGTACTCAACAATCTCCCCATATTTGGAAAAGTCATAACCTCAATTCAATAATATACAACATGATACCACAAAAATAATGATAAAGACATTTAATCATATAATATAGTTCAATATGTGAAATAACACAGATAATCACGCATATTTAACAATAATACTGAACAGAAGATAAGACAAAGAATTTCAGTCCTAATTAACAACACATAAAATATTGAATAAGTCAGGATTTCCATTAATTGTTTTTAATAGTTTACTGATACAAGCTTATTACAGATCAAGTTGTCTATTAGAAATAAAAAAACTTAGAATATCCTAAGGCATCTCAGGTTCCTTGATAACTATGCCTTTCCCAGAGTGTATCTTGGCTTTCACCTCATGCTATTTGTCCTCAACAACTGCCTTTACTTTGTCATTCTTAGCTTTAGCTTTTGCAACAGCTTCTTCTTTCAGTCTTTGCCTCTCAAAGTAGTTATATGGCTTTGGGAAATATTTGTTGGGCTCTATAGACTTAGTAGGAAGTTTTTCTCTCTTCATATCTTGTCTGAATTTTTGAATAACATCTTGCTGCTTCAAGTGTTTGGCCCATTCCAATTCAGAATATCATTTCCCTCTGTCTGTAATATTAGCATTTATAGCCTTCCATGCAGTAAGAATTATGGAACTGGAGGTTGGACTCCATTGCTCAAAATCAGGTTTAGTCTCAGCAAGTTCTCTAAACCTTTTCTTTGATAACTTAACTTCTGTCTCTATAGCAGGAGATGACATGTCCACTTTCTCATATATTACATTCTTATCTAAGCCTTGAGGAGGACTGTACATGTGTTGGAAAGTTTCTTGAATAGATTCAAAATTTGCTGGTGCTTCAGGATGAAAGAATTCAGCAGGAGGTGCTTCAAGTAGAGGTGGTTGACAACCAGATTCAGCAGTTTGATCACCCTCATACCATAGGGAGGAAAGCCTAAGGTGTCTCTGATATTATTTGCTATCTAGGTAGCTTGTTCAGCACTGGCCTTAATCATGACTCTCTCCCCCTTTATGACTTCTCTTTCAATATGATCTTTGAGATCATTCTTTTGAAATCTGACCTGTCCATCTAGGTAATTGGCACCTGAAGTCACAGTATTCTTTACCCTCAGTAAATTGTTGTCCAAAGTTTTGTAAGAATCTTTAATGTCCTTCATAACAGATTTTGAATGACTTTGCAGTTTCTTATTGATATCTATGACAGTAGAATCCAGTTTGGTTTCCAAAATAGTGGTTTGGTTCTTAATTTCTCCAAAAGTTGCTTCATGCATCACTATTAGATTTTCATTTAGTCTATTTTGATTTTCAAGAACACAGCCTTGCTTGATTGCCACATCATCTTGTAGTTGCTTGGCTACCTGTTGTTGCTTGGCCAAATAGACTACTACATGTGCTACTTTCTCAAAGAATGTAGTCATTTCAGTCTTCAAGAGATTTACTTCAAATCTAATGGACTTGATGTTTTGAGCCAGCTGAAATTACAACTCCTTGTTGCTTTCATCTACATACTTCTAAAGATCTTCTCTTTTGTTTATCAAGCATGATCTGTAGTTAAACTAACAAAGAGCTATGATCTATTGTAGGAACTGATGGTGGTCCAGATTGAAGATATTGCTTATAGCTCTTGCTCCTCTTCTTAATTTCAGAAAGTTTCCTTTTCTTCATGTGAGAAGCTTCAACATCCTCAGATTCAGAAGAACTAACCTCTTCAACTTGAGGCGTCTCTTTAGTTTTCTCAATATTAGGGGTCAACTCCCCCTCAACTCTTGTACCTTCCTTATCAATATTGATACTGTTCATTATAATATCTGCATGCTGAATTTTAGCATCAGTATCTCAATCTGATAATCTTCAATTCTCTCCTCCTGGTTGTATGATTCTTTTGATAGAAGAACTTCTACTTCATTTTCTTTTTCAGAGATGTGATGTTCATGATCTTTGGATTTCTCTAGGTCCTGAACAACATCCATTATTATTGTAGTTATTATATCCATTGGTAATGCAGTGAGGTTCTCCCCCTCAGCTAGTTCTTTATCTGGAATGTTCTCCCCCTGCACCTGTACACTAGTCTTAGGGGAAATCCTAGGATATCTGCCTTGTTCTTTGATGAAGAATTTTATAGTTTTGAAAATATATCCAAACTATAATCTCGAAATAGGCAAGTGTACCTATCGAAATATAGTATAGGAAATTGTCGTATTAGACTCGGGGCTTGTTGAGTACTGCTACTCACGCAAATTGATATTATTTTATCGGAATATAAATTGAAGGTAAATTAAAACTAAAGCTACAAAACAAACTAAAAGATAGCACTTGATCTAGAATCCCATTGGATTAAAATGAACCTTCATAAACATAAAGTACGCAAGACTCTTAAATTGCTCACTCGACCGTGGAGGTTCCTACAGTACAAAAGCGTCTCTCTCGAGCTCCTGCTTTTGAATAACCTTAGGTTGATCGATTAAGACCTCTCGGCCTGTCAAAACCCCTAAGCTTGCTTTAGGAGGTGAACCCCTCTGTTGGATTTGACTCCAATCCGGAAGATTTATGTCGTCCTCTCTCGAGGAGAGCAATCAACTCATTTTATCTTTGAGCGATCTACTCGTATCCGCAACCTCTCGGTCATTTAGGATACGGATCTTAGATAGAAAAACATATCCGCGAAATATGAATTCGACAAAATATAAATCAAAGATAAATCGATAGCAAGCAAAATAGAGAGCTTTGCAATTTTGAGAAAAACAAAGAAAGTTTATTTCATTCCAAAGTTAATCATGATCAAGTGATTATGGAAATTTAGGTACTCATAATTGAAAAATACATTCTATCATTATGAAATAAAAGAATACAATTGCATGAAATGAAAAATCTAAACTATATTGCAAATAAAATAAAATTGCATAAAGTAAAACTAACTCCAAAGATATCTCAAAAATAAGCCACCCAACCCAATTTTCAACCCCAATGGTGGACTCCCTTATCATTCCCCTTTGGCCATTATTTATAGGAAAAAAAGAAAGGATGAAAGACACATGAAAGGTTGGAAGGACAAGGGTAAGAGGAGGAAAATAAAGTGGTAATAATAATTAAATATTAATGAAATATATGAAAAACAACCAAATTAAATGGGAGAGTTTCATAGTTTGTAAAGAGGAGATGAATGGTGGACATAATTACTAAAATTAAGATGGAGTTGAAACATCAAATATTTATCAAATATTTAAGAGGAGGTAAATGGAGGGAGGAGATAATGTAGAAGAATATAAAGGTGGTGGTTTCATGGAATAAAGAGGAGCTAGCGGTTTCATGGAGAAATGAAGATGAGAAGTAAATGGTTATAGTAATAATAACAATATTAAAGTGCATGTATTTAACTGTGGTGGTTTTTAGAGAGAGAAAGGGGTGGTGATGTAGGTAGTATGATGAGGTGGCGACTTTGACATGAAAAGGTGATGGCGATGGCGTTGTGCATGAGAATGATGAAAATAGTTGAATGTCGAAGACTTGCTTGACGCCGATCATTTTGAGAGTTGGCGATGATGGCGTAGCGGCATCAATGCATAATAATATATTTATCATGAGCTTGCATGAAGAAGAGCTGAATGGGTGGTTGCGACATGAAACGCTTGATCGGCTTGAACGAGTGCAGCGAGACTTTGACTTGGTTTCATGTAGACTGCATGAATTGCTCGGCCAACTTCGATAAATATTTCTTTTGCAAACGTCGGGAGCGCGACCACATCAATAAACCTACAAAAATAAATATATATTAAATTAGTAAACAAAAATATAAAATAAATGATTTATAAATGAAAATATATAAATTATTATTAATTTTATATTAATTATTAAACTAAAATAAATACTAAATAATAGTTATAAATCCTACAAAAATAAATAAAACTTAAATTATTTAACATATATCAAAAAGATATAATTTATTAACTAGAATAAATAAAATATGATTAATTAAAACTAAATAATATAGTAAAGATACGCGTAAATAATACTTATCAAATACCCACATACTTAAGCTTTTGTTATTCCAGGGCAAAACTATGAGAAGTACTTATAAGACATTAATATAATTTTTAAATCAAACTAAAAATTTATTAAATCAAGAGAAAGTTAAAAATAAAATTTTAGGGATTTAAAATTTTAAGTCCTAAAATATGAAAGTAAAATGTGAAGAGCTAAATATTTAGCAAAGTTTTCTCTAATAAATTAATTAGAACTCAAAATTAAGTATTTAACAAACAAAGTTAGATTAAAAAATATTAACACTTTTTCACTAAAAAGAAACTTAAAGGAAAATTTAAACTACTACTTATGCTCTCTTAAAATTTTAATTTAATTTTAAAGCAATAATATTGGCTATTGGGTTGGAAAAAGGAAAAAGGAAGATGAAGAGATCTTAGATTGGGGTGATGAATTTTATCCTCTCACCCCACACAATGTTTTTCTTTTTGATGTTTTTTTCTCTTCAAACAAAATTGCTTATGAGTAATGAATTTTATCCTCTTACTCTTTTTTTGGGTGCATATGTGTACCAAAGAATACTTGATTCTCATGATATATGATCTAACCAAAAGGGAAAAATTGCATATGTGTATCAGGGAATAATGAATTTTATCCTCTTAATCCCGTGACATATGAACTAACAAGAAAAACAACAGGAAGGTTTGACAAAATTTAGATTGAATTAAAAAACTAAGAGAGCAACTATAGTGATTTAAGCTTTCCTAAGAATCTTAAAGCATAAAGTGAAGATAATTAAAATCTAAAAATTGTTAATCTAAATACTACAAAATTGAAACTAATTACAATAAAAGAGAAAAAGGGCTAAATAGATTTCTCTAAACCAATTTATTTCATAAATTTATTTCTTCAAATCAAATAACCTAAAAATTAAATTTAACTAACTTTGATGAAATAAAAGATTAGAAAACCAAAAATTATAAAAATTCTTATAAATAAACTCAAAATAAATTTCTGAAAAGTCACAAAAATTGAAGCAGGGGTTTATTATATATTTTTTACATTTTTCTTTTTTTTTACTTTTTTATTTTATTTTTGATAATAAAAAGAAAACAAATTTTTTTAAAAAACTTTTTAAAGATTTTTTTAATTTTTCTGAATTTTGAAATAAAAATAATAAATAAGAATCCACCCCCATACTTAAAAATAAACATTGTCCCCAATGTTTATAAGTCATGTAGGAGGGGGAAAGAAAAAATAGTTTGTGAAAATTTAGAAAAAAAAATCATAAAAATTAAAAGATAAGCAAGGGGTGTCTCCTAAGAGCGCTTTTCTTTTTTCCGTCTTTAAGCTAGACGGTTTTGGTTAGGAAAAAGGGATGTAAAAATTAAAGTGCACAGACAACTCCCTTAATTCATGCTTGGGTGAATACGTCGAAGACACTCACCCAGCTACTCCTCCGCTTTCTTCTTGATTTTCTTCTTTGAAAGGTTTTCTTTCTTTTTTTAGAGGAGTGGCAAATGGATCGTGGAAGATGTTTAATTGCAACGACTCCTCTTCTTCCTGAAACTTGTTAGGGAAAAAAAATCAAACAGAAGTGTGTCAGAAAAATCTTCACAAGGAGGAGGCTCTTGCGAAGTTATAAGATTAGGCTCGGGTTGTTTATTTTCTAAAATTAATTTTTCATCCGAAAATTTGTTTAAAATAAAAGCGTCGGAAGCATCTTGTTCGAAAATTTTTGCTCCTAAAAAGCCATAAATTGTGCATGGAGATTCATTAATAGGAGGAAAATTGGGAGTAGAAGGAGGAGAAACATGTTCTTCTTCTCCTGCTTCCAACGCGTCCATACACCTAATAAGTTCTTGAAATAAAAGTTTTTCTTCTTCTTCGATATAAGCAACTGCGGGGGGACATGAAGATTCATGTTCCGCATTAGTGACATTATCCGAAGAAGAGGAAAAATCACTAAAAGTATTAAAAGTCTCATCCAAATTTTGGGGAGAAGAATCAAACGAAAATGTAGAAGAATCCCCAAAATTATGAGAGAAACCTTGCGGTGCGGAAAAAGAAGAACAAAAATTCGGATCTAAATAAAAATCCTCATTACTCGGGAATCTTTCCGGGTGATCATGCCGGAAATCAACATCCGAGGAAGAGGGAAAATTACAAAAATCAGAAAAATTGTTCGCAGTGAAGCTTGAAAAAGTATTTTTCATGAAAATTTGAAAAATTAAAATTGGAAAAATTATTGGAAAAGTAATTTTCATGGAAATTAGATAAAGGGTGCTGATTAAAGTAGGAAGAATGATTTTCATAATTATTATCAAAATTATAAGAATAATTTTGATGATAAAAATAATAACATTCCTCACTCGGATGAGGGGCACCATAATAAGAACAAGAAATTTGGTGATGTCTTGCGGCTTTTAAAATATATAGTTGATTTTGAAGCTCGGTAATTTTGGCGGCCAATTGCGATAATATTTTCTTTGTAAAAAAAAAAATAAAACAATCGTTACTTAATAGAATGGAATTCGAAAAAGAAAATGAAAAGTGAATTGGGGTAGAGAACGAGAATGATAAAATTAATACAATTCGCGCTTTCAAAATATCAACAAAAATGTTTTCCGGCAACGGCGCCAAAAACTTGATGAAGAATTTTATAGTTTTGAAAATATATCCAAACTATAATCTCGAAATAGGAAAGTGTACCTATCGAAATATAGTATAGGAAATTGTCGTATTAGACTCGGGGCTTGTTGAGTACTGCTACTCACGCAAATTGATATTATTTTATCGGAATATAAATTGAAGGTAAATTAAAACTAAAGCTACAAAACAAACTAAAAGATGACACTTGATCTAGAATCCCGTTGGATTAAAATGAACTTCATGAACATAAAGTACACAAGACTCTTAAATTGCTCACTCGACCGTGGAGGTTCCTATAGTACAAAAGCGTCTCTCTCGAGCTCCTGCTTTTGACTAACCTTAGGTTGATCGATTAAGACCTCTCGGCCAGTTGAAACCCCTAAGCTTGCTTTAGGAGGTGAACCCCTCTGTTGGATTTGACTCCAATCCGGAAGATTTATATCGTCCTCTCTCGAGGAGAGCAATCAACTCCTTTTATCTTTGAGCGATCTACTCGTATCTGCAACCTCTCGGTCATTTAGGATACGGATCGTAGATCGAAAAACATATCCGCGAAATATGAATTCGACAAAATATAAATCAAAGATAAATCGATAGCGAGCAAAATAGAGAGCTTTGCAATTTTGAGAAAAATAAAGAAAGTTTATTTCATTCCAAAGTTAATCATGATCAAGTGATTATGGAAATTTAGGTACTCATAATTGAAAAATATATTCTATCACTATGAAATAAAAAAGTACAATTGCATGAAAAGAAAAATCTAAATTATATTGCGAATAAAATAAAATTGCATAAAGTAAAACTAACTCCAAAGATATCTCGAAAATAAGCCACCCAAACCAATTTTCAACCCCAATGGTGGACTCCCTCATCATTCCCCTTTGGCCATTATTTATCAGAAAAAAAAAGAAAGGATGAAAGACACATGAAAGGTTGGAAGGGCAAGGGTAAGAGGAGGAAAATAAAATGGTGATAATAATTAAATATTAATGAAATATATGAAAAACAACCAAATTAAATGGGGGAGTTTCATAGTTTATAAAGAGGAGATGAATGGTGGACATAATTACTAAAATTAAGATGGAGTTAAAACATCAAATATTTATCAAATATTTAAGAGGAGGTAAATGGAGGGAGGAGATAATGTAGAAGAATATAAAGGTGGTGGTTTCATGGAATAAAGAAGAGCTAGCAGTTTCATGAAGAAATGAAGATGGGAAGTAAATGATTATAGTAATAATAATAATATTAAAGTGCATGTATTTAACTGTGGCGGTTTTTAGAGAGAGAAAGAGGTGGTGATGTAGGTTGTATGATGAGGTGGCGACTTTGACATGAAAAGGTGATGGCGATGGCGTTGTGCATGAGAATGATGGAAATAGTTGAATGTCGAAGACTTGCTTGGCGCCGGTCATTTTGAGAGTTGGCGTGATGGCGTGGCGGCATCAATGCATAATAATATATTTATCATGAGCTTGCATGAAGAAGAGCTGAATGGGTGGTTGCGACATGAAACGCTTGATCGGCTTGAACGAGTGCAGCCAGACTTTGACTTAGTTTCATGTAGACTGCATGAATTGCTCGGCCAACTTCGATAAATATTTCTTTTGCAAACGTCGGGAGCGCGACCACATCAATAAACCTACAAAATAAATATATATTAAATTAGTAAACTAAAATATAAAATAAATGATTTATAAATGAAAATATATAAATTATTATTAATTTTATATTAATTATTAAACTAAAATAAATACTAAATAATAGTTATAAATCCTACAAAAATAAATAAAACTTAAATTATTTAACATATATCAAAAAGATATAATTTATTAACCAGAATAAATAAAATATGATTAATTAAAACTAAATATTAAACTAAATAATATAGTAAAAATATGCGTAAATAATACTTATCATTCTTCCACTGCATTATCATCAGAACTGAAGTGTACGTCTTCTTCAGAATCACTAGAGGATTCAACTTCCTCAACCACAGTTTTCTTGACTTCTATCTCTTTTGTCCTTTTAGGTTCCGATGTCTCTTTAGTCAAGACTCCGTCCCATCTAGACATGATTCTTAGGTCCATTCTCCTAATATGATTTATCTTACTTCCATTTTTCTGAATGATATTATCTGGGATGACCTTTACCAGATAGAAGCTAATTATTTTGCCCATATTGGGCTTCTGAATTCTTTCCACAATCTTATCAAACACGGCCCTATTCTAGTCAGTGGTGATCTTGAAGATAATTCTTATCATTAGGTTAAACATGACTTTAGAAATCCTGTCATGTGCTCCAGTATTGCAGAGGAGAACCTTTCCTACTATTTCAGATAGGAATTTTCCTTGGGAATTCATTCCCTTCCTGTTTAAAGAATTTCCAAAACTAGTGGTTGGAGCTAGTCCACACCAAACTAGTGCCTCAGCTGTCTTGGTTAAATCCAGTTCATCATCCTGTGTTATTCTTGGAATCTGAAAGACTTTAGCTAGTCTTTTGGTTGTTACATTTATCCTTGCTCCATTAACACAAGATTTGATCTTGTCTGACTTAGGGTTTAATGAGGCATTAGAATAAAATTCAGATACCTCTTTCTTCCAAATCTTTGTTGGTTCTGAAAGAAGATATTCTAGACCAGCCTTATTTACTAGGTCAATTACCTTCTTTATATCATCTGAAGCAGAGTCGAATGCGTTGCAAACCAGCTCGTATCCCTCATTGATGTTGTCATCCATCTTTGGTGTCATTCTTGTTGAGAGAATTTGAGTCTGTGAGGTGTCGACTATGGATTTCTAGGTCTCGACACACAATGATCAGTCACTCAAGATTTCTGGCGAATGAAGTCGACAAAACCTAATACCTCTTATTTATAGTATCAGTCTTTTCAAGGTGAAAAGTCGCGCTGTATTTAGTGATTTACTCATTATTTGGAAATATTTGGTGTCGACAAAGAAGACCTAATCTGTCGTGACGTGTCAACTTATGTCGACACAAGGGTTTTGTTTCTCGACACAGACCTTAAGGTCTTGACACTAATTCTTAATGTCTCGACACATATCCGCTAATCAGTGTCGACACACAGTCTCGTGTCTCGACACACCTTTTCTAATAGTATCGACACACACTCTGGTGTCTCGACACAATTCTTTGACTTAGACAAATTTTGTGTTCTGAATAATAATTCTTGACTAACAAAGTTTTTTTTTCTTTTTTTTTAATATTTGTATACCTAATTAGTCATCTTTTTAAGAATTGTACCAACTTTTGTTATAATTAATTGGAAGTATTTATTCAATATTCAACATGCCTAGTTAAAATTAAAATGATTGAACTTACTTTCATCTAGGGGTTTTTTTAAAAAAGTCAGCTACTTGTCTTTCTGTTGGAGTATACTGTAAGTTTATATTTTCTTTTTCAAAATTCTAGTTGAATCACAAAACATAATAGATTTACTTAGTTGTATACTGTAGTGCAGTAGTTGATGTTGAATCCACAACAACTGTGCACAGCAACTCCCAACAGATATGTACTCTGATTCTACTGTAGAGGTAGAAACACTTGTTTGCTTCTTACTACTCCAATTGATAAGTCTTTTCCCTAGAAACTGGCAAGTTCCAGAAGTACTTTTTTTGTCTTCTTTACACCCTGCAAAATCTGCATCTGTGTACCCAGTAAGTTCAAAATCACTATTCCTAGGATACCAAAGCCCAAGATTGGGTGTGCCCTTTAGATATCTCAGTATTCTCTTAACAGCAGTAGAATGAGACTCTTTGGGGCATGCTTGGTACCTAGCACAGACACATGTTGAGAACATAATATCTGGCCTACTAGTAGTTAAATACAGGAGTGATCCAATGATGCCTCTATACAAGGTTTCATCAACTGGTTTTCCAGATTTATCCTTGTGCAGTGACGCTATAGAACCCATTGGAGTTCTCATGGTAGAAGAATTCTCTATATCATGTCTCTTAATCAACTCCTTAGTGAACTTAGATTGAGAGATGGATATTCCATCCTCAGATTGTCTAACTTGGAATCCCAAGAAGAACTTTAGCTCACCCATGCTTCTCATTTCAAACTTGCTTTGCAAATTTGCTACACAGCTTCTCATTAGTAGATCCAAAGATTATGTCATCTACATAAATCTGGACTAAGATGCTTGATCTTTTGATATTCCTAAGAAATAGTGTTTTTTCTATCTTTCCTCTAGAGAACTTGTTCTCTATAAGAAAGGTAGACAGGGTCTCATACCAGACTCTAGGTGCCTGTTTTAACCCATACAAAGCCTTGTGCAATCTGAAAACATAGTTTTTGTGTTTAGGGTCAACAAAACCTGGTGGTTGCTTTACATAGACTTCCTCCTTTAGTGTACCATTTAGGAATGCTGACTTTCATCCATCTGGTAGACCTTGTATCGTTTGAATGCAGCATTGGCTAAAAATAATCGTGTGGCTTCTAGCCTAGCTACAGGTGCAAAGGTTTGGTCATAATCTAACCCTTCCTCTTGTCTATATCCTTTAGCCACTAATCTTGCTTTGTTCTTAACTATAATCTCATATTCATCTAATTTATTTCTATAAATCCACTTAGTGCCTATGATATTGTGATCACTAGGTCTAGGAACTAGACACCAGACTGTACATATCTCAAATTGATTTAGCTCTTCTTGTATAGCCAAAATCCTGTTGGGATCTGAATTGGCTTCTTCAAACTTTTTAGGTTCTACCTGAGAGAGAAAACTAGAGTATAGAACCTCATTATGATATCTACTTCTAGTAGTCACACCTAATCTGACATCACCTATTATTTGATCTATAGGATAATCTCTAAGGTGTCTAACTACTATTGGAAGGGGTTTATCATCACCTAGTACTGCAGGAGGATTAGGGTGATTCTCTTTCTTCCCCTGAGAAATTGCAGTATCTTTTATAGGAATTTCTATATTGTCTCTAATGTCTAACTCTATGTTAGGTGAGTCACTTATTTTTAGCTTTTCCATTCTAGAGTTTATACCACCTAGACTGTAGTTGTTAGAGATCTTATTACATAAAACAGATGATTCATCAAACACTACATTAATAGATTCTTCTACAACCTGATGCTTCAAGTTGTAGATCTTGTATGCTTTGCTATAAATACTATACCCTACAAAGATTCCTTTATAGGATTTCTCTGAGAACTTGGTTAGATAATTTTTCCCATTGTCCAGAACATATCACTTACTACCAAAAATTTTAAAGTAGGACAGATTTGGTTTTCTGCCTTTCATTAGTTCATAGGGAGTCTTGTTGTGATACTTGTTGATCAAAGCTCTATTTTGAACATAACATGCTGTGTTTACAGCCTCAGCCCAGAAATATTCTGGGAGAGATGAATCACTCGGCATTATTCTAGTTGCCTCAATAAGAGTTCTATTTTTCCTATCAGCAACTCCATTTTGTTGTGGTGTTCTTGGAGAGGAGAACTCCTGAAAGATTCCTAGTTCCTTATAGAAATTTGTCATCCTTTCAGATTGAAATTCTGTACCATGGTCACTTCTAAGATTGATCACAGAACATCCCATCTCATTCTGAATTTGTTTGACAAAGTCAGCAAGGATGTCTAGTGTTTCAGACTTTCTCCTTAAGAAGAATACCCAAGCAAACCTGGAGTGATCATCTACAATCACATAGGTATAGGACTTCTTGCCCAAACTAAGAACTTGCATAGGACCAAATAGTTCCAAATGAAGTAAGTACAACACCTCTTAGTGTCTTTAGACTGAATGACCTTAAAGGAGACTTTTGTTTGTTTGCATTTTTGACATGCAGGACACAAGCCTTCTTTGGTGCATTTTAGTTGTGGATTATTTCTAACTAAATCCATAGAGAATAGTTTACTCATAACTTTGTAGTTTAAGTGAGTCAACCTCTTGTGCCACTGTATACACAAAGTGTCTTTTTCACTTGCTACAAGACATACAGGTGATTGTTCATTAAAACTAAGGAAATTTAGAAAATAAATATTCTCACTCCTAGTGTCTGACAAGATGATCTTGTGATCACTTAAATTCCTTATCAAACACTTGTCATTATGGAAAATAATTTCATATCCTATATCACAAAGCTGACTTATGCTTATCAGATTGTGGTTCAATCCTTCCACATAAGCAACTTTAGTGATGGTAACTAGACCATTACAAATGTTACCATATCTCTTGGTAAGTCCTTTCTCTAACCCTCCAAAGATGACTTTTGGTTCATTCTTAACTGTAGTGTAATCTCTTAGCAAACTCCTTGATCCAGTCATATGCCTGGAACACCCACTATCCAAGTACCATACTGGCCTATTAGTGGTACTTGGCTCCACCTGCAAATAAAAATTTAGTTCACCTTAGGCACCCAACAAGTTTTGGGGTCTTGGTTCCTGTTAGGCTTTGTTGTGTGAAACACAACAGTCGTTCTAAATAAATCTGGTTGAAATTTATATGAAGGAGTTGTTGGATTATACCAACAATCTAGGGTAAAATGCCCAACCTTCCCACAACACCAACACTCAAATCTATTGTATCTTTTCTTTGGTTGCATATCTGAAGTTGTTCTTTTGTACAACACAGAATTGTCATCCAATTTCCAATGTAGAGGTGCAAAATTCACACCCTTACCTTTCTGATTTAAGTGAGATACACTGGGATCAGCTTCAAGAATTCCTTGGCTACTCGGATTGATCACCTTTTGTGGTGGTTCTTGACATATATTGCCTTTTGATATCTGATCCTTCCAGCAAGGCTCTTTATTGACCTTACTGGTAGAGAACATAGACATCATGTGCCCAGGAACACATGATCTCAAGCATCTGTTAGAAGGCAGATACTTGACTGGTTGCCTTTCTGGACCACTTGGAGTTTTACCCTGGTACAGACTTCTTATTAAATTTTTTATTCTTACCATACCCTACACCACTTTTAAATGGTGCAGAAAAGGTATCTATGATAGGTAGCACTGACTTAGGCTTTAAGAATTGAGTCAGGAGCTGTCTTTCCTAAGTAAGCTTTGCTTCCAGGTTTTTGACAGTCTTGACGTGTTCTATTATCACCTCTTTCTGGCTATCTATCTTGTTAGTTAATTCTATAACTTTCAGTTTTTGTAGGTCCAACTATATGTTGGCACTTATCAACTGAGAAGATACTACTCTCAAGGATTCTAATTCTCTGGCCTGATCCTTAGCAAGATGTCTGCTTGCAATCAAGGCCTTTAGTAACTCTCCATATCTGTTGATAAGGGAGTTAAAATCTGCTTCAATATCTGAATCATGTTCTTTTCTATTTGAAGAGTGTGAACATGATTCATTTTCTGATGCAGAAAGAGAATCTGATGCTAAACTATGAGAGATTGATTTTACCTTAGCAGGATCTGAACAATCCTGATCTTCTTCTCCTGGTTGAGTTTCCTCAGTAGCCATCAGGCCCATGAGAGCCTCCTCCCCTTCTGATCATGATGAACTAAACTCACTGCCAGACAGTGTCAACTGTCTTTTTTGCCAAGAAGCTTTTGTCAGCCTTCTTGCATTGTTCATCCTTCAAGTTCTCTGACTTTTTCTCCTTTCTTTTTGTTGGTTAATCAGCTATGACATGCCCTTTTTTGTTGAAACAATAACACACACTATTAGTTTTAATATATTTGTTCTGAGAAGAGTTATACCTGTCCCTAGAATTCTTTTTCCAGGGTTTCTCTGGATGATTGATCTTTCTGTGAGAAGAGTCTCCAGCTTGACTCTTCCACCTGCCTTGTTTTCGTCTCCTTAACATCTTCTTGAACTGTTTAGAGAAAAGAGACAGTTCCTCCTCAGTTAGTTCCCCTTCTGTTGAGGATGATTCTGAACACTCAGAAGAAGTTTCCAGTTTTTCTAAGAGAGTTGGCTTCTCTCTGACTTTTCTGGATGACTCAACCTTTAGAGCCAAAGTCTTTTCTCTATTTTGTGCTCTAGCTGATTCTTCTTCAGACTTTCTGAGGTTGAGCTGTAACTCATGAGACAACAGCTTTCCATATAGGGCCTCGGGGTCTATGTTGGCTAAGTTTCCCCTTTCTCTTATGGCACAGATCTTAATGTTCCATTCCTTGTTCAGGGACCTCAGTAACTTGTCATTAAGTTCATAATTAGTAAAACTTCTACCATAAATTCTTAGGTTGTTTACAATTCTAAAGAATTTTTCGAAACAGTCAGCCACTGAATCTTTCTTATCCTGTCTGAAGGCTTCATACTGTTGATTTAGCAGAGATTTTCTATCATCTCTGACCTCTTCAGTTCCTTCCATGTAAACTATCAATGACTCCCACATTTCCTTGGTTGTCTTGTAATGAATCAGATTCTGAAAAGTGGAATCATCTATTGCACTTATTATAATATTCTGAGCCCTCTTGTCCATAGAGGCCAAAATGATTTCATCCTTATCCATTTCCAAGTATGTCTTGGGTGTCTTGATGTTTGTATTAAGAACTGACACTTTCATGGGAATGAAAGGTCGTTCAATCACTGTGATGTATATTCTTGGATCTGCTGCCTCCATGAATAATCTGACTTTTTATGTCCATATTCCAAAGTTTTCTTTGGAGCAGATAGGGAGCTTAATGGAATCATTTTCCAAATGGGCCATAATATATCTTTCTTTGTAATCCTTTGGATTCTCACTAGGTTGTTATGCATTTTTCAGTGAACCTCCATCTAATATCAATTATAAATGTTTACTTTAGGATTACTAATGACCTAGAGGGGGTGAATATGTCCAATTTAAATTATGGCACCCCTTTTTCAGTGAATCAGAGTACTACTTTGATTAATATGATTAACTCAGTCAAATAATCAAGATAGACTTAACATTAAATAAGAAAATAAACACAGCACATCAATTTAGCACACATAGCACAGTGCACAGAGATTTATAGTGGTTCCCCAATTTATGGGTACATCCACTTCCCCCTTCGCCTATCTAGCAATGAACTAGATTCGGCCAAAGTCCTTCTCTTTCCTTTACTCAGAGCCTTAGATCTTATAGCTCAGAGCCCGCCCGACTCCTACAACTCAGACTATATAAGTCTTACCACTCAGATCACCAATATCCTACACCTCAAGTTCTTCCCAAGAACTCTACCTCAGAATTAATCATCAGTCCTACTTCTTAGGCAAAACCTGTCCTACACCTCAGAGAATTTCCACCTTCTCCTACCTCAGGAGATCTCAACACTACCTCAGTCTTTATAACACAGACTTACAAATAGAATGAGAATAGCTCTCCTCCACTTAGATCTATAGATAGATCTTACAATAAAAATAAGTAAAAGAAAAATTGAAATGTAAAGTATCACCCAGCAAGAGAGATCTGAGTAACAGCTTCTTGATCTGATCTTGATGAATGTGCTTCCTTTGATCTTTGTCAAGATAGATCTGAACAACCCTTCTTAGCTTTTCAAAGCTTCTTGAAGTGGAAATTAAGGTTGATCTAGGCTGGAGAGATGTTGAAGATGATTCTTGATCAGACCACTCTCCACCTTCTAAATTGTATTTGTTGCTTCAGTCTTTTTATCTTCACAAAATTGTGCTGCTTCTTCTTCTTCTTTTTCCTCTTCTGTTTTCTTCTTTCTCTCTGTGTGTTTTTCAATTACATCTTTTTTTCCTTGAAGACTAGATTCCTTTAAATATGCTCTGATAGGAGTAACCGGCTGATCCAGTTAATAACTGACATCTGACAGTTCTGACAGTTGTCAGTACCTCCATCTTGATTTTTGTACTCAGGAAACATGTCTGCTGAAGTGTTAAACCTTGACTATTAAATGTGCCGACACAAGTCCTGGGTGTCGACACTTCTCTTGTAGTGGTGTCGACAAACTTCTGAATGTGTCGACATAGCTCTTCAACTTGTCTCGACGCAACTTATGTGGAATGTGTCGGCACAAGTCCTGTGTGTCGACGCAGTTATCTTTAGTCTCATCACAGCTTGATTATAATGTGTCGACACTAGTCCTGAGTGTCGACACAATTGTCTTCAGTCTCGACACAGTTTGATTATAGTGTGTCGACACTAGTCCTGAGTGTCGACACAGTTGTCTTCAGTCTCTACACAGTGTGTCGACACAGTTGTACTTAGTGTCGACACAGATTTCTTCAGTCTCGACACAGTGTGTCGATACAGTTGTTCTTAGTGTCGACACAGCTTTCTTTGTCTCGACACAACTTGTCTTTGTTTCGAAATAACTTGTTCAATGTATGTCGACGCAGTTATGAGTGTCTCGACACTTTGTACTTAGCTTTATTTACCGGCACACATGAACTTAACATACATCAAATACAACAATGTGTATATCATTGAGTTGAGAAGACTTCTTCAAAACAAGTAGATTGAGATCAATGTACTCAACAGTACATCCACTTTCCCCCTTCACCGATCTAGCAGTGAGATAGATTCAGTTAACTTCTCCTATATCCTTAGCTCCTTGAACTTACAGCTCAGATCCCTCAGGATCTTACAACTCAGAGTGAATCTCACTCCTACAACTCAGACTGAATACAGTCCTACCTCAGGCACAACAGTCATACACTCAGAGTTAAGTAAATCATATCTTAGGCACAATAACCCTACCTCAGATACACTTCTAGATCCTACCCACTCAAAGACAGTAGCCCCTATCACTCAGCTTTTATAACACAAGCTTACAGCTCTGATCACATAGTGATCCTACAGTGTGAGTAAAGATTTGTGGTGATTGACTCCAGAGAAATTAACCTCTAAATCAGCTTCATGGACTGTGTAGAAACAACTCTAACTCTTCATGGCAATAAGAAAGTAAATCTTCAAAGTTGTTCTGTGTGTGCTGAGAAGAACTGTTGCAGAGCTCTGCTCCTTTAAGCTTGAGTATATCTGAGTTTAATGCAGTAGCATTGAAGAATAATAACAACAATAATGAGTGCTCTGCTAAATAACCCTTGCAGAAAAATTAGGGTTTTAGTTCTTGCTGAAGTCTCCCGAGATTTCGGCTTCAACCACTTCTATCAGCAAAAATAATAATCAATTTGTTTACTTCCTCTATTTTTGACTTTTATATCCCTTAGTGCAATGTCTCTTTGATCTATTGGGTAAGTAGTATGGGTAGTTGTAAAGTAGCTTTATAATTAACTACACTGCAGAAAGCATGCGATGCCATTTGTCCTTTAGTGTGCAAAACCCGCTTCATTTGAATTTGAAATGATGTTAGCATGACTCAGCGCTTGTGGACTTAGCAACTTTCACCATACAGTCTGCATAGGCATTGAGTGAAGTTTTATGACTCAACGCATAGAGGCGTTGAGAGTTGCCTTGAGACTCAACGCATCTGGACTCTAAGTGTTAACTTCTGAAGCATTGAGTGGCAAGTATTCACTCAACACAAAAATACTTAGCTGAATAACTATCTAACTTCTGAGGCGTTGAGTGATCCTTCATCACTCAAATGCTTTTGGCAGCTTAACTGATAAGACATTGAGTGAACTTTCATCACTCAACCCATTTGTA
Source organism: Platanthera guangdongensis (assembly GCA_039583875.1). Classification (NCBI taxonomy): domain Eukaryota; kingdom Viridiplantae; phylum Streptophyta; class Magnoliopsida; order Asparagales; family Orchidaceae; genus Platanthera; species Platanthera guangdongensis. The sequence goes on from CM077165.1 coordinate 136,016,121, forward strand.
CTTAACAGAATTCTTCTAGTTAATGACGTTGAGTGAACCTTCTTCACGCAACGCTTCTGGACTTGGAGGTTATCCTGACTAACTGCGTTGACTAAACCTTCTACACTCAACACTTCTGGATTTGTACAGAATTTTTGACTGAAGGCGTTGAATGAACCTTCTACACTCAATGCTTTTGGACTTAGCTATTGTCTTTGATAGGGCATTGAATGAGCCTTCTTCACTCAACATTTTTGTACTTGGACAGATTTTCTTTGAGTAGACGCTGAGTGAATGACCTTCACTCAATGCATCTAGACTTAGCCAGATTTGAGTCTAGCTCCACTGAGGCTTTGAATGACTGAGCTTCTATCAACACATTTAGACTTCTAGCATTGAGTGATGTGTACTCACTCAACGCTTCTGGACTTAGAAAAATTTCTTCCTCTCAATAGTATCATGTCTTGAGTCTAACCAAACTTCTGACCCTATCAACTGGTCTAATCAATGAACAGAAGACAACCTGCATACATTAAACTAGAACATATATCAAATACAAGCACGTATATACTATTGAATTGTGGACCTTCTGCAGATCTGGGACATTGTGATCAATGGACCCAACAGGCATCTTCGTCCAACCCAGGTTCTATTGTTCTAGACTTATCTCCATGTATTTTCAAACTCTCCAATTATAACAAACCTTCTTCGGTGCTCTTCCCGTGGAAGTCAGAGTTCTCTTCGAATCATGTAAATTTTCTGTGTCGTTTATGTTCTTGATTTCTCTACAGTGTTTTTCACTAGTTCTATGATTATTATTACGAATAGTTATTCTGCTGCATTCCGCGGTGTCGAGAGATCGTTCTAGGTAGATTGCATAAAAATTGATATCAAAACTAGGTTTCGGTCCTTGGAAATGCCTAAGCAAAGAGATGCCAGTTCTAGATTCCTAAGTGCGACGACAAGATCGACTTAGGTCTATGGCAGAAATGGATCTAGGCAGTTCTTGTTCAACAAAATCTACATAAGGCACTTCTTGGTAAGGAAAAGTCCGAGAAAGATGGAAACGAATGGGAAAAATTGGATCTGAAGGTCTTCAGTATAATTCAGTTGTGCTTAGCAGATGAAGTGTATGTAATGTAGTCAACACTGAGACAACTGCATATCTGTGGAAGAAGTGGAGCTCTACATGTCAAAGTCACCCATGAAGAAACTCTACGTCAAGAAGCAGTTATAAAGATTTAGGATATCTGAGAGTACTCCGTTATTGGAGCATATGAACATGTTCAACAAACTCATATCTCAATTGCGCAATATGTATTTGAAGGTTGAAGAAGAAGACCAACCTCTTCTTCGGTTTTCCTCATTGTTGAAGTCTTTTGATCACCTAGTCACCACGATCCTCTACGGAAACGATACCGTGAAGATGGAAGAGGTGGTAACTACACTTCTGTCTAACAAAATAAGAAGTATTTCAGGTTCTAACATCGGAGATGGTCTACTGGTGAAGAGCAATGACCCAATCAAAAGTAAATCAAAAGACAAAGGAAGAATGGAAAATGCCCAAGTCTAAGTTTAAAGGACAAAACAATTTATGTCATTACTGCAAGGAAGAGAGACACTGGAAAAATAACTACTCAAAGAAGAAACTTAAGGATAGGACACACGAGCCACAGTAGGTAGCAATGAAATCTGATAATGAGAGTGATGCTGATGTACACATCTCTCATCCAGTCTCGACACGACAGATGCATGGATAACAGATACTTGTTGCTCCTATCACATGTGCTAGAATAAAGAGTGGTTCTCTATATTTAGGCAATGTGATGGTGGTTGTGTTCTGATGGGAAATAATTCAGAGTGTGGAATGTTAGGGATTGGAAGTATCTGAATTAAGATGTATGATGGAATGGTCAGAACACTTACAAATGTCAGATAAGTTCCCTGAAAGATGGGGTTAGATCTGATTTACTCTAGAGGGGGGTGAATAAAGTAATTAAAAAAACTTTTTTGGCTGTTTTCAAATTATATCAGAGTAAGAAGTAAGTGATACCAATAATAACAGAAAGGAAAAACAGTCTAAGTTAATCTACTCTAACACAGCACAACTAGCCTAATCTATCACAGCCACAGTAAGAACAACACAGAAAATGAGCAACTAGATGACACAAGAATTTTATAGTAGTTCCCCAACTTGGGTACATCCATTCTTCTACCACCCTAGTAGGAATCCACTAGCAGGTTTTTGATCAGGTGACTGCCACCACAAGATATATTTCCAGCGAGATTTCGCAACCTTTTGAGCTTTTGATCAGGTGCCCAAAAACCAAATAAACTTTTGAAGGGAGTTAATAAACCCTTTATACAGGAGGAGGGAGAGAGATTTGATGATGTCTTCTCTTTCTCAAACAACTGAGAAGACTTGTGGATTTCTGTTGTCAAGAACTCCTTTCAATATCACTTGGAGCCTTGCACAGGGTGTAGGTATTTAGCCTTGATTTGTTGTTATCCAGGAACTTATGGCTGATTTGAAAAGGTTGTCCTTGAAAGCTCCTGGAGTTGAAGTTGAAGAAGACTCTTGATTGTGATTGTTCTTCTTCTTCTTCTTCAGTAAGATCAAGGAGAAAACAGGTTGTTTTCTTGCACAGAGAAGGTTCTGAATATTTTGCTGTAGATCTTCTATGTATCTATATTCCTTGTTGTGTCTGAAAGAGAAAATCTCTTTTATATATTCTCTGTCAAATTCTCCTTTGAATTTTGAATTTCATTGCATTGAATGCTGATTGTCTGGATAATGAAATATGGCTGTAGAGTATTTTCATTAATGTGTTTCCCCAACTGTCCTATTAAAATGAGCAAGTAATTAACCTGATGAAGACCATAATTAATGTTGTCAAATAACGGCTATATTAAGAGAATATGTGCATTAATTACTCAGGAATTACTGCTAGATAATATATGGAATAGGACAAAAAATGAGGAAAATTCTAAGTCTGGAACTGCGATAGAAATCGTCGACCATAGAATAGATTTCGTTGACCTGAGATCCAAGTTTGTCGAGCTGAGAAATCATGTTTGTTGACCAGAGAAAACTTGTTTGTCGACCTGAGATCCAAGTTCGTCGATCGGAGCTCAGCGAACTGCTTTCTGTGAATAACATGCTAATTTTGCGATCCAAGTTCGTCGAGCACAGATTCTGTCTTCGTCGAGCTGAGTTCAGAGAAAATAGTTTGGAAAGAAAGTGTTGAAGTTGAAAACCCAGACTTCGTCGACCTGAGCTCGAATATCGTCGAGCTCAACTCAGAGAATTAACTCTGAGTTCGTCGAACGGAGCACGACTATAGTCGAGCTGAGTTCGACAAACGTCGAACTTTTTTTTTGAACTTGATTTTCTTCTAATTCTTGAGTCTGCTGCTGGCTGGTCCATGTATGGTTGAACCTAATGACTTAGCCTAAACTCTAGGACTCAAAGACATGACCCTGGCTATACATTGTGGTCAAACATCCTAATTAGTGAACCTAGCTCAAATCCAACTAGGGATCCAACAATCTCCCCATATTTGGGTGAGGTCACTATACAAATGAGAGGAAAACATTCACAAAGCAGGGAAAATATATCTGACAGAACAATGACTCATTCAGTAGATATGTACATATATAGTAGCTTTGTGATAAAAAACAAATAAAGTTCAGACAAATAAAACTAAAACAGAGTATATCATTTCTTCTTCTTCTTTTGCTCGTCATATTTGTCTTTCTTAGAGGGCTGTGTGAATATGATTTCTCTATTAGGATTTGTTGCTTGTCTTCTAGGAATGGTGTAACGCCCCAAAACTCAAAGGAACGACGGGTAGCATTTTGAACCAAGTTTGGAACTTGGTAGGGGTTACACGGCCTGGGACACGGGCGTGTCCCAGGGGCATGTCATGCTCGGGTCGTTGATCTGGCTGAGAGGTCGACAAATTTGGAGTCGATGAAAATCGAGCAGCGAACACGGCCTGAGACACGGGTGTGTCACATGCCGTGTCCTTCACGGGGTGATGGTCGGGCCGTGTCAGGGAGAAACACGGTGTCAGCGCACAGGTGTGTTCGGGTAGACATGGGCGTGTCAATTTCGACACGGGCGTGTCGAGGACTCGTGTCCCTTGCAGGACATTTTTGGTCCTGTGTCGATGGAGGAACACACCCAGATACATGGGCGTGTACTGGATGACACGGGCGTATCTAGCCTGATACGGGCATGTCGAGAGCTCGTGTTATTTTTGGGATGAGATGGTTTCGGCGGCGAATGGGGCACACGGCCTTGGACACGGGCGTGTCACAAGCCATGTTCGGCCCAGGAAGCTGATTTTAAGTGTGAATCGTGGTCGTCCGTTTCCTAATTTTGGGATCCGGCGGTTCAGGGCTGCTCTTGTTGGGATATACCCGGGAATAGGGTTTAGAAATCCTCATTTCTCTTGGGCATTCTCTTTCTAAAGTTCTAGAGAGAGGGGAGAGCAAGGAAGAAGAAGTAAGAGAGATCCGGCCGCCGGCGGAGCTTCGGAGCCCCAAATCGCAAGCCGACTTCGAATCTATGGAGGCGAGGACATTGCGGTGCTTTTCATCCGCATAGATTTCCATGGCGCCAAAGAGGAATGCTAGGGTAACGATTCTCAACCTAGTACATGTTAAGTCCTCTTTTCATTTGCATAGGAAGCCCGCTCTCGCGAGTTTGCGGTGAGTGTGAGGCGTTCCTTCGGATAGACATGAATAGTCCTCGTTGTGTTACATGTAAAGTCTGTAATCGAGAAATGGACATAGGCATGATGTGTGAAGCCTACCCGGACAAGTTGGTTTGGATCGGTGATGTTGCATTGCATGAACGGCTGGAGAAGACTCCGCGCCGATGGTTGTTTTTTAGGTTTTCTACGCGGTAGATTGCAACAGGGAGCCTTGGGGACTAACTCCAAGGTGCACCCAAAAACTGGGCAGATGCGTGATTCTGCCAACTTGATGGTCTGGGAGCCAACTTGCACATAACCGGGTTATGTGAAGTGTGTGATCGAATTGGGTCTCGGGGAAATTTGGCCCACGCCCATATCTTAAGGTGATAGGGTGGTGTGAGCAACGGGTTAGGAGGAACCGTACCCGCTCTATGTCGTCCGGTTAAAGCGACCTAAAGGTACTTGGTACTTGTCGTTAGCATAGATAGAGGGACTTAGGCGTTGTCCAGAAAGACCTTAATGCTCATGAGATATTGCCTCCCAGGGGGTGGTGGTGAGTCAGGGGACTTTGGCCGTGTTCACCGAGAATGTGCCCTGAGAGCACGGGATGTGTGGTCATGCGTGCCCACGCCAGTGATGAAGTGTTTTACACTATACTGCTTGGTTATGCTAATAAAGTGCAGGGAAGGAGCATCGCCGCCCTGACTTTGGGCGCGGGGTCGTTATAATTTGGTCAGCATAGCTGACCGTTGCTTTTGTTTGTCACCGTCGCGGTGGATTGTGCTTGCAGGTGCTGCGGAGCCAAGTGGTAAATAGCGGGCAAAGCCCTTGTTGCTGAGCCAACCCTCAAATGCCTAATTTGAATGTTTACTTGTATTATTCATGTGTGATCGGCCTGCGTGCCGAGGTTTGGAAAACACTATAATTTCAGTAAACTATTGTAAGGCCATAAGGCCATCTACTTGTGTATTGTACGTCATTCCTGTTGGATTTTGTAGTGGACATTCATGTTATTGGCTGGGTTCTAATTATTGGAACTTTTAAATTGCTTCCATCAGAATGTACTCTGTGTAGGACGTTGGTTATTGGCAGGATGGTTTCCATTGAGTAACCTTCCGGTTTGTCTGTGGTATATGGCGTCGGGCCCCGGCCGGACCTACTGCTATATGCTATGTGACGGATAGGGGGAGTTACAATTTGGCATCAGACTACTGGTTTCGGTCAGTCTTAAATGAATTCGTGGGCAAATTCTTTTAAGTGCTGGTGAGCACATGTGTGTGCATCATCGTTATAACATCAAAAGAACCCATGAATGTCCACTTAGGAATGAATATACACGTGTTTGAGGAACCTGCGTGTTCCTATAATTGCTTTTTGCAATATTTTTCGGTCACTTAATGGTGTTTTGTACGACTATAGGTGACGAGGAGTGGTGCAGTGCCGTCAGAATGTCCGGTTTCTGAGGAGTATTGTGCACCCAGCGACGGGCTTGAGACCCCTCCTTCGTTCGAAACCATAAGAAGGATCATTGAAGCGGTGTTCGTCGTGACTAATACACAGCAGCGAAGCAATGTACAACACTTTGTCCCTGAGATGGCTTCAATGTCGAGTGGTGTGTTGGATCAAATGGCATTTAGAAGGCCATCAGGTCAGCAGTTGAACATGCGTTTAGTGCATGGAGCGCACTCAGTTGACGAATATTTGCAGGCATTTCTTATGATAAGCCGCTACCCATGCTTTGAGTTGGAGAACGAGCAGTCTATAGTTGATAGATTCTATAATGGTCTGTGTGGCGAGCTGCGAATTCTACTGCTAGGACCAAAACTACTGGGATTCCAAGCCTTGGTAGAGTCGGCTAGATCTTTGGAAGTAGAGTTGGGGAAGACTCATCGGATGCCAGTGAGTAGGGTATCGAACTCTGCAAGTCCTATAAGAGTTGCACCCCGCATAACGCGGAAAAAGAGAGTCCAAAAGAAGAAGGACTATAGTTCTAAGAAGACAGAGTTCCAAATGTCGGCTACCTCAAAGTCGGGATATCGTAAGTAGTATAAGAAGGCTAGGACTTCAGGTCCAGCCCCTCCTTTTGGTGCTTCGGGGGCAACTATAGGCCGAACCCCGGGCGCATGTTATAATTGTGGGAAGCCGGGGCATTTTGCCCGCGAGTGTTGGAGCGGACGCCCAAAGTCCGAGAGAAAGCCTAAAGAGCACAGCCAAGGCCAGCAGGAGGCCAGGAAGCGCGCTGACATGGTGACAGGTACAGTCTAAAGATATAGCAGTTAGCTGTAAATACAAGTTTCCCTCGTGCATGTTAGCTTAGGACTGCTTGTGCTAGGATTTGTTTTGATTTTCGATTATCCGGCGAGAGCACCATTCAATTCGGTAGTTTCACAATCTTTTTGTCTGAAGGATTTGTATCACGCATCGGAGTACCATCTTCGATGGCAAAGGATAAATTGGATGTGTTGTTGCCTAATGGGTGCTCAATGTGCGCGGATAGAGTTTGTTTTGTTTAATTATGTTTGGGAGTCAAGAATTCGACTTGCAAGCGTCGCTACTAACCTCTAGTGGAGTTCGACGTAATTTTTGGTATGGACTAGCTCTCGGAGCAGCTTGCATACCTTGATTACAATCGCAAGGAGGTCAAGTTGGGAACTGGTCGTGAGACGACTTTTGCGGGCTTGAAAGGGGTCGAGCAAGACTTTGATGTCTTCTCTTCAAGTGGTTAAGGCTGTTCTTGCTGGTGCAGAGCTGTTCTTCACACTAGTGGAGGTTGCAAAGCCTAAGCCTACGTTGGACAGTATTTCAGTGGTATTTGAGTACCCTGATGTGTTCCCTAGCGATTTTCCTGGTGCCCCACCTCGACGAGAGATAGACTTCACTATTGAACTAGTGCCAGGTGTGAAACCTGTATCACGTTCTCCGTATCGGCTATTGCCTAACGAGATGGCGGAGATGAAGGTTCAACTTCAAGAGTTGTTGGAGCAAGGTTATGTGCGTCCAAGTTCGTCTCCTTGGTGCGCACCGGTCCTTTTTGTGAAGAAGAAGGACGGAAGCTTGAGACTTTGTATCGATTATCGGGAGCTGAACAAGCTAACGAAGAAGAACAAGTACCTGATCCCTAGGATTGATGATCTGTCTGATCAGTTAGTTGGGTCATCAGTGTACTCGAAATTGGACCTTAGGTCCGGTTATTATCAGCTGAGGATAAGGGAAAGTTATATCCCTAAGAGGGCTTTTAGCACGAGATACGGGCATTATGAGTTTACAGTCATGCTGTTTGGACTGACTAATGTGAAGTCAGTGTTCATGGATCTGATGAACAGGACTTTCAGAGAGTACTTGGACCACTTTGTGATCGTCTTCATCGACGATATATTTGGTGTACTCGCAAACTGAGGAGGATCACTTTAAGCATCTGCATTTGGTGTTGGAGATGCTGAGGAGGAATCAAATGTACGTCAAGTTCTCCAAATGCGAGATTTGGTTGTCCTCAGTAGCGTTCCTTGGTCACATAGTCAGTGGAGAGGGAATTGCGGTGGATCCTGCGAAGATTGTTGCTATACGAGAGTGGCCTGTGTTATCTACGGTAGCGGAAGTCTGGAGTTTTTTGGGGCTTGTCAGCTATTACATGCGCTTCGTGGAGAACTTTTCGCGGATAGAGTTACACCTCACGACTCTGATGAGGAAAGAGCAGAAGTCTGCTTGGACGCCGGAGTGCACACGAGCTATTGAGGAGTTGAAAAGTCGGTTGACCACGATGTTCGTGCTGAGTTCGCTGAGTGGGACTGAAGGCTTTGAGATCTACAGCGATGCTTCGGGCAGTGGACTGGGTTATGTCCTACTGCAGTATGGAAGTGTGATAGCGTATGGCTCGCGACAGCTGAATGTGCATGAGAGGAATTATCTAGTCCATGACTTGGATTTAGCGGCCGTGAGTTTTCCTTGAAGCTGTGGAGGCATTACTTGTACGGGTTCAAGGTCGATATCTATACCGACCACAAGAGCCTGAAATACTTGTTGGATCAGAAGGATCTAAACATGCGACAGAGGAGATGGATGGAGTTCCTGGGGGACTACACATTCAAGATTCATTATGTGTCTGGTAAAGGAAATGCGGTTGCGGATGCGTTGAGTCGCAGAGCCCCAGCTCAAGCCAATTGTCTGTCGGTTCATGACGAGCGTTTGGTTCGGAAGTTGGAGGCGTTGGAGATCTCTTGCGTAGACAAGCAGTCTAGTGTCGAAGCGCTACTGAACTGGACTGAAGTTCAGTGTGACCTGGCTGATCGGATTCGGCAGGCTCTGGATATGGATGGCTTGTTATGGAAGGACAGTCGTTTATGTGTCCCGAATGTGGGCAATTTACAGGTGGAATTGTTGTACGAGGCGCATCATACCAAGTACTCGATTCACCCGGGGAGCATGAAGTTGTACCGTGACGTGAAGAGATTGTTCTGGTGGCCAGGACTTAAGAAGGGTGTGGCACTGTACGTGGTAAAGTGTCAAACATGCTCCTTAGTGAAGGCGAAGTGCCAAAAGCCTGGAGGATTCTTGAAGACCTTGCCTATTCCGGAGTGGAAGTTTGATGACATTATAATGGCCTTTGTGCGTGGTTTTCCAAGGTCGCATAAGGGAAACGACGCCATCTGGTTGATCGTAGATCGTTTGATGAAAGTGTCGCACTTCATTCTGCATAGGAAGGATGATTCTGTGGAGAAATTGACAAAATTCTATGTGGATAATATTGTGACGCTTCGCGGTGTGCCCCGCAACATCGTGAGTGACTATGATGGGCGGTTCACGTCCAATGATTGGAGATTGGTGCAACAGATGTTGGGAACAAAGCTGAGTTTCAGCACGGCCTTTCATCCTCAGACGGATGGTCAGATCGAGAGAGTAAATAGGACAATGGAAGACATGCTTCGCATGTACGTCCTGGACTTCGTGAAGCAGTAGGAAGGCCACCTGTACTTGGTGGAATTCGCTCATAACAATAGCTAACAGGCGAGCATTCAAATGGTGCCCTTCGAGGCCCTTTATGGTAGAAGATGTTGCACGTCGTTGTCTTGTTTAGAAACAGGTGAGTCGAAGTTGTACAAGCGGAAAGAGGTGGAAGATGCTACTTCGTTGGAACGAACCATTCGAGAAAGATTGCTAATCGCTCGGGACCGCCAGGCTAAGTACTATAATGCCAAACATAGGAACGTGGAGTTCGCTGTTGGCGATTGGGTGTACTTGAATATGAAGCCGTTCAAGGGTGTCTCGCGGGTGAGGTGTTTGAAGAAGCTAAGCTCGAGGTACCTTGGACTGTTTGAGGTTTTGGAGCGGATTGGCGAAGCAGCGTATCGGTTGAAACTATCGGTGGAACTAAGTGGTCTACACGACGTATTCCACATATCGGTGCTACGGAAGGCGGTGCAAGAGCCATCGCAAGTGATTGCAGTCGATCAAGTACGATGGATAATGGGTTGACGACGAAGGTCAAGCACGTACGAATTGAGGACTCGGAAGTCAAGCGGCTATGCAACAAAGCGATCAGGATGGTCAAGGTCCATTGGGACAATTGTGGTCGGGAGGAGCTTTCATGGGAGTGAGAGCAGGACATGCTTGAGGAGTACCCAGAGTTATTCCACTCAGGTACCGTTTTAGTTTTGTGTTTATTTCCCTTTCTTTAATTTCGGGACAAAATTCTTTTAAGAGGGAGAGAGCTGTAACGCCCCGAAACTCAAAGGAGCGATGGGTAGCATTTTGAACCAATTTTGGAACTTGGTAGGCATTATACGGCCTGGGACACGAGCGTGTCCCAGGGGCGTGTCGTGCTCGGGTCGAAGATCTGGCCGAGAGGTCGACGAATTTGGAGTCGACGATCGTCGAGCAGCGAACACGGCCTGAGACACGGGTGTGTCACAGGCCCTGTCCTTCACGGGGTGATGGTTGGGCCGTGTCGGGGAGATACACGGTGTCAGCGCACGGGTGTGTTCGGGTAGACACGGGCATGTCAATTTCGATATGGGCGTGTCGATGACCTGTGTCCCTTGCAGGACGTTTTTGGTCTGTGTCGATGGAGGAACACGCCGAGATATACGGGCGTGTACTGGATGACATGGGCGTGTCTATCCTGACATGGACGTGTCGAGAGCCCGTGTTCTTTTCAGGATGCGACTGTTTCGGCGGCGAATGGGGCACATGGCCTTGGACACGGGTGTGTCACAAGCCGTGTTCGGCCCAGGAAGCTGATTTTAAGTGCGAATCGTGGCCGTCCGTTTCCTTATTTTGGGATCTGATGGTTCAGGGCTGCTCTTGCTGGGATATACCCGGGAATAGGGTTTAAAATCCTCATTTCTCTTGGGCATTCTCTTTCTAAAGTTCTATAGAGAGGGGAGAGCAATGAAGAAGAAGGAAGAGAGATCCGGCCGCTGGCGGAGCTCCGGAGCCCCAAATCACAAGTCGACTTCGGATCTATGGAGGCGAGGACATTGCGGTGCTTTTCATTCGCATAGATTTCCATGGCGCCAAAGTGGAATGCTAGGGTAACGATTCTCAACCTAGGACATGTGAAGTCCTCTTTTCCTTTGCATAGGAAGCTCGCTCTCGCGAGTTTGCGGTGAGTGTGAGGCGTTCCTTCGGGTAGACATGAATAGTCCTCGTTGTGTTACATGTAGAGTCCGTAATCGAGAAACGGACATAGGCATGATATGTGAAGCCTACCCAATCAAGTTGGTCTGGATCGGTGATGTTGCATTCATGAACGGCCGGAGAAGACTTCGCGCCGATGGTTGTTTTTCGGGTTTTCTACGCGGTAGATTGCAACAGGGAGCCTTGGGGACTAACTCCAAGGTGCACCCGAAAAAACTGGGCAGATTCGTGATTCTGCCAACTTGGTGGCCTAGGAGCTAACTTGCCCATAACCAGGTTATGTGAAGTATGTGATCGAACTGGGACTCGGGGAAGTTTGACCCGGTCCCATGTCTTAAGGTGGCAGGGTGGTGTGAGAAACGGGTTAGGCGGAACCGTACCCGCTATATGTTGTCCGGTTAAAGTGACCTAAAGGTACTTGGTACTTGTCGTTGGCATAGATAGAGTGACTTAGGCATTGGCCAAAAAGACCTTAATGCTCACGAGATATTGCCGCCCAGGGGGTGGTGGTGAGTCAGCGGACTTTGACCGTGTTCACCGAGAATGTGTCCTGAGAGCACGAGATCTGTGGTCGTGCGTGCCCACGCCTGTGATGAAGTGTTTTTACACTATACTGCTTGGTTATGCTAATAAAGTGCAGGGAAGGAGCATCGCCGCCCCGAGTTTGGGGGCGGGGTCATTATAATTTGGTTAACATAGCTGACCGTTGCTTTTGTTTGCCACCGTCGCGGTGGATTGTGCTTGCAGGTGCTGCGGAGCCAAGTGGTAAATAGCGGGCATGAAGCCCTTGTTACTGAGCCGGCCCTCGAAGGCCTAATTTGAATGTTTACTTGTATTATTCATGTGTGATCGGTCTGCGTGCCGAGGTTTGGAAAACACTGTAAATTGAGTAAACTATTGTAAGACCATAAGGCCATTTACTTGTGTATTGTTCGTCATTCCTGTTGGGTTTTGTAGTGGACATTCATGTTGTTGGCTGGGTTCTAATTATTGCAACTTTTAAATTGCTTCCGCTAGAATGTACTCTGTGTAGGACGTTGGTTATTGGCAGGATGGTTTCCATTGAGTAACCTTCCGGTCTGTCTATGGTATATGGCGTTGGGCCACGGCTGGACCTACTGCTATATGCTTTGTGACAGATAGGGGGTGTTACAATTTGACATCAGACTACTGGTTTCGGTCAGGCTTAAATGAATTCGTGGGAAAATTATTTTAAGGGGTGGTGAGCACAAGTGTGTGCGTTATCGTTATAACATCAAAAGAACCCATGAATGTCAACTTAGGAATGAATATATACGTGTTTGAGGAATCTGCGTGTTCCTATAATTGCTTTTTGCAATATTTTTTGGTAAATTAATGGTGTTTTGTACGACTATAGGTGACGAGGAGTGGTGCAGTGCCGTCAGAACGTCCGGTTTCTGAGGAGTATAGTGCACCCAGCGACGGGCTTGAGACCCCTCCTTCGTTCGAAACGATAAGGAGGATCATTGAAGCGGTGTTCGCCGTGACTAATACACAGCAGGGAAGCAATGTACAACCCTTTGTCCCTGAGATGGCTTCAATGTCGGGTGGTGTGTTGGATCAAATGGCATTTAGAAGGCCATCAGGTCAGTAGCTGAACATGCGTTTAGTGCAGGGAGCGCACTCAGTTGACGAATATTTGCAAGCATTTCTTATGATATGCCTCTACCCATTCTTTGAGTTGTAGAACGAGCAATTTATAGTTGATAGATTCTATAATGGTCTGCGTGGCGAGCTGCAAATTCTACTGCTAGGACCAAAACTACTGGGATTCCGAGCCTTGGTAGAGTCGGCTAGATCTTTGGAAGTAGAGTTGGGGAAGACTCATCGGATGCCAGTGAGTAGGGTATCGAACTCTGCAAGTCCTATAAGAGTTGCACCCTGCATAACGCAGAAAAAGAAAGTCCAAAAGAAGAAGGACTATAGTGCTAAGAAGACAGACTTCCAAATGTCGTCTACCTCAAAGTCGGGATATCGTAAGTAGTATAAGAAGGCTAGGACTTCGGGTCCAGCCCCTCCTTTTGGTGCTTCTGGGGCAACTATAGGCCGAACCCCGGGAGCATGTTATAACTGTGGGAAGCCGGGGCATTTTTCCCGCGTGTGTTGGAGCGGACGCCCAAAGTCCAAGAGGAAGCCTAAAGAGCACAGCCAAGGCCAGCAGGAGGCCAGGAAGCACGCTGACGTGGTGACAGGTACAGACTAAAGATATAGCAGTTAGCTCTAAATACAAGTTGCCCTCGTGCATGTTAGCTTAGGACTGCTTGTGCTAGGATTTGTTTTGATTTTCGATTATCCGGCGAGAGCACCATTCGATTCGGGAGTTTCACATTCTTTTTGTCCAAAGGATTTGTATCGCACATCGGAGTACCATCTTCGATGGTAAAGGATAAATTAGATGTGTTGTTGTCTAATGGGTGCTCAATGCGCGCAGATAGAGTTTGTTCTGTTTAGTTATGTTTGGGAGTCAAGAGATAGACTTGTAAGAGACGCTACTAACCGCTAGTGGAGTTCGACGTAATTTTTGGTATGGACTGGCTCTCAGAGCAGCTTGCATACCTTTATTGCAATCGCAAGGAGGTCAAGTTGGGAACTGATCGTGAGATGACTTTTGCGGGCTTAAAAGGGGTCGAGCAAGACTTTGATGTCTTCTCTTCAAGTGGTTAAGGCGGTTCTTGCTGGTGCAGAGTTGTTCTTCACGCTAGTGGAGGTTGCAAAGCCTAAGCCTACGTTGGACAGTATTTCAGTGGTATCCGAGTACCCAGATGTGTTCCCTGGCGATCTTCCTGGAGCCCCACCACGACGGGAGATAGACTTCACTATTGAACTAGTGCCAGGTGCGAAACCTGTGTCATGTTCTCCGTATCGGCTAGCGCCTGAGGAGATGGCGGAGATGAAAGTTCAACTTCAAGAGTTTTTGGAGCAAGGTTATGTGCATCCAAGTTCGTCACCTTGCTGCGCACCTGTCCTTTTTGTGAAAAAGAAGGACGGAAGCTTGAGACTTTGTATCGATTATCGGGAGCTGAACAAGCTAACAAAGAAGAACAAGTACCTGATCCCTAGTATTGATGATCTGTTTGATCACTTAGTCAGGTCATCGGTGTACTCGAAATTGGACCTTAAGTCCGGTTGTTATCAGCTGAGGATAAGGGAAAGTTATATCCCTAAGACGGCTTTTAGCACGAGATACGGGCATTATGAGTTTACAGTCATGTCGTTTGGACTGACTAATGTGCCATCAGTGTTCATGGACCTGATGAGCGGGACTTTCAAGGAGTACTTGGACCACTTTGTGATCGTCTTCATCGACGATATATTTGGTGTACTCGCAAAGTGAGGAGGATCACTTTAAGCATCTGCATTTGGTGCTGGAGACGCTGAGGAGGAATTAATTGTACGTCAAGTTCTCCAAATGCGAGATTTGGTTGTCCTCAGTAGCGTTCCTTGGTCACATAGTCAGTGGAGAGGGAATTGCGGTGGATCCGGCGAAGATTGTTGTTATACGAGAGTGGCCTGTGCAGTCTACGGTAGCGGAAGTCCGGAGTTTTTTGTGGCTTGCCAGCTATTACAGGCGCTTCGTGAAGAACTTCTCGCGGATAGCATTACCCATCACGACTCTGACGAGGAAAGAGCAGAAGCCTGTTTGGAAGCCGGAGTGCACACGAGCTTTTGAGGAGTTGAAAAGTCGGTTGACCACGACGCATGTGCTGAGTTCGCTGAGTGGGACCGAAGGCTTTGAGATCTACAGCGATGCTTCGGGCAGTGGACTGGGTTGTGTCCTACTGCAGCATGGAAGTGTGATAGTGTATGGATCGCGACAGCTGAAAGTGCATGAGAGGAATTATCTGGTCCATGACTTGTATTTAGCTGCCGTGATTTTGCCTTGAAGCTATGGAGGCATTACTTGTACGGGTTCAAGGTCGATATCTATACTGACCACAAGAGCCTGAAATACTTGTTGGATCAGAAGAATATAAACATGTGATAGAGGAGATGGATGGAGTTCCTGGGGGACTACACATTCAAGATTCATTATGTGCCTGGTAAAGGAAATATGGTTGCGGATGCGTTGAGTCGCAGGGCCCCAGCTCAAGCCAATTGTCTGTTGGTTCATGACGAGCGTTTGATTCGAGAGTTGGAGGCGTTGGAGATCTCTTACATAGACAAGCAGTCTAGTGCCGAAGCGCTACTGAACTGGACTGAAGTTCAGTGTGACATGGCTGATCGGATTCGACAGGCTCTGGATATGGATGACTTGTTATGGAAGGACAGTCGTTTGTGCATCTCGAATGTGGGTAATTTACGGGTGGAATTGTTGTACGAGGCACATCATACCAAGTACTTGATTCACCCGGGGTGCACGAAGTTGTATCGTGATGTAAAGAGATTATTCTGGTGGCCAGGACTTAAGAAGGATGTGGCACTGTACGTGGTGAAGTGTCAAACATGCGCCTTAGTGAAGGTGGAGTGCCAAAAGCCTGGAGGATTCTTGAAGTCCTTGCCTATTCCGGAGTGGAAGTTCGACGACCTTACAATGGCCTTTGTGCATGGTTTGCCAAGGTCGCATAAGGGAAACGACGCCATCTGGGTGATCGTAGATCGATTGACGAAAGTGTCGCACTTCATTCCGCATAGGAAGGATGATTCTGTGGAGAAATTGACAAAATTCTATGTGGATAATATTGTGCCGCTTCGCGGTGTGCCCCGCAGCATCGTGAGTGACTGTGATGGACGGTTCACATCCAATGATTGGAGATTGGTGCAACAGATGTTGGGAACAAAGCTGAGTTTCAGCACGGCCTTTCATCCGCAGACGGATGATCAGACCGAGAAAGTAAATAGGACAATGGAAGACATGCTTCGCATGTGCATCCTGGACTTCAGGATGCAGTAGGAAGGCCACCTGTACTTGGTGGAATTCGCTCATAACAACAGCTACTAGGCGAGCATTCAAATGGTGCCCTTCGAGGCCCTTTATGGTAGAAGATGTAGCACGCTGTTGTCTTAGTTAGAAACAGGTGAGTCGAAGTTGTACAAGCGATAAGAGGTGGAAGATGCTACTTCGTTGGTACGAACCATTCAAGAAAGATTGCTAATCGCTCAGGACCGCCAGGCTAAGTACTATAATGTCAAGCATAGGAACGTGGAGTTCGCTGTTGGCGATTGGGTGTACATGAAGATTAAGCCGTTCAAGGGTGTCTCGCGGGTGCGGCGTTTGAAGAAGCTAAGCCCGAGGTATCTTGGACCGTTTGAGGTTTTGGAGCAGATTGGCGAAGCAGCGTATCGGTTGAAACTATCGGTGGAACTAAGTGGTCAACACGATGTATTCCACATATCGGTGCTACGGAAGGCGGTGCAAGAGCCATCGCAAGTGATTGCAGTCAATCAAGTACCGGTGGATAATGGGTTCACGACGAAGTTCAAGCCCGTACGAATTGAGGACTCGGAAGTCAAGCGGCTACGCAACAAAGAGATCAGGATGGTCAAGGTCCATTGGGATAATTGCGGTCGGGACGAACTCTCATGGGAGCGAGAGCAGGCCATGCTTGAGGAGTACCCAGAGTTATTCCACTCAGGTACCGTTTTAGTTTTGTGTTTATTTCCCTTTCTATAATTTTGGGACGAAATTCTTTTAAGAGGGAGAGAGCTGTAATGCCCCGAAACTCAAAGGAGCGATGGGTAGCATTTTGAACAAAGTTTGGAACTTGGTAGGCCTTACACGGCCTGGGACACGAGCGTGTCCCAGGGGCGTGTCGTGCTCGGGTCGAAGATCTGGTCGAGAGGTCGACGAATTTGGAGTCGATGATCGTTGAGCAGCGAACACGGCCTAAGACACAGGCGTGTCACAGGCCGTGTCCTTCACGGGGTGATGGTCGGGCTGTATCGGGGAGATACACGGTGTCAGCGCACGGGTGTGTTCGGGTAGACATGGGCATGTCAATTTTGACACGGGCGTGTCGAGGACCCGTGTCCCTTGCGGAACATTTTTGGTCCTGTGTCGATGGAGGAACACGCCCAGATATACGGGCGTGTACTGGATGACATGGGCGTGTCTAGCCTGACACGGACGTGTCGAGAGCCCGTATTATTTTTAGGATGCGACGGTTTCGGCGGCGAATGGGGCACACAGCCGTGGACACGGGCGTGTCACAAGCCTTGTTCTGCCTATGAAGCTGATTTTAAGTGCGAATCGTGGTCGTCCGTTTCCTTATTTTGGGATCCGATGGTTCAAGGCTGCTCTTGCTGGGATATACCCCGGAATAGGGTTTAAAAATCCTCATTTCTCTTGGGCATTCTCTTTCTAAAGTTCTAGAGAGAGGGGAGAGCAATGAAGAACAAGGAAGAGAGATTCGGCCGTCGGCGGAGCTTCGGAGCCCCAAATCGTAAGCCGACTTTGGATCTACGGAGGCGAGGACATTGCGGTGCTTTTCATCCGCATAGATTTCCATGGCGCCAAAGTGGTATGCTAGGGTAATGATTCTCAACCTAGGACATGTGAAGTCCTCTTTTCCTTTGCACAGGAAGCCCGCTCTCGCGAGTTTGCGGTGAGTGTGAGGCGTTCCTTCGGGTAGACATGGAATAGTCCCCGTTGTGTTACATGTAGAGTCCGTAATCAAGAAACGGACATAGGCATGATGTGTGAAGCCTACCCAGACAAGTTGGTCTGGATCGGTGATGTTGCATTGCATGAACGGCCGGAGAAGACTTCGCGCCGATGGTTGTTTTCGAGTTTTCTACGCGGTAGATTGCAACAGGGAGCCTTGGGGACTAACTTCATGGTGCACCCGAAAAACTGGGCAGATGCGTGATTCTGCCAAATTGGTGGCCTAGGAGCCAACTTGCACATAATCGGGTTATGTGAAGTGTGTGATCGAAATGGGACTCGGGGAAGTTTGACCCGCGCCCATATTTTAAGGTGACAGGGTGGTGTGAGCAACGGGTTAGGCAGAACCGTACCCGCTCTATGTCGTTTGGTTAAAGTGACCTAAAGGTACTTGGTACTTGTCGTTGGCATAGATAGAGGGTCTTATGCATTGGCCAGAAAGACCTTAATGCTCATGAGATATTGCCACCCAGGGGGTGGTGGTGAGTCAGCGTACTTTGACCGTGTTCACCGAGAATGTGCCCTGAGAGCACGGGGTGTGTGGTCGTGCATGCCCACGCCTGTGATGAAGTGTTTTTACATTATACTGCTTTGTTATGTTAATAAAGTGCAGGGAAGGAGCATCGTCGCCCCGAGTTTGGGGGCAAGGTCGTTATAATTTGGTCAGCATAGCTGACCGTTGCTTTTGTTTGCCACCGTCGCGGTGAATTGTGCTTGCAGGTGCTGCGGAGCCAAGTGGTAAATAGCAGGCATGAAGCCCTTGTTGCTGAGCCGGCCCTCGAAGGCCTAATTTGAATGTTTACTTGTATTATTCATGTGTGACCAGTCTGCGTGCCGAGGTTTGTAAAATACTGTAAATTGAGTAAACTATTGTAAGACCATAAGGCCATGTACTTGTGTATTGTACGTCATTCTTGTGGGGTTTTGTAGTGGACATTCATGCTATTGGCTGGGTTCTAATTATTGCAACTTTTAAATTTTTTCCACTAGAATGTACTATGTGTAGGATGTTCGTTATTGGCAGGATGGTTTCCATTGAGTAACCTTCCGGTCTGTCTGTAGTATATGACGTCGGGCCCCGGCCGGATCTACTGCTATATGTTATGTGATGGATAGGAGGTGTTACACATTGTCATATCAGCAGCTCCAATTATATTAAGAGAAATGGCTCTAGGAACAACAGACTCTGGATACAAGTTCATGTAAGCATCAACATTAAAAAATCTATTAGCCTTATCATACCTTTTTAATTCTTCCTTTCTGTAGGTTGACATGGTAGAGTATTGAGATGGATCTCTCTCTTTAGCTCTAGCTTTTTTAATCATTGATAATCCAACAGGTTCCTGGAATCTGGCCATTCTAGAAGTTGTTTCTGTTTCAGGATCCACAAATAGAATAGGTGGAGATTCAGGCCTTTTTGGACTATCAGCTTTTTCAACTTCAGAAGCTTGTTGTTGAATGCTTTGTTGTTGTTGTTGTTGTTGTCTGCTGCTGGAGGAATATCTCTGTTGACTGCTTCCTTGAGATTTTGAGGAGCTACCTTGATGTCTATGATAAATTTGAGCATAGGAGGTAGACCTCTGAGAACTGCTTCCTGAAGCACTAGCAGCAGGTGGTGGAGGAGGAGGGGGACCTCACCAGTTCCTTTGAGAGGGAGGAGGTGGAGAGTACCTCCTGTTTTTCTTTCTGGCTTTCTGCACATTCTTTGAAAGCCACATCCATGTTGGCATCCCATGATATGGAATGATATTCTGTAGAATATAATATGGTGTATCATGAGTGGGATTTGGTTTGGGAGCAGCAATGGGAACAGCCTTTCTCTTCTTTAAGACTTTCTTCTTGGCAGAGGAACTATCATCATCATCAGAATCATCATCCTCATCGTCATCAGAAGATCCTTGAGGATTGGCATATAGATCATCAATTGCCTTCAGAAGATCTTTTGATATTTGCTTTTCTGCTTGAGGCTGTACTAGAGGTTCTGCAATTTCTGGAACAACTGTTTCAGCAACTCTTTCAGAAATTAATAAGTTTTCTTCTTCTATATCAGCCATAATTATTTCATCTAGATCAGGTAGTGGACTATCATCCATTTTGTATGTGGAAGGTGAGATAGCCTTTGGAGAAGAATTGCCCTTGGGGGCTGATACTTTTGGAAGCTCTGTTACAGCAAAACTTGCCTTAAGTTGCTTGGCAACTGTGGGGCTTATTGGTGAAGTATATGGAACTATAGCCAAGGAACGCTAATAAGAAGAACTAGGTAGAGTATCTCTGTAGACAAAATTGAATAAAGCCGGCAAATAATTCAGATTAACTGTGGGATTTATAATATATTCACCTACAGTATTTATTTCTACTATAACTGTATCATCCATATCTATATCAGAATCTGTATCTAACTCAATTATTTCAGCAGGAATAGCTGCTTCTTCTGAGTCATCAGACATCACAGAATCTTCTGCTACTTCTGCTGCTGTCAAAACTGGAGCTTCTTCATCACAGAGCATCTCCCCCTAACTGGGTTCAGGGGGTCCTGAAGCCAGTCCTCCAGAAGAAGGGACAGGGGACAAAGCAGCAATTCTGGAAGAAAGAGTAGTGATGGAAGCAGAAAGTGGAGCTATAACATTAGTGATAAGTTTGTTAAGAGTGGGAGAAATGAATGCTAGAAGGTCTTTAGCAATATCAGAAAAATTTAGATATAGAGGTTCTGGAGAAGAGGAGTATGGAGTGGGATGTCCACAGTTTGAACATACAGAAAATGCATTAGTGAAGTCTGTATGTGTGTAGTCAGGAGTAGTAGAGGGAATGTCAGTTTGGGTGACTGAATGGATGGGAATAAAGGGAGTTTCAGTAGTAGAAAGGGAAACTGTTGTTATGGGGGGAGATGGGTTCCTGGATTGGAGAATTATGTGGAGATGGTGGAGGAGGCAGGAGAATGAAGGATGGTTCCTGAATAGAGGAGGATGGTATTTCAGAGAGATTGATTGGAGGAGAAGAATGTGGAGGTGGAGATGGAGGCGGTGTAGAGGGTTCTGGAGATGGAACTGGTGTTGGATCTGGTGTGGGTAGATGTTGTTGTTGTTGTTGTTGTTGAGGTTGAGGAGGAGAAGGAATGTTGGTGGAGGAAGGAACTTCTTCTAGAGGTGGAGGAGCGGCTGTTACAGCCCTGGTGCTCTCAGAAGTCCTTGTAGAGGATGAAGTCTTGGATGGATTGGTGATTTTCCTCTCCAATCTGCCAAAGAGTGCAGATATAAGCTTTTTGGAGGCATTTATGAACACTATCGTGGAGACCAGTAGTTTAGTAGCCTTTTCGTGAAGGACTATCCCTAGAATCCTTCCAAAGCAAACTTCCTTTTTATATTTTTTTTCTTCTTAATTAAATCGAATAGTAGTTTGCCCCAGTTAACTGCTTTCTTCTCAATCAGAGCACCCATCACAAGAAACTGGTGCCTGGTGATGTAATCATGGGCGGTGTGTTTTCCCAGCAGAACTTTGCCGACAACATCAGCCAAAAACTTATATTCAGCAGATAAATTTTTCTTCAGCAGTTTGTTTGGGTTTTCTCCAGAATGACCCATCTTAATCAACATATTATCATATTCCTCATTATCCATCTCTAATTCTTCATTACCATTCAGCAGACCAAAAATCTCAGATAAAACGGTGGGGGAAAGAGAGACTTGAGTACCGAATATTGTTCCTGTCATTATATCTTCCTCTGATGTTGTAGAGGTAAACACCCATTCCTTTATCTCAGTCATTGTTATCTTGATTCGTTGAGTCATGAACTTCTTCAGATTTTGCTCTTCAAACAGTTTCAAAATTTTCACAAAAATCTGGTCAAAATTCTGGAAAGATTCGAAGTCGATGTCAAAACCCATGTCGAATTTCATCGCAGTAAGGGTGTTTGTTGGAATCACCATTAGTTCGCCTGCAAAAGAAAAATAGAGATCAAGTGCAAGAGAACTGAAAGCGCGGGACGGAGCTCGAAGAAAACCTAGATATAAGGTTTTCAGAATATGAAGCGGCAGACTCCGTCCGACGAAAAATAAAAAATTCTTCGATCTGGGGTCGAAGAAATATTTTATAGTCAAAAGAATTTGTCGATCTCAGTCAGAAGATGTGAAAACATTTCGTCGAGCTCAGTTCAACAAAATTTTTCTAAAGCAAATTCGTCGATCTTCGTTCGACGAATATAACTTCACTCACAGAGAGTTCGTCGATCTCCGTTCGACGAATTTCTCTAGAACTTTTCTCAGTTCGTCGGTCTCAGTTCGACGAACTTTCAAAAATTCGTCGACCATAGACATAAATTAAATTAATACTTCTCCATTGATCATACCAAGCTATTTTATGAAGAACAGATGGTTCCTCTCATCCAAGGTTTTGTTGAAGATATCTACTCTTTGCAAATCAGTGTATATATAGACAAGCTTAATTTTATTTTTGTCTACACACACTCTAATGAAATGATGTCTAATGTCTATATGCTTAGTCCTACTGTGATGGAGTGGATTTTGTGCAATGGAAATTGCACTTGTGTTGTCACATAGTAAAGTTGAATTATTTAAGTTGAACCTATAGTCTAGAAGTTGGTTCTGAATCTACGGCATCTGAGAACAGCAACTGTCAGCTGCTATGTATTCTGCTTCAGCAGTTGATGTAGACACAGATGACTGTTTTTTGCAAAACCAAGAGACTAATATAACACCAAGGAATTGGCATGTCCGTGAGGTGCTTTTTCTATCTACTCTACATCTAGCAAAGTCAGCATCTGAGTATCCAGTCAACTCAAACTCTGACTCAGTGGGATACCAGAGCCTTAGACTAGGACAACTCTTTATATATCTTAAAATCCTTTTTAAGAAAGTAAGGTGAGATTCTTTTTGGTTCACCTGGAACATAGCACAAAGACATGTAGCAAACATTATATCTGGTCTGCTTGTTGTAAGGTATAACATGGACCCAACAATGGCCCTATATAATTTCTGATCAATAGGCTTGCCATGTTCATCAGAGTCAATTACAGCATTTGTAGCCATAGGTGTTTTCTTTGCTGAGGCATCTGACATCCCAAACTTTTTGATAAGCTCCTTAGCATACTTAGATTGAGATATAAAAATGCCATCATGTAGCTACTTCACTTGGAGAGCAAGGAAGTAGGAGAGCTCACCGATGCTACTCATTTTAAACTTTGAATGCATGAGGTTAGAGAACCTCTTACATAGTTTGGAATCAGTAGAACCAAAAATAATGTCATCTACATAGATTTGTACTAACAAGATTTGATCCTTATGGTGTCTAGTGAATAATGTCCTATCTACAATGCCCCTAGAAAACTTATGCTCTATAAGAAAGCTAGCTAAGGTTTCATACCAAGCTCTTGGAGCTTGCTTTAGACCATAGAGAGATTTATGCAATTTAAAAACATGAGAGGGATAGGTAGGAGAGATAAAACCTGGAGGTTGTTCAACATAAACCTCTTCTTTAAGTTCACCATTCAAGACTGCACTCTTGACATCCATTTGGTAAATCTTAAATTTCTTGTAGGCAACATATGCAAGGAAGATCCTAATTGCTTCCAGCCTTGCAATAGGTGCAAATGTCTGGTCATAGTCAATTCCTTCCTCTTGCCTATAACCTTGAGCAACCAGCCTTACCTTGTTCCTTATTATAACTCCTTGGGCATCTAGTTTATTTCTATATACCCATTTAGTTCCAATGACTGGGTAGTCTTTGGACCTTGGAACTAAATCCCAAACTCTGTATATCTCAAATTGGTTGAGCTCCTCTTGCATTGCAATAATCCAGTGTAGATCTTTCTCTGCATCTTTGATGGATAGGGGATCAATTTGAGATATGAAGCAGGCATGCATCAAGTCTTGGTTGAGTTGATGCCTTGTCTGCACACCAACTGAAATGTCTCCAATCACTTGAGATACAGGGTGATCTCTAAGTGTGACAAATTCAGTAGGAGGAGTTGGTTGAGCAATAGCTTGGGGAATAAATTCCTCTTGTGGAATTATGTTAGCTGTTGTTGGCTCTTCACTGATTACAGTGTCTTCATCTTCACTTTCTTTAGCAATATGTGGAGAAGGATGGCTAACTGCCTCATTGGTGAGGGTCAGTTCATTTAGCTTCTCACACAGATTTGGTTCCTGGAAATAATTACTGGTAGAAGGAATCTTCTCCTTGTAAAACATAATAGTCTCATCAAATGAAACATGGATAGATTTTTCAATTTTTAAAGTTGATTTATTATATACCCTATAAGTCTTGCTTACTTGGGAATATCCAAGAAAAATTCCAATTTCAGCCTTGGCTTCAAATTTTTCTAATATGTTTCTTATTGTTGTTGTGTATGTAACATAAGCATCCAAAAATTTTAAAATAGTCTACTTTAGGTTTCTTCCCTTTAAGTAGCTCATAAGGAGTCTTATTTTTAAGCTTGTGTATAAGACTTCTGTTCGGTACATAATTTGTTGTGCTCACAGCCTTTGCCCAAAAGGATAGGGGCATGCAAGTATCTGCAAGTAATGTGCCTGCAGATTCAGTTAGAGTTCTATTCTTCCTTTCAGCAACCCCATTTTGTTGAGGTGTTCTAGGAGCTGAGAAACAGTGTCTGATACCTTCCTTCTCACAGAACTCATGCATAAGAAGAGACTCAAACTCAGTACCATGATCACTTCTGATCAATACAAGTGGAGTAGAGTACTCAATCTGTATGTTCTTAAGAAAATCTGTAAGAACCTTGAAGTTATCTAACTTAGATCTCAGAAAGAATACCCAAGTGAATCTAGAGAAATCATCTACAATCACAAAAGTTTAAGATTTCCCTCTTAGACTTTGTACTGCAATAGGGCCAAAAAGGTCCATATATAGTAAGTACAGTATTCTAGGTGAGTCACTTATGTTTAATAATTTAAAGCTACTTTTAGTTTGCTTGCCTAATTGACAAGCCCTGCAAAAGCTTTCCTTCTTGTAGGGGCAAGAAGGCAATCCTCTGACAAGATTGTCCCAAGATAGTTTAGCAATATTTTTAAGTTAACATGACTTAATCTTCTATGTCAAAGGTCATTATTGTTGCTAGTTGAATTAAACAGACAGATTTTTGTTTTGGCAGATTTAAAATTAACTATGTAAATATTTTCTACTCTAGTGTCATTCAAAACTATATGGCTATCAAAAGAAGTAATAATACAGGAAGTTTTAGTAAATGATACCTGAAACCTTTCATCACATAACTGACTTATGGAGATAAGGTTATGCTTCAGTCCACTTACATATGCAATATTCCTGAAGGTGATAACTCCAATCTTGACTTGTCCATAGCCTTCAGTCTGGCCACAATTGGAGTCACCAAATATTACCTTGGGTCCTAGCTTTGCCTTGTAATGAGTTAGGTTGGCCTTGATTCCAGTCATATGTTTAGAACAGCCACTATCCCGATACCACTGTTGCTCTGTGGCAGGATAGTCTTTCACCTGCAATAAAACAAATTAGCTATTTTTGACCCAGGTTACCTTGGGTCCTTCTTTCTTCACATAGTTAAAACTGGAAATAAATGAATATTCAGGTTGGCATTTGTAACCTAAAGGGTGTATCTTCTAGGTGGTATAATCCATTGATTAAATTGGTTTATGGATGATCTTAGTTGATTATAAGTTTTGAAATAATTAAAATTTTTGTTAAGTTGAACTGCGTTCTACGAATTCAAGTATGTTCGTCGATCTGAGTTCGACGAATGGGGATGAGTTCGTCGAACTCCACTCAAAGAATGAAAGTAGTCATTCTCTGGGTCCCAAAATCGTCGATCTCTAGTCGATGAACCATACTAGTTTTTTCGATCGTAGTTCAACGAATAATTATAATGAAAATCTGCATTCGGAGTTCATCGACTGGAGTTCGACGAACTGTACATATTTCGTCGATCTGCGTTCGACGAAATCTGTTGAACATTGTTATAGTTAGGATTTTTCTTTTTATTTTTATTTTTCTTATTCTTTGGTTTTGGTTCTGTTTGTTTAACATTATTATCAATATTTTCTTTTCCTTTTTTCTGACACAAATTTAATAGGTGTAGTTAAGATATTTTTCTGGATCAGTGGGGGCTGGCTTGATGAAGCACCTAAGCCCAGCTTGCCATTAAGCATGTCATTAACTATGCTTGTGATGTCCATCAACTTGATGCTTCTCCCATTTAGGAAATCTTCAAGTTTTCTAGCCTCAGCTAATTCAGATTTTAGTGATATAATTTGTTCTTGTGCTAAAGTTAATTCACCTTTTAACTTAACATTTTCAGAAATACATTTTTCATGATCAGTTAGTTTTTCTCTAAGTAGTTTAATTTCTTTTTTCGAATTTTATAAATCAATACAAAGAGATTTAAATTCAGTTTTAAAGTTATAAGAATTATAATCAAAAGATGATAATACCTGATCAGCTTCAGATTCTGAAGATTCTTCATTATTTGATTGTTCTGTTGTTTCTTCAGCATCAGATTGGTTGGAGGAGGCATTGATAGTCATGAGGCAAATTTCCCTAGCCTTTGCTTCTTCTTCCTCTTCACTAGAGCTAGAGGATGGGGATTCATCTTCTGTATCACTCCAGGTTTCAGCTACAAATCCTTTCTCCTTTCTTTTATGCTTGTTGGAGGTGGGCTTATTATATTGCTATTTTCTGGAGTCATTCTCTCTTCTTCTCTCCTTCTTTTGATTTTCTGGACACTCTGAGATGAAGTGTCATGACTTCCTTCACCCAAAACAAACTATTTTTTTAGTGGGTGTTTTGTCATACCTGGGTTTGTCATCTTGTCTAGATGACTTTCTCCTGAAGTCCTTCCTTGGCATCTTGTAGAATCTCTTGGCTAAGAGACTCAGGAGTTCTTCACTGGAAGTTGAAGCTTCTAGTTCTTCTGCAACTTTGAAAGCTATGTTCTGCTCCTTTCTTGATGTTGTAGGAGTCTTTTGTTCTACAGCTTCTCTGTACTTGATCAACTGTTCATATGATTTGAGCTTGCCAAATAGAGATTCAGTGGAAATCTCATTAAAGCTTTTGGCCTCCTTGATTGGCCAGATTCTAGAATACCATGAGCTTGGAAAGCACATGAGGATTTTGTCATTCACCTCAGTGAGGGTGGAATCCTTGTCCAGTGTCTTTAGCTCATTAATGATTAAGCTCAATCTGTTATACATGTCACTAACAGACTCAGACTCTTCCTTCTTGAAGTTTTCATACTGTGAGATGAGGTTTGATCTTCTATGCTTTTTCTCATCAGCTGAACCAGCAACCATCTGGTTTCGAGAGTCTCATATTGCCTTGGCAGATGTGCATTCAGCCACTTTTTGAAATATGTCATCTGACATAGTCTGGGCTAAGATATTCATGGCTTTTGCATCTGCAATCTTGGCCTTGTTTTGTGCATCTGTCCACTCAGGTGGTGGAACAGCATGTGTGCTTGAGGTTGATGTAGATGTAGTAGTTGTTGGTTGAGGAGGACCTGTCAAAATAGAATTATAGATGTCCTCATAAATAAAATTCATATACAACCTGATTCTTGTCTTCCAGATTGCAAATTTATTCAAGTTGCAGACTGGAGGTCTGGTGCTTGCATAATCCTTGTTCTGTTCCATTCTATGAAATAAATAAACCTAAGAGAGATGAACATCAGATCTAACATAGGATCTTTTGGTTCAAGTGTTAGCTTGTACAACCAAAGGAACCTTGCTCTGATACCAATTGAAAGATGAGGTTAGATCTGATTTACTCTAGAGGGGGGTGAATAGAGTAATTAAAAAAAACTTTTTTGGCTGTTTTTCAAATTATATCAGAGTAAGAAGTAAGTGATATCAATAATAACAGAAAGGAAAAATAGTGTAAGTTAATCTACTCTAATACAGCACAGCTAGCCTAATCTATCACAGCCACAGTAAGAATAAGATAGAAAATGAGCAACCAAACGACACAAAAATTTTATAGTGGTTCCCCAACCTAGATACATCCACTCTTCTACCACCCTGGTAGGAATCCACTAGCAGGTTTTTGATCAGGTGACTGCCACCACAAGATCTATTTCCAGGGAGATCTCACAACCCTTTGAGCTTTTGATCAGGTGCCCAAAAACCAAATAAACTTTTGAAGGGAGTTAATAAACCCTTTATACAGGAGGAGGGAGAGTTATTTGATGATGTCTTCTCTTTCTCGAACAACTGAGAAGACTATTGGATTTCTATTGTCAAGAACTCCTTTCAATATCACTTGGAGCCTTGCACAGGGTGTATGTCTTCAGCCTTGATTTAACGTTATCCAGGAACTTCTGAATGATTTGAATATGTTGTCCTTGAAAGCTCCTGGAGTTGAAGTTGAAGATGACTCTTGATTGTGATTGTTGTTTTTCTTCTTCTTCAGTAAGATCAAGGAGAAAACGGGTTGTTTTCTTGCACAAAGAAGGTTCTGAATATTTTACTGTAGATCTTCTCTGTATCTGTATTCCTTGTTGTGTATGAAAGAGAAAATCTCATTTATATATTCTCTGTCAAATTCTCCTTTGAATTTTGAATTCCATTGCACTGAATGTTGATTGCCTCGAGAATGAAATACGGCTGGAGAATATTTTCATTAATGTGTTTCCCCAACTGTCACATTAAAATGAGCAAATAATTAACATGATGAAGAACATAATTAATGCTGCCAAATAACGGCTATATTCAGAAAATATGTGCATTAATTACTCAAGAATTACTGTTAGATAATATATGGAATAGGACAGAAAATGAGGAAAATTCTAAGTCTGGAACTGCGACAGAAATTGACAACCATAAAACAGATTTCGTCGACCTGAGATCCAAGTTTGTCGAGCTGAGAAATCTTGTTCGTCGACCAGAGAAAACTTGTTCGTCGACCTGAGATCCAAGTTCGTCGACCGGAGCTCAGCGAACTGCTTTCTGTGAATAACTTGCCAATTCTGCGATCCAAGTTCGTCGATCACAAATTCTGTCTTCGTCGAGCTGAGTTCAGAGAAAATAGTCTGGAAAGAAAGTGTTGAAGTTGAAAACCTAGACTTCGTCGACCTGAGCTCGAATATCGTCGAGCTCAACTCAGAGAATTAACTCTGAGTTCGTCGAGCGGAGCACGACTATCGTCGAGCTGAGTTCGACGAACGTCAAACTTATTTTCCTGAACTTGATTTTCTTCTAAGTCTTGAGTCTGCTGCTGGCTGGTCCATGTATGGTTGAACCTAATGACTTAACCTAAACTCTAGGACTCCAAGACATGACCCTGGCTATATATTGTGGGTCAGACATCCTAATTAGCGAACCTAGCCCAAATCCAACTAGGGATCCAACATTCCCGATATAAAAAAGAGTCTGAATTCTCTAGGAACTTTGAAGGCTGTCGGATACTCATACACAGGTGCTGGTGGCTACTTAAAAGTCAAGAAATGCGCTCTAGTGGTAATGAAAGGAGAGTGTTAAGACACTCTTTGCAGAATGATCAACACCATTATAGCTGGAGATGTGTAGTTTCCACGTCAATAAATGAGGATTCCTCTCTGTTATGGCATGCTAGGTTTGGCCACATGAGCGAGAGAGGGCTGCTGGAGCTGCATAAAATGGGTCTGCTAAAAGTATTCAAAACATACAAGCTTAAATTCTACGAGACATGCACCCTCGAAAAATTGTGCAAGGTGAAATTTGTGACATCGAACAAGCACAGTAAATAGATTCTGGTGTATATACACTTAGATGTTTGGGTACCTGACCCAATGTTATCACTTGGAGGTGTCATATATTTTATGACCTTTATAGATGATTTTTCAAGGAAAGTCTGGATTTATTTCCTCAAGCACAAATTTGAAGTATTCGAGAAGTTCAAGATCTGGAAGACTACAGTAGAGAAACAAACCGAGCAAAAGATAAAATACCTCAGCTCTAATAATAATAGTGAATACATATCAGCTGACTTTCCAGCATACTGCAATCAGGAAGGTATCACTCAACATCTCACTATTCCTAGCACACCGCAACAAAATGGTATTGTAGAAAGGATGAACAGAGCGTTGCTGGAAAGAGCTTAGTACGTGTGACTATTTATAGATGGTAATATTCTTTATGGTTTGAAGCAGGCTCCGT
Source organism: Platanthera guangdongensis (assembly GCA_039583875.1). Taxonomy (NCBI): domain Eukaryota; kingdom Viridiplantae; phylum Streptophyta; class Magnoliopsida; order Asparagales; family Orchidaceae; genus Platanthera; species Platanthera guangdongensis. Next base: position 136,046,189 of record CM077165.1, read on the forward strand.
GGATGTGGTACAAGAGGTTCGACACCTTGATGATATCACACGACTACAGCAGAATCCAAAATGATAGTTTTGTAAACTATAGATTCCTTATAGATGGTAATGCTCTGATTCTGATGTTTTATGTTGATGACATGTTGATTGCTTGCAAGTTAGATCGAGAAATTCTGGTACTGAAGCAGAAATTGCATGATGAATTTGAGATGAAAGATTTTGGTCATGCTCAGAAGATCCTTGGGATGGAGATCAAGTAAGACAAAAAGCAAGGCATGTTGTGGTTTTCTTAGACTAGTTTTATTTAGAAGGTACTGGAAAAGTTCAGCATGGTGGAATCTAAAGTTGTTACAACTCTTTTGGAACAACGATTTAGATTGTCATCACAATAGTGTCCAACCATAGAGTAGGAATGCCAAAAGTTGCTCAGTGTGTTGCACGCTAGTGCACTAGGATGCTTGATGCATGCAATGATTTGCACAAGACCAGATATCGCTCAAGCAGTGAGTGTTGTTAGCAGATACATTACAAATCCAGGGCGACAATACTGAGAAGCAGTCAAGTGGATTCTGCGGTATTCGAAAGGAATGCCAAACATCGGCTTACTTTTTAAGAGAAGCGGTGATGCAGGAGCTCTAGAAGGCTCAGTTGATTTTGACTATACAAGCAACCTCAACAGAATGATATCTACTTCAGGGTATATATTCCTTCTAGGTGGAGGTCCTATAAATTGGAAAGACACTCATCAGGACATAGTCACTCTGTCCATGATAGAGGCAGAGTACATTATTGCGGTGGAGGCTGCTGAAGGAGTTATTTGGCTCAAGTGTCTCATCAAGGAACTCAGAATTTATCATAAGTTAGTAAAGCTGTGTTGTTATAGTCAGAGTGCAATTTGTCTTGCAAAGGACTCGGTCTATCATGCAAGGACAAAATACATTGATGTGCGCTTCCATAAGTTAAGGGACTTCGTTGGAGGAGGCAACATTCAGTTACTAAAGGTGCCCGCAGAGGACAATGTTATAGACACGTTAACAAAGCCTCTGATAGGAGTTAAGTAAATCACTACCTTGACTTAGCTCTTAATTGTGCCTTCTGATCGTGGTGATCCCAGGGAGAGGGGGTGTTATTTGGGAGATGATCCAAACTGAAGGTGGAGCTAAAATCATAAAGGGCGTCAAGGTCGAGATTGTTGGGTTTGTGTCACCCTATACTGGGGTTAACTTAAACCAGTGGATCAAACATTAAAACAAAAGGGGAAACTCTTGGCATTATAAAAGGCTTGGTCCTAGGATTTTCTTTCAAGCAGCAGCAAAGTAATAAAATTATCGAACCCTCCACGATTTCTCCCAGGGCGCAACAACGGTGGTTGTTTTAACATCAGTGATTCCAGGCGAGCGAGATTTCTTAGCCTAGAGGTGTGAGGGATACTTCTTGGGCTTTAGGTGGATACTTTGGAGGACTCAGAAGGACATCGTCTTGGGATCTCTTCTCCATCTAGTCCGTAAAGAAGAAGTGGAAGGGGGATTCAGTTTTTTTTGTTTTGTTCAGGCTTTTGAAGGACATCTTCGTCCATCCCTGGTTCTATTGTTCTAGATTTATCTACATGTATTTTCAAACTCTTTGATTATAGTGGATCTTCTTCGATGCTCTTCTTGTGGATGTAGGAGTTCTCTCCAAACCACGCAAACTTTCTGTGTCATCTGTGTGCTTGACTTCTCTGCATTATTTTTTGCCTAGTTATGTGATTATTATTATGAATAGTTATTCTGATGCGTTTCACGGTGCTGAGTGATCGTTGCGGGTAAATTGCATAACATCTTCTAAAAGAGAAAAAGAGAAAAGACAGTGACGGATTGCAGCCAAGTCACCTCTGCTGGGTATGCTTAAATAATTTCATAAATAAATAAAAGAAATGAGGTGTCGACCATTGCATCTACTGTTAAAATGTGTTTCATTTAATGATATGTAATCTTGTTCCTAGGCGTCGTATATCACATATAAATATTATGTATTAATGTTCATGGAACAATGTACAAGGTAAGTATTAAATAAAGCCTTTGTCTCGCTTAGTGGGTTGTCCCTATTTTGAATTTCCTTGTTCTACTTTTTATTTCTTGCTTTGTAGTGCATCTTCTTTTCCTGGATTCGTCTTGCTGGAATGATCCATCACTTGTTTCATGTAGACTCAAGAAGATTTATGAGAATTTTTTCAAATTTGGCATCAAAGCGAGTGACCCATGCCATCAGAAGATCTCGTGTGGTATCTAGAGTCGTAGTTCGATTCAATAAGTTAAGCTTCATCATATGGCATCATCTCCTAACAATCAAACTTTCCTTTATATATATTCACATATTCGAAGGTGATGCATACAACTATTGGAGCAAGTAAATGAAGATCGACTTTACTTCCCAGGGATTATGGAATTTTATCCAAGATAGTTACCCACAACCCTCATAAAAAATCTTGTGGACAAGTGGGAATCAACCAAGGTCCAACTGCTCATAAAAATTTAGAAAAGGGATCCCAAAACAATCCTTTATATCAAGGAGTGGGCAAGAAGATTCTACCACTAATCATTGATACATAAACACTAAAAGTAACCTATGATATTATGAAGATAGAATATAGAGAGAATGAGAGAGTTATATCAATCAGATTAACCTTACTGTGGAGGGATTTGATACATTAATGACGAAATGAAGTGAATTTGTGCAACAATACATCTCAAGAACATCCATGGTTTTTAATCAGATCAGAACGCATGGTGATGACTTACCATAAAAGAGAGTGGTATCCAATTTCTCAGCAGCATCACACCTCGGTTCGAACATGTAGTAGTTGCCATTGAGGATACAAAAGCCATCACAAAATTTCTATGATTGAATTCATGGGTTCGTTGCAGGCCCACGAAGAAAGAATTAAAAGAAGGGAGCTTCTATTGGAATTAGTCTTTCAGAGCAGGTTGTCCCATAGTTCAGCAAAACATGGATCTAACTTCTAGAGCCAAAACTCAAAATAAAAGGGAGTAGAAGAAAGAAATTTCATCCCATATTGCAATCACTAGAATAAGAACACCCACTCCACAAAATACTGTTATTCTACATGCAAAAGATATAAAAGGCAGAATCATCTTCAAAAGGATTTTGGTACCAAAAAATAAGGCAGAAAGAAGAAGCGTGCTTCCTAAATAATCCATAGTCAGTGTCTATTCATGTTTGAGAGATGAGAGCCCAAACAATGAAATCTGGTTCCTCAATAGTGGATGTTCTAACCACATGTTGAACAACAAAAATGCTTTTGTATAGCTAGATGGAATAGAAAAGTCAGAAGTTATTATGGAAGATGGAAATGTTAATATGATAGAAGGGAAATGTATTATGGTAGTAAAACTAAAAACTGGTGAGATTAATCACATTTATGAAATACAAGTTGTGTCGAATTTGTCCCAAAATCTCCTCAATGTGGGACAACTCTTGAGGGGGTATATAAACTTGTGCTTGACAAAAATGAGTGCAACATACAAGATAAAAGCACAAAATTTACACTATTGTCAAAATGAAAAAGAACAAGATCTTCCTTATATCTATGTCGCTTGGTCAAGGTGATGAACCAAGTACCAACCAATGCAATATCACCAGAAGCATATATATAGCTCAATGTTGTGGCATTATAGATGTGGTCAGCCAAACTTTAGTGACCTTCAAAAGCTAAAAGGGTTCATGAATGGAGTTCAGGGAACCATCAATGATAAGGAATTTTGTGAGGCACGTGCCTTAAACAAAATCCACATTGCACATTTTCTTTATCAATGCCAGTTGAGAACTATTAAACCTTTAGAACTCATACACAGCGACATCTGGGGATAAACTTCAACTCCTACATGGTCAAGAAATAAATATTACCTTTTACTTGCTAACAATTACAAATGCATGATGTGGATTTATTTATTAAACCTGAAATATAAAGCTTATAACAAATTTACTCAATTTAATATCATGGTTGATAATGAAACAAGCTGATTAATTAAAATTCTTCGGTCAAATAGAGGAGGAGAGAACACAAGTAATGAATTCTTCTCCTTCTGTGAATCACATGGTGTTATACGTCAACTCACAGTACTTCAAAGTCAACGACAAAATGGTGTAGTTGAAAAATTGAATCGAACAATTGTAGGAATGAGAACTTGTTAGAATAGAAGAAGTTGCCCAAAGATTTTAGGGAGAAGCAATGAGCACTGACATCGATATCCTTAACAGTGCTCTAATAGATTCAACCCCTTATGAAGCATGGCATAGTCAAAAACCATTGATTCAACACTTTAAAATCTTTGGGAGCTTGGCATATGCTCTTCCAACAAAATAAGATGGAGACAAGTTAGACTCAAAAGGAGAGAAGTAGGTCATTATGGACTATAGCCTTGAATCAAAGGCTATAGGCTTTTCAATCCTCTTGCCAAAAAATTAGTGATCATTAGGGGCATCATCTTTGTTGAGCAAGCCAATTGGAATTGAGATCAATATGGGGGTATGAGTCATGTGGTCTCATTACCTATATAGGATGTCATGGAAGGTGAAAGATAAATCTATGGGTAGTTAACCACCTAGAGGTGGAGTGAATAGGTGTCTTTTAAAATCTCTAACACTTATATTTAATAATTCAGCAGATACTTGAAAATAAACGATCTCTGATCACAGCACACACAATCATAGAGTACACAGAAGCTTTATAGTGGTTCCCTTATCTAGGGTACATCCACTTTCCCCCTTCTTCCTCACTAGTAATATGCTAGATAAGATTATATCTCCTCCTCTTCGACTCAGACCAACAGATCTTACAAACTCAGTTTATTTCCAGAAACCTACACCTCAGACCAACAGGTCCTACCTTAGAGATCCACTCAATCTCCTACCTCAGGTCCCTCAAGAACCCTAACTCAGACTATACGAGTCTTACACCTCAGTGATCCCACACAAATTACCTACCTCGGGTTCCTCAAGAACCCTACCTCATACTATACAAGTCTTACACCTCAATGATCCCACACAAATCACCTACCTCAGGTCCCTCAAGAACCCTACCTCAGTCTTTATAACACATGCTTACAACTCAAAGAATAAATATCCTACACACTCAGATATCAAAGAGATCTTACAGGTTTAATAGGGAAATAATAAGTAGAATTATATGAGTAAATAGATTCTTCAATTCAACAACAACATGGGATTGATTCTTGATAAACAGACTGGGTGAAATGAAACTTCACTGGATCTTCAATGTTCTTGATGATGATCGTCTTGAATTTTTGAAGAACTTGTTGAATAGATCCAACTTAATCCTCTTATCGACTTGTTGAAAGGATCATAAGACTTTCTTGAAGACCTGTATCTTACTTCTTCTTGGAGTTATCGCCCTTCTCCGACTTAGGAGAAATCAGAATGAGTGAATTAATTGATTGTGTTCTGTGTAGACGACCATTCTATTTATAACCTTCACTGTTTGCTGGCTTCTGATTGATGACATCATCATATGCCATCACACTTCAAGTTTTCCTTCAAACAGATTCTGATGAGATGTCAAGTCACTGTAGCTGACATGACACTTCTGATTTGACTTGACATCATCATTCATCGACCTGAGAAGCTGACTTCGTCGACCTGAGAAGCTGAGAACTTGAGGTCCAAGTTCGTCGAGCTCAGAATCTAATTCGTCGACCAAAGCTTGAAGCTGGACTTAGAAAAATTCTGAAGTTGTCCTGAATTTGGCTTGATGAAGAAACTGAGTCTTCGTCGAACAGAGAACCAAGATCGTCGAGCTCAGCACCAAGAAATATCTCACGATCGTCGAGCGCAGAACACCTTTCGTCGAGCTGAGTTTGACGAACGTCGAACTCATTTGACTTAGTCTTGAAAACCTCTAAGTCTGAAGTCTCTGATGGTCTTGTTGATAGCTGGTCCATCTGGAGTTGAACCTAAGGACTTGGCCTAGACTCTAGGACACAAACTTGACCCGTCTATACATGATGGGTCACATCCTAAGTCAGTGAACCTAGCCCAAATCAACTAGGGATCCAACAATCTCCCCCTATTTGGGTGAGGTCACTAATAGAGACTCAAAATAGAAACAAACAGAAAAATAAAGCAAGAAAAGAAATATATCTGGCAGAGAATTATAACACATGCAGCAGATATATATACACAGCTTTGTTTTAAACAGATAGCATAGTTTGAAAAACAAAACATACAGAAATTGAAACAACAAAAAGATTACTTCTTTGGCTTCTTCTGCTTGGAGTTGTATTCAGTTGGTTTCTCTCTTGGCTTCTTGAATATGATTTCTCTCTTTGGATCTAAAGCCTGAGCCTTTGTCATAGTCATATCAGCTGCCCCAATAATGTTCAATGATGTTGCTCTGGGGACAACTGCTTCTGGATGAAGTTTCGTATAGTCATCAACATTGAATAGCTTGTTTCCTTTGTCAAATATTTTCAGCTCTTCTTTTTTATACTTTGACATGGTTGTTAATCCAGAGATATCTTTACCTTCAGCCTTGGCTTTATTTATCAAAGATAGTGCAATCAACTCCTGGAATCTGGCCATTTTTGCTGTATTTGCAGTTTCAGGATCTTCAAATGGGATTGGAGGAGAGAGAGGTCTCTTTGGACTTTCAGCTTTTTGAACTTCAGAGGTTTGTTGCTGCTGCTGCTGATGTTGTTGATGTTGATGTCCTGAAGAGGATGGCTGCCTCTGCTGGCTGCTTCCAGAAGATCTCCCTGATTGTCTCTGATATGTTTGCATTGGGGCAGATCTCTGGGAGCTAGAGGAGCCAGAGGCACCAGCTGCTGGAGGAGGAGGAGGAGGAGGATCCTTCCTGAATCTGAGCACTGGAGGAGGGGAATATCTCCTGCTTCTCTTTCTATCCTTCTGCTGGTTCTTGGATAGCCACATCCATCCAGGCATTCCCTTATATGGAGTTACATTGTGCAGAATATAATAGGGAGTGTCAGCATTGGGATTTGGCTTAGGAGCTGGAGGAGGAGGAGCCTTCCTTTTCTTTGCTAACATCTTCTTTTTCTTACTAGCAGCATCTTCATCTGAGTCATCATCATCATCTTCTTCAGAATTAGAACCCTGAGGGATGTCATACAAGGCATCCAAAGCTTTTAAAGCTTTATCAGAAATAATAGCTTTTTCTGGAGGAGGGGCAGAAGATTCAGGAGCTGAGGTTTCAGCAACAGGAGAGGAGGGAGCTGCATAGGAAACAGAAACAGTAGGGACAGAGCTTTCAGCTGCTGCCTTATTTTCTTCTTCAATGTCAGCTAGAATAAGCTCATCCAAATCTGGTAGGGGAGAGTCATCCATAACAAAAGTTGGGGCTGAAATTGGCACTGAAGTATCTTCTAGAATGACCTCTGGACTAGAAGCTGAGATGGAAGCTGAAGCTGAGATAGCAAAATTGTCACAGAGTTGCTTAGCAACTGCTGGACTTACTGGAGAGGTGTAGGGTACAATAGCCAAATGTGGCTTAGTAAAATCTGCTAGAAAGAATTGCATATGTACAGTATCAAAATTTCCAATAATTCTGGTAGATTAACTGTGGGATTCAGAGAGAAATCACCAACAGTTTTTATTTGTTCAACTGACTCATCCAAATCAATGTCAGTGTCCATAAAATGAATTAACTCAATCATTTCAGAATCAAAATCTGTCAAAATTGTTGTATCTGAATCTGAATCTGCATCTGCTGGAGAGGGAACTGCTGTTGTGACTGCTGCTGCTGCATCTGCATCTGCTGCAACTTCATCACTGAGCATCTCCCCCGGCCTGGGTTCAGGAGAACCTGGAGCTAGGCCCCTGAATGAAGAGGGGGCAGCAGAGAGAAGAGAGACTTGTGCAGACAAAGAATTGATGGAGGTCACAAGAGGTGTAATGGCCTCTGTGATTAGAGATTTTATGAGGGGAGTGAGCATGGATATGAGTGTAGATATAGTGGGGGATTCCAAAGATGGAGAGATAGTGGATGGAGGTAGAGAAGTAGATGAAGTAGGAAGAACAGATGGAGGGGATAAAGGAGGAAAGAAATTTGGTGTGGCAGTGTCTGTGGGTATGTTGTAAGATGGAATGGAGGATAAGTGTGGGGGAAGAGGAGACTGAGGGGGTGTAGGAAGTGATGTCTCATGAGGTGAAGTAGGTGGTGTAGGAATGTGGGTAATGTCAAGTGGTGGAGATGGAGGAGGAGTAGGCACATGAGTATGTGGTGGAGATTTAGGTGTGGTAGAAGGAATGGAAGAGGAGGGGAGTTGTTTGGCTGGAAGTTGTGCAGGAAGAGATGGTGGAGATGGAAGGACCTCTTCTGCAGGGAGGGGAGCGGCTTTTACAGCCCTGGTGCTCTCAGAAGTTTGGATGGAAGAGGAAGAAGCCTTTGAGGGCTTGGAGATAGTCCTCTCCCACCTGCCAAACAGAGCGCATGTGAGGCGTTTGCTGGCATTTATGAAGATGGTCGGGGAGACCATGCATTCAGCAGCCTTCTCTTGGAGAAAACTTTCCCAAAATTCTGCCGAAGCAGACTTCCTTCTTACTGTTCTTTTTCTTTATCAATTCAAAGAAGATTGTACCCCAGTTGACACGTCTCTTATTCGCCACGGCGCACATAACCAGGAATTGATGCAGGGTTATGTAGTCATGCGCTGAGTGCTTTCTCATCATCACTTTTCCTACAATGTTCGCCAGAAACTGGTAGGCGGCGGACAGTTGTTTCTTCAACAACTTATTAGGGTTGCTTCCTGAAAATCCCATTAACTTCAGCATGTCACCGAACTCTTCAGAATCCATTTCTATGTTATCTTCTCCATTTACGAATCCAAAAATCTCAGAAAGAATTGCGGGAGATAACGGAACAGCAGTACTCCCGATATTGCCTGTCAGCACATCTTCCTCAGAAACTGTAGATGTGTATACTCATTCTCGTATTTCAGTCGCATGTAGTTTAATTCTCCGGGTCATGAAGTCCTTAAGATTTAGTTCTTCCAGCAATTCCAAGATATAGAGGAAAATGGGGTCCGAATGTTGAAAAGAATCGAAGTCCATATCGAAACCAGTATCAAACTTCATCGCTGCTAACGTGCTTGCTGGAATCGCCATTGATGACCTGCAGGAAAAACACAGAGAAAAACGGCGATCAAGAACAAAAGAACTGAAAGCACGGAATGGAGGTCGAAGAAAACCTAGATATAAGTTTTCCACAATATGAATCGACAATCTTCGTTCCACGAAAAAGAAAAATTCTTCGAACTGAGCTCGACGAAATAAATTATAAACAAATAATTCGTCGATCTCATCCAGAAGAATCGAAAACAGTTCGTCGAACTCCGTTCAACGAAGTATCTTCTGAAGCAAAGTTCGTCGATCTCCGGTCGACGAAAATTGTTTCCACACAGAGAATTCGTCGATCTCCGGTCGATGAGAATCTCTCAAACTTTCCCTAATTCGTCGAACTCCGTTCGACGAACTCTGGAAAATTCGTCGAATGCAGACAGAAACTAGGTTAACTCTTCTCCATTAATCATTCCCAGTTGATTTATAAAGAACAGATGAGTTTTCTCATCCAAGGGCTTGGTGAAAATATCTGCTCTCTGTAGATCAGTAGGAATATGGATTAAGTTAATTTTCTTTTTGTCTATATTATCTCTAATGAAATGATGTCTTATTTCAATATGTTTAGTCCTAGAATGGTGAACTGGATTATGTGTTATAGCAATAGCACTAGTATTATCACAAAATAATGTTGAATTATTTAAGTTGACACCATAGTCTAAGAGTTGATTTTGTATCCATAACATCTGTGAACAGCAGCTGCCAGCAGCCATGTATTCTGCCTCTGTAGTTGATGTAGACACAGATGTCTGCTTTTTACAAAACCAGGAGACAAGTCTCATACCTAGGAACTGGCAAGTTCCAGAGGTACTTTTCCTATCCACTCTACATCCAGCATAGTCAGCATCTGAGTATCCAGTTAACTCAAACTCTGACTCTACAGGATACCAGAGTCCTAGATTAGGGCAACTCTTTATATATCTCAAAATTCGTTTTAGGAAAATAAGGTGAGATTCTTTAAGGTTCACTTGGAACCTAGCATAAAGGCATGTGGCAAACATTATATTAGGTCTGCTAGCTGTTAGTTATAATAGGGATCCAACAATTGCCCTATAATATTTCTGATCTACAGGTTTCCCTGCTGCATCAGAATCCACAACAGAATTTGTAGCCATAGGGGTTTTAATCCCTAAAGCATCACCCATCCCAAACTTTTTGATAAGCTCTTTAGCATACTTAGCTTGGGAGAGGAAGATACCATCTGGGAGCTGCTTCACTTGGAGACCAAGGAAGTAGGAAAGCTCACCCATACTACTCATCTCAAATTTAGAATGCATGAGGTCAGCAAACCTCTTGCACAATTTGGGATCAGTAGACCCAAAAATGATGTCATCCATATATATTTGTACTAACAATATTTGGTCCTTATGATGTCTAGTGAAAAGTGTTTTATCTATGGTTCCTCTTGTAAATTTATGCTCTAAAAGAAATCTTGTTAAGGTCCCATACCAAGCTCTTGGAGCTTGCTTTAAACCATAGAGAGCTTTATGCAATTTAAATACAAAAGAGGGCTGAGTTGGAGAGATAAACCCTGGAGGTTGTTTTACATAAACCTCTTCTTGAAGTACTCCATTCAAAAATGTACTCTTGACATCCATTTGGTAGACCTTGAATCTCTTGTGAGCTGCATAGGCAAGGAATATTCTTATGGCCTCTAACCTTGCAATAGGGGTAAAGGTTTGGTCATAATCAATTCCTTCCTCTTATCTGTAGCCTTGAGCAACAAGCCTGGCCTTGTTCCTCACTATGTTCCCTTGAGCATCCAACTTGTTCCTGTAGACCCATTTGGTTCCAATAACTGGGTAGTTATGGGGTCTTGGAACCAAATCTCAAACTCTACATCTCTCAAACTGATTTAGTTCCTCTTGCATTGCAATGATCCAGTGGGGCTTGTTCTGCTTCATGGATGGTGAGAGATTCAATTTGAGAGAGAAAACAGGCATGCATCAAGTCTTGGTTGAGTTGATGCCTTGTCTGTACACCTGCTGAAATGTCTCCAATCACTTGAGATCTGGGGTAATCTCTAAGTGTGACAAGATCAGTTGGTGGAGTTTATTGAGTAACAGCTTCTGTAATTAATTCCTCTTGAGGAATGGTACTAGCTATTGGGGGAAGTTCAGCCACTTCCTCTTGAATTTCTTCTTCACTTTCTTCAGCAACCTGTGGAGTAGGATGGTTTGATACCTCTTGGGTAAGGTTTAGTCCATCCATAGACTCACACATTTGTGGAACCTGCAAGAAGCTATTGGTTGAAATCTCTTTCTCCTTATAAGACATGTTAGCTTCATCAAAAGATACATGAACAGACTCTTCAATTTTAAGGGTGGATTTATTAAAAACTCTGTAGGTCTTGCTTACTTGGGAATATCCTAGAAAAATCCCTTCTTCAGCCTTAACCTCAAACTTTCTAATGTATCTCTTGTTATTAGTGTGAATGTAACAAATACAACCAAAAACTTAAAAGTATGTGATTTTAGGTTTCTTCCCTTTAAGTAATTCATAGGGGGTCTTGTTTTTCAGTTTATGTATAAGACTTCTATTCAGGACATAGTTGGCAGTATTTGCAGTTTCTGCCCAAAAGGATAGAGGCATGTAAGCCTCTGCCAATAATGTACCTGCAGATTCAATGAGTGTCCTATTTTTCCTTTCAGCAACCCCATTTTGTTGGGGAGATCTAGGAGCTGAGAAGCACTGTCTGATACCTTCCTTCTCACAGAACTCCTGCATAAGAAGAGACTCAAACTCTGTGTCATGATCACTTCTGATCAATGCAACATGAGTAGAGAACTCAATCTGTATGGTCCTGAGAAAATCTATAAGAACCTTGAATGTATCCGACTTAACTCTCAGAAAGGCCAACCAACTCAATCTAGAGAAGTCATCAACAATCACTAAAGTATAAGACTTTCCTCCTAGGCTTTGTACTGCAATGGTTCCAAATAGATCCACATGAAGCAAATACAATATCCTAGGTGAATCACTTTTTTTAGTGGATTTAAAACTAGTTTTGGTTTTCTTGCCTAGTTGACAAGCCCTGCATAGGCTTTCCTTCTTGTAGGGGCCAGAAGGTAAGCCTCTAACAAGGTTGTCCTTAGATAACCTAGATATATTCTTAAGGTTTACATGTCCTAATCTTTTATGTCATAACTCATTTTGATTACTAGTAACATTTAGTAAGCAGATATCAGTTGTGGTAGATATAAAATCTACTAAATATATGTTACCTTGTCTAAGACCAATTAAAACAGTTTTGTTTTTATTATCAATAATAGAACATGAAGTAGAGTTAAAATGTACATAATAACCTTCATCACATAATTGACTTATGGATATAAGGTTATGTTTAAGTCCTCTTACATATGTTACTTTCTTGAAAGTCACTGATCCAATCTTCACTGTCTCATATCCTTCTGATTGACCACTGTTGGAATCTCCAAAAATCACCTTTGGTCCTAGCTTAGGCTTGTAATTGGATAGATTGCCCTTGCTGCCTGTCATGTGTTTGGAGCAACCACTGTCCAAGTATCAGGTTTGACTCACCCTTGGACAGCTCTTCACCTGTACCTGCAAGTAAAAACAAAATTCAATTGTTCTTGACCCAAGTTACCTTGGGTCCTTTATTTTGTTGAAAAGTAAAGCTGGAAATAACTGATAATGCAGGTTGTGATTTATACCCTAAGGGATGGTATCTCCTAGGTGGAATAACCCAATCAGCTAGTGGATTAAATGTCTTAATAGTTGGCTTAAAGTTTCTGTAAGAGAAATGATTTAGGTTTGGTCTTTCTGGGTTCGACGAATTGTTGTAAGTTCGTCGACCAGAGTTCTACGAATAGGGATGCGATCGTCGATCTCTGCTCAGAGAATGATAATAGTCATTTTCTGTGCCCCAAGTTCGTCGACCTCTGCTCGACGAACCATACACAGTTCGTCGATCGCAGTTAGACGAATTGTTATATCTGAAGTTTGCGTTCAACGTTCGTCGATCTGGGTTCGACGAACTAGCCACATTTTGTCGATCTGAGTTCGACGAATGCTGTTGAACTTTGTTTTTATTTGCTGTTTTCAGATTTTTGTTTCTCTTGTCTATGGGTCTTGAGTTGTTTTCTGACATTGGTTTGTCTATTAATTTTTCTTTTCCCTTTGCAGAAATAAACTTGATGGGGGTTGTAAGTATATTTTTCTTAATTATGGGGGGTAAACTTGATGAAGCACCCAAGCTCAGCTTGCCATTTAATCTGGCATTCACTGTGTTTATAATGTCCATCAGCTTGATACTTCTCCCATTGAGAGATTGCTCAAGTTGTTTGGCCTCACATAATTCAGATTTTAATTTAATTATTTGTTCATTAGCTAAGGTTAATTGATCTGTTAGCTTAATGTTTTCTGAATTTACAGATTCAAGACTCCCTAATCTTTCTCTAAGAGATTTTATTTCCTTTTCTGAATTGATTAAGTCTAAGCACATAGATTTGAATTCAGCTTTAAATAAATCAGAACTAAAGTCAAAGCTAGAGATAACCTGATCTGCCTCTGAGTCTGAGGCAGCTTCATCTTAAGACTCTTCTTCTGATCCAGAATTGTTCCTGGAGGCATCAATTGTCATTAGGCACACCTCCTTGGATCTAGCTTCTTCCTCTTCTTCACTTGAACTGGAAGAAGATGTTTCTTCTTCAGTATCACTCCAAGTCTCAGCAACAAATCCCTTGTCTTTCTTTTTATGTTTGCTGGAGGAGGGTTTACTGCTGTGTCTTCTCCTGGAGTCCTTTTCTCTACTCTTGTCCTTCTGGTTTTCTGAACATTCTGAGATATAATGTCCAGGCTTTCTGCACCCAAAACACACAACCTCCTCGGTTGGTGTCTTGTCATACTTGGGCTTATCATCTTGTCTGGATGATTTCCTTCTGAAATCCTTCCTTTCCATCTTGTAGAACCTTTTGGCAAAGAGGCTCATGAGCTCTTCATTGGAAGTTGATGTCTCACTTTCTTCAAATGCTTTGAAGGCTATGTTGTGCTCCTTTCTAACTGGAGTTGTTGCCTTCTGTTCTGCTGCTTCTCTTGATTTGATCAGCTGCTCATAGGATTTCAATTTGCCTAACAGAGACTCAGTTGATATCTCATTGAGGCTTATGGCTTCTTTAATTGGCCAGATTCTGGAATCCCAAGAGCTAGGGAAACACATCAGAATCTTATCATTCACCTCTGTCAAGGTGATGTCCTTATCCAGGGTTTTGAGCTCATTGATGATTGTGCTCAGCCTGTTGTACATTTCTGCCACTGATTCATTCTCATCCTTTTTAAAGTTCTCATACAGGGATATAAGATTGGATCTTCTGTCCTTTCTTTCATCTGCAGAGCCAGCTACCATTTGGTTGAGGGAATCCCAAATGGCCTTGGCTGAGGTGCACTCAGCCACCTTCTGGAATATGTCATCTGACATAGTCTAGGCTAAGATATTCATTGCCTTAGCATCTGCCATCTTGGCTTTCTTGTAGGCTTCATTGTTCTCTGGAGGAGGAACTGCAGTCATGTTTGTTGAAGTGCTTGTAGAAGCTGTAGGTGCTGGAGGTACACCTGTCAAGATAACAGAAAAAATATCCTCATCAATAGAATTCATGTATAATCTGATTCTTGCCTTCCAGATGGCAAACTTGTTGAGATTGCACATTGGAGGTCTGATGCATAATCTTTGTTTTGGGCCATGTCTTGTGAAGAAATAAATCTAATAATAGAAAAAAAAACAATCAGATCTCACTAGAGGGATTTTTATGGTTCAGGTGTTAGCCTGTAAACCAATAAGGTGTGGTATGTTAACCAACCTCTCTCTGATACCAATTGAAAGTACATGTTAGATCTGTGATACTCTAAAGGGGGGGTGAATAGAGTATTGTGCTCACTAAAAACTTTTTACAACTTTTGTTGTAAGTCTAGGTGAACAAGTCAGTAATTAAATGAAACTAAACACGGCAAACAAAGCAATCACAGAGCACAGCCAAAACACAAAGAAAAGAGCAACCAGACGACACAAGAAATTTTATAGTGGTTCCCCAACCTGGGTACATCCACTCTTCTACCACCCTGGTAGGAATCCACTCAGGTTTTGGATCAGGTGTCTGACACCAATGAGCTTTTGTTCAGGTGCTCAAAAACCAAAACCTCAAGTCTTTTGGAAGGAGACTTGCAACCAGAATAATTTTGAAGGGAATTAAAACCAGGTACAGGAATTGGAAATAAAGAGATGGTGTCTTCTCTTTCTCAAAACAGTTGAGAAGACTTGTGGATTGATTGTAGCAGATCTTGCTCCCCCTGAGATCTTGAATTAATCAGGAATGCTGGAGCACTGCTTCAATGTGATAGGTCTTCAAAGACCTAGAATGCCTGGACCAGAATTTGTTTCAGGAACTCCTTTGACAGATTGAAATTTGTTGTCCTTTGAAGTAGTCCTGTAGAGTTGAAGGAAGAAGACTCTTGATAATGATTGGTTGTTCTTCTTCTTCTTGAAAATGTTCTCTGGTCAGGCTGATTGCAGTAGAACTTTTGATTTGAGTATGGTTGTTCTTCTGTGCAATCTGAGTGTATGTCTGATTGTCTGTATTGCTTGTTGTACTGTGTAATTCTGTTACTCTATTACTGCTTGATACTTTCTTTTTGTCAATGTCTTTTTGACTGACTGAGAACATTCAAAATTCGAATGTTGAGCAGTAATTGCAGTCGGCCTTGGAAGGAAGCGACAATCAATGATTTCCCCAACTGTCCCATGGAAAAACGGCATGTAATCGTCCATAGTTAATGCACGTTCTAACGGTAACATTCCGAGAAGATCTGGCATTAATAACTCCGGAATCATCGCCAATAAACGGGACGGTAAACTTTGAAGATGACCTAGTCTGGATTCGTCGAACAGAGAACACAATTCGTCGAGCTGAGATTGAGTTCGTCGAGCTGAGCTTGAGTTCGTCGAGCTGAGTTTGAGTTCGTCGATCTGAGCTAGAGTGAGTTCGTCGACCAGACAATCTTCATTAGTCGAACAGACAATCTTCATTCGTCGAGCTGATATTGATCATTCGTCGAGCGAAGAAAGATTGTGGACTTAGCCAAATATTCTGCATCTGCTGATATTCAGTGTCGACATAAGCTGGTGTCGACTGATTGATCTTGGTGTCGACTCAAATCTTCTGGTGTCGACAGATATCCTGGTGTCGACACAAATCCTCTGGTGTCGACATAGATTGGCTGGTGTCGACACATGCCCTAAGTGTCGACACAAATACTCTGAGTTCAGAATTCGTCAAGTAGAGTACAGCATTCGTCGACTTGAGAAGCTGACTTCGTCGACCTGAGAAGCTGAGAACTTGAGGTCCAAGTTCGTGGAGCTCAGAATCAAATTCGTCGACCAAAGCTTGAAGCTGGACTTAGAAAAATTCTGAAGTTGTCCTGAATTTGGCTTAATGAAGAAACTGAGTCTTCGTCGAACAGAGAACCAAGATCGTCGAGCTCAGCACCAAGAAATGGCTCACGATCGTCGAGCGCAGAACACCTTTCGTCGAGCTGAGTTCGATGAACGCCGAACTCATTTGACTTAGTCTTGAAAATCTCTAAGTCTGAAGTCTCTGATGGTCTTGTTGATAGCTGGTCCATCTGGAGTTGAACCTAAGGACTTGGCCTAGACTCTAGGACACAAACTTGACCCTGGCTATACATGATGGGTCACATCCTAAGTCAGTGAACCTAGCTCAAATCAACTAGGGATCCAACAAGCTCAAATGGATTTACAAACTAAAATTAAATAAGAAATGGGGATTGTGAAGTGTAAGGTTGGTTGGTGGCAAAAGAATACTGGAAAAAATCTAGAAGATATTCCACAGAGACTTTTGTAACAGTGGCTCGAATGTAAACTATTAGAATGTTGATCACTTTTTCCTGACAACGTAACATAAAGAATTAACCAGCTCGGTGTTAAGCCTACATTTCCAGATGGTGATTTGAAAAGAAAGTCTTCATGCATCAACCAGATAACTATTCAGTAAATTGGGAAAAGGAGAAGGTGTACAAGTAAGAAAAGCTTTCTATGGGTTGAGACATACACCTCATTCTTATAATGTGTGCATTGACTCATCTAAAGTAGCATGATTACATCAGAAGCCCATATGAAGCTTCCATTCACATTAAGCACCATCCATAATGCAATTGTGTGATAGTGTGTATATATGTGGATAACACTTTAATAATAGGCTTAACCACTCATTTGGTTGAAGAATTCAACTCCAACATGAAACAAGAGAATGAGCTATTGGAATCAAGAAACTCAGTCCCTGCTATTTGGACAAGGAGGTGACAAAAGCTTACTAATTTAGCATTCACCATGCAGGAGTCTTGGCGAGAAGAAGGTGGTGAATCGAAGAATAGCTCTGGGCTGCCTATATACAAGATCCGCGTGCTGCAGCGAGGATGTCCCGCCACACACTCAGAAATCCATAAGAAATGTCCCCTCTTAATGCCATTGTTGAGCTCGACACAAGTGAGGTCCAATGTGAACTTTCCCCTCATAAGGGGGGATGAAGGTCCTCTCAACTTGTTCTTTGGGG
Organism: Platanthera guangdongensis; assembly: GCA_039583875.1. Lineage (NCBI taxonomy): Eukaryota > Viridiplantae > Streptophyta > Magnoliopsida > Asparagales > Orchidaceae > Platanthera > Platanthera guangdongensis. Next base: position 136,063,915 of record CM077165.1, read on the forward strand.
TCCTATTTATAGGCAAACCCTAATCTAAGGGCAAAATAGTCTTTTTGGCATGTTGGAGCTCACTACCTCTGGTCGCCTTGCAGTTGATATGGTGAGGTCGCCTCATAGATGATATGGAGAGGTCTCATCGCAATTGATATGGAGACGTCACCTCACAGCTAATGTAGCGAGGTTGCCTCGTGAGAGTCTACTCTCCTGGCTGGCTCGAGCATACCTTCCCTTAGACGCGATTTGGGTTGGACTTGGCAAATTGGGGTTATACATAATCCCCGTTTCTTTGTGAGCTCGCTAGTGGTCATAAAGAAATCATCCAATCTTGATTCGACGAGTGGTTGAAAGGTCAAAACTTCTCATTCCCTTCATTAAACTAGCATGCTCAACTTGGGGTGGAAGAAGAGAGGTCGACACCTCCCAGGCACTTCGCTAAACTAGCGAGCTCAACTGGGGGTGGAATAAGAGAGGTCGACACCTCCCAGACCCTTCGCTAAACTAATGAGCTCAACTAGGGGTGGAAGAAGAGAGGTCGACACCTCCTAGGCCTTTCGCTAAACTAGCGAGCTCAACTAGAGGTGGAAGAAGAAAGGTCGACACCTCCCAGCCCCTTCTCCAAACTAACGAGCTCACTAGAGGTGGAGAAGAGGTCGGCACCTTGTAGTAGCCCAGCTCAACTGAAGGTGAAGAAGAGCTTGACACCTTATAGGAGTCGAGATCAACTGAAGGTGAAGTAGAGGTCGACACCTGTCAGGACATTCACTAAATGAGCGAGCTTAACTGGAGGTGGAGAATGGGCCCAAATTTGGTGGGCAGGAGGGCAACCCACAGGAGGTAAGCCTGTGTAGGGGTTCAAGTTATGCCATCAATTCTGTTCGAGACTCGGACTCGCTCGAGAGGGCAGGTAGCCGATATGCATGAGATGAGCTCGCGCATGGACCCGGACTACCACAACATCACAACTCAAGGACTTGGACTCGCTCGAGGGGCCAAGTAGCCAGTATGTGGGAGAGGAGCTTGCGCAGGGAGCCGGACTACGACAACATCACATCTCGAGGTCTTCTACTCACTCGAGGGGGCAAGTAGCCGATATGCGGGAGAGGAGTTCGCATAGGGACCCGGTCTACGAACAACATCATAGCTCGAGGACTTGAATCTCACTCGAGGGGCACGTAGCCGGTATGCAGGAGAGGAGCTCGTGCAAGGACCCGGTCTATGACAACATCACAACTCGAGGACTTGAATCTCACTCGAGTGGGCAGTAGATGGTATGCGGGAGAGGAGCTCGCACATGGACCCGGACTATGGCAACATCACAACTTGAGGTCTTCTACTCATGCAAGGGGGCAAGTAGCCGGTATGTGGGAGAGGAGCTCACGCGGGGACTCGGTCTATGACAACATCACAACTCGAGGACTTGAATCTCACTCGAGGGGGGAAAGTAGTGGGTATGCAGGAGAGGAGCTCGTGCGGGGATATAGTCTACGATAATTTCACAACTTAAGGATTTGAATATCACTCGAGGGGGTAAGTAGCCAGTATGCCAGAGAGGAGCTCGTGCAGGGACTCAGTCTATGACAACATCACAGCTCGAGGACTTGAATCTCAATCAATGGGGCAAGTATCTTGTATACAGGAGAGGAGAGCATGTAGGGACCTGTACTACGACAACATCACAGCTCGAGGTATTCTACTCACTCTAAGAGGCAAGTAGCTGGTATGCAGGAGAGGAGCTCGCACAGGGACCTAGTCCGCGACAAAATCATAATAATGGACTTGAATCTCACTCGAGGGGGCAAGTAGACGATATGCGGGAGAGCAGCTCGCGCAGGGACCCTGTCTACGACAACATCATAGCTCAAGGTCTTCTACTCACTCGAGGGGGCAAGTAGCCGGTATGTAGGAGAGGAGCTCGTGCAGGGACCCAATCTATGGGAACATCACAGCTCGAAGACTTGAATCTCACTTGAGTGGGTAAGTAGTTGGTATGCGGGAGAGGAGGTCGCGCAGGGAACCGGTCTATGACAACATCACAGCTCAAGGATTTGAATATCACTCGAGGGGGCAAGTAGACAGTATGAGGGATAGGAGCTCACGTAGGGACCTGATCTACGACAACATCACAGCTCGAGGAATTGAATCTCACTCGAGGTGGAAAGTAGCTGGTTTGCGGGAGAGGATCTCGCGCAGGGACCCGGACTACGACAACATCACAGCTCGAGGTCTTCTACTCACTTGAGGGGGAAAGTAGACGATATGCGGGAGAGGAAATCGTGCAAGGACCCAGACTACGTCAACATCATAGCTCGAGGCCTTCATATCGCTCTAACCGGTAATACCGATGAAATGGAACAGAAAATAATGAGCAAGTAACTTTGGTTTATGTAAGCAAATAATAATAATAAAACAAGATATTTTACAAAACCTGATTGACGATGACTTCCCTTGCTGAAGTGAGTAATGAGCAATATCCCCTTTGAATACTTAGCATGAAGTATAAGTTGCTGACTTTGGCCGAATTAACATGAACACCCCAAGGTGTTGCGAGATGAACTCACAAAATAATATGGAAGGTCCCAAAACCTCGTGAGTTGAGCTCGTGGAATCAAGGAGCACACTTCGTGGAATATGAAGTCCTGGATGGTTAATATGTTGAAGATATTGGGTGTATACCCCGATCGTTGAAGTAATGACCTCGCTGAATAAGACATAACAACTCAAGACTTCGCGAGAGGAGCTCGCAGGATAAGATAGGCTCACTAAGACCCTGCAAGACGAGCTCGTGGAATAAGATAGAATACTTCTAGATCACATGAGATTGGCTCGCGGAATCGAAGATAACACCCAAAGAACCTCACGTGATGAGCTCGTAGAATAAGATAGAATACCTCCAGAGAACGCGAGATGAGCTCACAGAATAAAAGATAACACCCAGATAAAATCGCAAGATGAGCTCGCGAAATAAGATACAATACCTCCAGAAAATGCGAGATGAGCTTGCATAATAAAATATAACACCTAAAGAACCTTGCACTATGAGCTCACTGAATAGGATAAAATACCTCCAGAGACAGTGAGATGAGCTCGCGAGATGAAAGATAACACCCAAAGAACCTCGCGAGATGAGATCGTGGAATAAGATAGAATACCTCCAGAGAACGCGAGATGAGCTCGCGGAATAGATGATAACACCCAAAGAACATCACAAGATGAGCTCGCGGAATAAGATAAAATACCTTCAGAGAACAGAAGATGAGCTCACGAAATAAAGGATAACACACAGAGAATCTCGCGAGATGAGCTCGCGGAACTTAAAAGAATATCATAGTTGTTGATGCAAACACATCGCGAGTATTAACTCGCTAGTTTAAATAGAACACCATAATTGATGAATCGACGACCTCGTGAGTATGAACTGGCAGAATTATAGAGATCATAGTTGATCAAGCTGGCCCTTGCGAGTACGAACTCGTGGTCACTAAAGAGCGTGCCATAGTCATTCAATCAATGTACCCACAAATATGAACTTTGCATAATAAAAAAAAAGAACACTGTATTGGTTGAAGCCACGACCCCGCGAGTAGGCACCCGCATAATTAAAAAGTGCACCACGATTGTTGAATGTGAAAATGAGGTGTTAGATCTGAAATACTCTACAAGGGGGGTGAATAGAGTATTCTTAAATTCTTTACAGCTTTTGCTGTAAATAAAAACTGCATAATAAAATTAATAAAGCATAAACATAGCAATCCTAAAAAGGCACAAACACAGCAAGAACAAAAATAAAGGGCAACCAGACAACACAAGAATTTATAGTGGTTCCCCTAAACTTGGGTACATCCACTCTTCTACCACCCTGGTAGGAATCCACTCAGATTTTTGATCAGGAGTCTGACACCAATGAGATTTTGATCAGGTGCTCAAAAACCAAACCTCAAGTCTTTTGGTCAGGTGACTTGCAACCAGGAATAACTTTTGAAGGGAGTTAAGAACCCTTTATACAATTGGGGGATGAGAGATGATATTATCTTCTCTTTCTCAATATACAACTGAGAAGACTTAAGTGGATATGATATTAGCAAAGAGCTCCCCTTGAGATATAGAATGGTTCAGAAAAAACTGGAGCTTTGCTTCAGGGTGATAGGTCTTCAGTCTTTTTCAGCCTTGACCAAGAAGTATTCAGGAACTTCTTGACAGATGGATTTGTTATTGTCCTTTGAAGTGTCTTGGAGTGTTGAAGAAAGAAGACTCTTGATTTTGATTTGGTGTTTTTCTTCTTCAGATAGCAGATGTTCTTCTGGTCTAGGGCTTCTTTTCTGTATCAGAGTTCTGTCTTGAGAGGGAGTAGAGAAATCCTTGATTCAGACTGATTGTGTTATTGACTGTCTGTCTATTGTGTCTCTCTGTGTATCTATGTGTATTTCCAGGAAAAGAGAGAAAATCTCTTTTATAATTCCTGTCAAAAAAATTCTCTTTCGAAAGTTGAATTCCACTGCATTAATTGCTGACGGCCTTGAGAATAAACTGCATTGATTTATTTCCCGAACTGTCCCATGGAAAAACGGCAAGCAATAATCCTGGAGAAGACCATAATCAATGCTCTGTCTAACGGTTATATTCAGAGAATATTTTAGCATTGATTACTCAGGAATTATTGCAATAGGAATGGGACAAAAAGAAGGAAATAACTAAGTTTGGATTCGTCGAACAGAGAACAGAAATCGTTGAGCTGAGTCCACAGTTCGTCGAGCTGAGAAGTTGTATTCGTCGACCAGATGGCTTCTGTTCGTTGAGATGAGTTCCAAGATCGTCGAGCATAGAGCAGAACTGCATTCTCTAGAAACTTTGCCTTTTCTACACATCAAGATCGTCGAGTGAGAACTGGGTTCGTCGACCTGAGAATTGGTTTCATCGAGCTGAGGACCACTAACTGCTGCTTCATAACTCTTGCCAAAGTGGTCAAAGTTCGTCGAGCTGAGAATCTTGAATTCGTCGACTGGAGATGATTCTGGACTTAGAAAACTGAGAGGCTTCTGGATAAATAAGTTGAAGAATAGAATCTAGAAATCGTCAACCAGAGAACTAAGTTCGTCGACTGGAGTCTAGAGAATAAAGTCTGGACTTGGAATGCTGAAGGTAGAGTCCAAAGATCGTCGACCTGAGAATCAAGTTCGTCGAGCTCAGCTCAGAGAATTTTCTCTGAGATCGTTGAGCTGAGCACGACTATCGTCGACCTGAGTTCGACGAACGTCGAACTCATTTTACTGAGTCTCTAGAAATTCTTTAAGTCTTGAGTCTCTGGCAGTCTGATGATGGCTGGTCCATGAGATGTTGAAACTAAGGACTTGGCCTAGACTCTAGGACACAACTATGACCATGTCTATACGAGATGGGTCACAAGATGCTAACTTAGTGAACCTAGCCCAAATCAAACTAGGGATCCAACAGAATGGAATACTTCACGAGTATGAACTCATGACACTAAAGTGAACCTAACCTTGGCGGTTGGAATGATGATCTCGTGAGTGGAAACTTGTTGAATTAAGGGAGAATGCCCTGTGGCCTTGCAAGGTGAGCTTACAGAGAAGAAGCAATGGTCATGGTCTTGTAGATTTAAAGATAGTGATGTGGTATTCGTCGCAAAAACCTTGTGAGTATGTCATTGCGGAACTAAATAGAATGTCATTGTCCCCGAGCTGAGGGCCTTAGTTGGTGCAGCGATGACCCAAAATGTGTATAAGCTCACCGAATATAGGATAATACCATGTTGTTGAAGTGATGACCTCGCGAGAGTGGGGTCTTGCAGGATAACACCCAAAGAGCCTCGCAAGAGTGGGGGCTTGCAAAACATAATCTAGGCCGGAACCTTATCATGTGGATCCATATGTGGCAACGACCATTGTGATTGAAATGTCAGAAACAACACTGTTGACAAATCACATGGCCGCATTCATGGGTTTTACCAAAGTACCCATGAGCATTAATTTGTACTATAGAAGAGTGTTAGCACTAAAAGGGGGGATGTTGAGTCCATTGATCCCAATGACCTGGATTTGAAGAAGGCCTAGTAAATAATGTATACACATGTTGTGATCTAACTTGTGCTCAAGTTTAATGATTGTAGGATGTCCTAGCAACTTTGATGGGACAGATGGCCTAATTGGCTAAGTCAGGTAAACTCTTACCTAAGATGTGGATAGACAGAAATCTTTCCAAGTCCATAGGCATTGAGTGAAGGTTACTTACTCAATGCCAGATGACTTATAGCACTGAGTGGAGCCTATACAGTCAAAGACAAAGGAGTGGCAAGCTGAGAAAGTGGTTATGTCCACAGACGTTAAGTGAAGTCAACTCACTCAATGTCATACAGAAAAAGGTTGTGAGATAGGCTAATGCAGTAAAAGCCTAAGAGGAAATGGATAAAAAAATGGTTAAGTCCATAGGCATTGAGTGAGTATCACTGACTCAACGTCATACTCTATATTCGTTGAGTAGTGTCTTATAAGTTAAAGCCACAGAAAATCTGTGCTGATATTTGGCTAAGTCCAAATGTGTTGAGTGAGACATGCTCACTCAATGCCATATGATAAAGCATTGACTGTATCTTATCCAATCAATATATGTGGTTTCAAGACACGAAAATTTGGATAAGTCCAAATGCGTTGAGTGATGCTTACTCACTCAATGCCAAGGAGCAGAAAAATCTGACTAAGGTAGAAAGTGTTGAGTGAGGCATGCTCACTCAACGCTCTCAACGTCATGACTCAGAAAATATGGCTAAAGCAAAAAACCATTGAGTGAGGCATGGTCACTCAACACACTCAATGTTTAAGATGTTGAAGAAGCAGAAAATTGGTTAAGGTAGAAAATATTGAGTGAGACATGCTCACTCAACGCTCTCAACGCCTAAATTACATAAAGCATGGTTGAGGCACAAGACGATGAGTGAGGTGTGCTCACTCAACTCTCTCAATGTCAGGCATGCAGAAAAGGCTGCAGAAATGGGTAAGGCAAAAAGTGTTGAGTGAGGCTTGCTCACTCAACACTTTCAACGCCTAGATAGACAGAATTCTGTCTAAGTACTTTTGCGTTGACTGAAGCTCATTCAATCAACGTCTATTCTACTGATGCTTGATTTTTGACTCAGTACACAGGTGCTGACGTCAGTAAGTCAACAAGTCAACCTTATTCAAATTATTAGTGGCAAAGCTATAGTATATGACAAAAGGCTCCGCAGACTTACTATACGACAGTTAGGCATTAAAGCAAGGATGCAGTTGGCATTAAATATGTGGGACCCACGGCTAAAAGAGCTATTGGTTTGCAATCAATAAGAGGTGAAAGATATAGTACCTAAACACCTAGAGGGGGGGTGAATAGGTGACCTAATCCTTTTTAAACTTTAATGGCAGCAAATAGTTATATCACAGAATCTACTGTACTTTTGCACAGCAATCACACAGCAAAACACAGCACAGCACAGCAGACACAGAGTTTTATAGTGGTTCCCCAAGATTTGGGTACATCCACTTTCCCCCTTCGCCTATCTAGCAGTGTACTAGATTCGGCCAAACTTCACCACTGTCTCAGAACCCAAACTGGTTCCTACACCTCAGGCCGAAAGCCTTACAACTCAGCTTTTCACAAAGCCTACACTCAGCCACAAAGGCCTACACTCAGCCACCAAGGCCTACACTCAGCCAACAAGGCCTACACTCAGCCAACAAGGCCTACACTCAGAGATTTCAATCTCCTACACTCAGGCTCTCAAGCCCTACCCTCAGCCTTTATAATAACAGGCTTACAATCACTCAGATCCAAAGGATCCTACAATATAAAAATGAATTTACAAATATTAACTCAACAACTCAGAAACAAGAGAGGGGAGTTGTGAGTTTCTTGATGAGTTCTTGGAAGAACTCAGCTGGATTCAATCTGACTTAGCTTTCTTCAAAGCTTCTTGAAAGTAGAACTGAATAAGATTGATTCCTTCTGCAGTTGATCCTTGACCTCTGCTTCTTAAGATCCAGAATTAAAACTGAATCCTTCTTCTCATCCTAGTTCCAACGGCTGATTTCTTGGATGGAGCCCTCTCTCTCCAACTTCTTAGATCTGCACTTGGACAGCTAGATCTTCTTGATTTGATACTTGATCAATAACTCTGTGTACCACCTTTTTGAATAACTTCAACTATTTGAACCCTTGTTTCTGTAGACTGTATGTGCCTATTTATAGGCCTTCTTCATGGTAACCGGCTGGTCCGGTCCATAACTGAATTCTGACATCTTTGACAGGTGCTGTAGACCGGCTGGAACGGCAGCTGTCAAGTCATCCAGTCAGTTCTTGAAAATCTCTAACTGTCTGATAGTGTCGAGACTTTCTATCTTTAAGTGTCGACACTTATAGACCAAGTGTCGACACAAGTTGAGTAAGTGTCGACACAAGTCTACAAGGTGTCGACACAACTCCTTGTGTTGTAGATACTATGTCTCGACATAGATTCTTCTTCAGGTGTCGACACTGAAATTGAGTGTCGACACAAGTACTTGATCTTCTATCTTTTGCTGAATTCTTCTAAGTGTCGACACATCTCCTTTTTGTCGACACATCTTCATGTGTTGAATCTGTTAAGTGTCGACACTGCTTCTTGGTGTCGACACATCTTCATGTTGATACTTGATGAGTGTCGACACATTGCTTTGGGTGTCGACACTTCTTCTTCTTGTTGAGACTTCAGTTGAGTGTCGACACATTCCCATAGTGTCGACACTTGTACTTAGAATAATTTGTTGATCTTGCTGTTCTTTACTAAGTGTCGACACAGCTCCTTGTGTCGACACTTTCTTCAAGTGTTGAGTCTTCTGTTGAGTGTCGACACATTGTTATTGGTGTCGACACTTACTTCAAGTGCTGACTCTTCTGCTAAGTGTCGACACATTGTGCTGGGTGTCGACACTTGTACTTAGTCTCTGCAGACTTTTGCTGAGTGTCGACACAGCCTCCAAGTGTCGACACTTTCTGGTGTAGACACAGCTTCACTGGGTGTCGACACAACTGTTAAGTGTCGACACAACTTTACTGGCTTTTCTTCATTGAGTGTCGACACAGCTCCTTGTGTTGACACTTTCTGTCTGGTGTCGACTCTGCATCTCAGGTGTCGACACAATGACTCCAAGTGTCGACACTGCTTGTCTGGGTGTCGACACAAGTCTTCTTAAGTGTCGACACATTCCCTCTGGGTGTCGACACATGGACTTAGAAACTTTTTCATCATTTCCTGCAAATACTTAACCTGCACATGTAACTCAAAATACATCAAATATATTTTGATGTATATCATTGAGTTGGGTGAGGCTTCTTCAAATCAGGTATATTTAGACCAATGTACCCAACAATCTCCCCCTATTTGGAGAAGTCATAACCCTTAGTCAATGATATACACCATTCATAATAAAATTACAAAATGATGTAAAGCAGGATTATATACAGCAGGGTAAACATAAACATGTATTAATCACACATGTATACAAATACATCATCACAGAACAAATATGAAATAGACATAGACATTATCACAGAACAAACATGAAATAGATTAATCATATAACATATTGTTCTAATATCTGTCTTATACATTTTCAGAAGTTCATAAAATGTTTTACATCAAGAAAATTACAAAGTAAACTTCAAGAAAATTTTAAATCTATTTCTGTTCTGGCTCTTTAATCACTATTCCTTTGCCAGCTTGAACTTTAGCCTGGACAGGAGCATCAGCAACCTCTGCATCAGCAGGCTTCTTGCCTTTCAAGTCTTTCTTCTTAAGCTCTTCTGCTTTGATCTTTTGTCTTTCAAAGTAATGGTATGGCTTTGGAAAGTACTTGCTAGGCTCCTGAGCAGTAGGAGGTAGCTTTCACATCTTTGCCTTCCTTCTATATTGAACTATTGCCTCCTGCCTTATCTCATGTTTCCTCCATTCAGCCTCAGAAAACCATTAGTTCCTGTCATGCACATTATCTTTGGCAGCTTTCCAGGCAGTTAAAATGATATTTCTAGAGGTAGGGCTCCATTGCTCAAAATCTGGTCTCTGTTCTGCTTGTTCCCTAAACCTCTTCTTAGAAAGTCTAGTCTCTTCTTCTTTCTGTAGAGCTTCTTCTTCTTCTTTCTGAAGAGCTGCTTGCATAGCTTCAGATATAGGTTGAACAACCTTCTTAAAAATGACATTAGACTTCCCTTCAGTTGGGCTATACATGTGATGAACACCAACTTGTACCATGTCAAAATCTGGTGGAGGATAGATAACTTGAGCTACTTCTGGTTGCTCACCTCCAAGATAGGCAAGGTTAATTCCAGATTCTGCCACATTATCATCATCACAGAGTGGAGGATAGCCCAGTGTAGCTCTGATGGAATTAGAGATCCATTTGGCATGATCAGAGCTAGCTTTGACTAAAACTCTCTCCCCCTTTATGACTTCTCTAGCCATGTGGTCTCTGACATCATCCTTCTGAAATCTGATTTGATTATCCAAGAATCTGACCCCATCTTTAAAGAAAGGTTTGAGCTTGTTAAGTTGTTCTGATATGGCCTTCTGGGAGTCTTGAGTTGCAGTCTTAACAGCAGAGATTTCTTCTTGAAATACTTTGTCAAACTCAGCTTTAACAGCAGCAGTAGAGGTAGAAGGTCCAGCACCTATATTCTTTAATTCTGTGACAATTGCATTATGAGATGCTGTCAGATTGTCATTCATCCTAAGTTGATTTTCAAGGACATATCCTTGCTTTACAGCAATGTCAGCAACTTGAGCCTTAATCTTTTCTTGGTGTGTAGCTAAGTACACCACTGCATTTCCACCCTTGTGGAAACATTCAGTCATCTCCTTCTTGTTTTGGTTCATTTCAAATCTTATGGATTTAATATCCTGGGCCAGATCAAATTGCAAAGATTTGTGCCCCTCATCCACATAAGTTTCAATAGCCTTTCTATGTTCATCCAGCTCGATCTGCATAGCAACCATCAATGCATTATGATCAAAAGCTGGGGCTGGCTGTACTATAGACTGTGGAGCAACAGTTTGGAGAGCCTTTTTGTAACTCTGGCTCCTTCTTTTGAAGACATAAATTTTCTTTTTCCTTGCCCTTGCAGCCTCCTCATCTTCAGATGCTGAGGAGCTGGCTATATCCACCCTCTCCTTAGGGCTTGGGGGCTTCTCAGTCTCATGCCCTGCAGGCTCTTCAACATGTACTTGCTCCCCCTGAACTGGAGCATTCTCCTCATTAGCAGCAATTTCCTTATCAAAATCTGCTTGATCTAGATTTAAGAATAAATCTTCCATGGTATATTCTTTTGGAGACTGAGCAGGAGAAATACTTGGTTCTTCAACCACTGAATCAGGAACTATTGGAGCTGCAACAGATGTGTCTTCCAAGACAGCATCTGGGACTTTGTTATCTAGCTGAGTTTGCTGATGAACATCAGACAAATCAGTATCTTCCATAGGAAATTCTAAAGTATTGAGTTCAGTGATTACCTCTAGGATAATGGTGGTTGCTTGTTCACTTTCCAGTGTAGTGGGTTCATTTACAACTGGAAGCTCCCCCTGGCTTTGATCCTTGTGGATGGGGCTTGCTTGTGGTAGCTCCCCCTGGATCTCAGCATCATCTTGAGGAGCAGGAGACTTCCCAGCAGGTTCTTCTACATTCTCATCAGGTGTGAAGACAACCTGTTCTTCACTTTCAAAGCTGCTAGTGGACACTTGTTCCACTGGAGCAGTCTTCCTTTTCATCTTGGGAGGAAGCTCTTTCTCAGAAACAATCTTTTCAGGGGTTGGCAGCTCCTTAGTCAACACCCTGTCCCATCTTGAGAACAACCTCATATCCATCTTTCTCATATGGTTTATTTTTCTTCCAGCAGCAGTACTCATTACTTCAGGTATGGTTCCAGCAAGGTAAAGACTTATGATTCTGCCCAGATTGGGCTTCTTCAAGCTTTCTTTGATCTTCTCAAAGACTACCATAGTCCAGTCAGTGTTTAGAGAGAAAATTATTCTTGTCATAATATTGAACATGGAGGCAGACACTCTGTCATGCTCTCCTGGCTTGCTGAGGATGACCTTTCCAACAATTTCAGAAAGAAATTTTCCTTGATTGTTCATCCCCTTCCTGTTGAAAACAGAACCAATCTTCATTGTAGAATCAAGGCCACACCAGGGTAGAGCTTCCCTGGTCTTGGTAGCAGTAACCTCATCTTCATCTTTAGTTCTTGGAAGCTGTAGAATCTTCCTCAGACTTTTTGGGGATACCTTGACCTTTGTTCCATGAACTCTGGATTTGATCTTGTATCCAGATTCATCCACTTCAGCTCCATTGAGGAATTCAATTACCTCTTTCTTCCATATCTTAGTCGGTTCAGACACTAGATATTCTAACCCGGAATCGGCAACTAGGGTTACGACAGCTTTAATTTCTTGATCTGCATCATCGAAAGCGCCGCGCACCAGCTCGTATCCCTCGTTGACATTCTCCTCAAGCTTAGGCGCCATTAGGGTTTGTAGAATTTGTCTTGAGAGAAGAGAGGTGTCGACACAGAAGTTTTGGTCTCGAAACTTTGAAAGCGTGTCGACAAACTAAGACAACATCCTATTTATACCTTTCTGATTTTGAAGATGAACAGGCGGGACAGCTAACTTAAAATGTGTCGACACTGGCAATAAGTGTCGACACTGACTTATAATGTCTCGACACATATGTGTCGACATAAGTTTAGTCAACAGATTTTATGTGTCGACACTTGTTTATGTGTCGACACAACATGACTCGACACATAGTCGAGACTTTACTTAGAAAATTCTGAGTAAAACTTAAGTGTCGACACCACATTGGATGTGTCGACACCTACTTGACATGTGTCGACACTAACATTCTGAAGTGTCGACACCAACTTCCTAGATGTGTCAACACCTATTTCCTGAAGTGTCGACACCACTATTCTGTGTCGACATAGACTTGTCTATGTGTCGACACCTTTTTACTTAGCCATTTTCAATACTGTAAACTTACTCTAAGTTTATCATTCCTAGTTCAATTTTAAATCTATTGAACTTAGCTTCTTCTAGGGGCTTAGTATACATATCAGCTACTTGATTATCAGTTTTAACAAATTCTAATAAAATATCTTCTCTTTCTACATGCTCCCTAAGAAAATGATATTTAATTTCAATATGTTTTGTTCTACTATGTGATACAGGATTATTAGCTATTGAAATAGCACTTGTAGAATCACAGAAGAGTGGAGTTCTACTTACTTGAAATCCATAGTCCTCTAGCTGATGTTGTATCCACAGAAGTTGAGCACAACAACTTCCTGCAGCCACATACTCTGACTCTGCAGTGGAGATAGCCACACTGGTTTGCTTTTTGCTACTCCAAGAAATTAGTCTCCCACCTAGGAATTGACAGGTTCCAGTAGTGCTTTTCCTATCTTCTTTGCATCATGCAAAGTCTGCATCTGAATAACCTGTTAGATCAAAATCCCCATTCCTAGGGTACCAGAGGCCAAGATAAGGAGTGCCCTTTAGATATCTCAATATTCTCTTGACTGCAGTCAAATGAGACTCTTTAGGGCAGACTTGATACCTTGCACAGACACATATAGCATACATGATATCTGGTCTACTAGCAGTCAAGTATAATAGGGAGCCAACTATCCCTCTATACAAGGTTTCATCCACAGGTTTCCCTGCATCATCCTTGCTAAGAGACACACTTGACCCCATAGGAGTTCTCATGGTGCTGGATGAATCCATACCATACTTCCTTATGAGTTCTAGGGTGAACTTGGTCTGGCAAATGGATAAACCACTCTCAGTCTGTCTTACTTGGAGACCCAAGAAGAACTTTAGCTCTCCCATACTACTCATCTCAAATTGACTTTGCATTAGCTTTGCAAACTTTTTGCAAAGGCTACTTTCAGTAGACCTAAATATAATGTCATCTACATATATTTGGACTAGTATAACTTTGCCTCTAGATTCCCTAAGGAATAGAGTCTTATCTATTTTCCCCCTTGAGAACTTGTTCTCAATGAGGAAACTAGACAGGGTTTCATACCAAGCCCTAGGGGCTTGCTTTAACCCATATAAAGCTTTCCTAAGTCTATAGACATTATTAGGTAAAGTAGAATCAACAAAACCTGAGGGTTGTTCCACATAGACTTCTTCTTTAAGATTACCATTTAGAAATGCTGACTTGACATCCATTTGGTAAACTTTGAATCCTTGAAAAGTTGCATAGGCCAGGAACATTCTTATGGCTTCCAGTCTGGCTACTGGAGCAAAGGTTTGATCAAAGTCGATACCTTCTTCATGCCTATATCCTTTAGCAACTAATCTTGCTTTATTCTTAATGATGACACCTTGTTCATCCAACTTATTCCTGTAGATCCACTTGGTTCCTATTATATTGTGGTCTTTAGGTTTAGGTACAAGTTCCCAGACCTTGCACCTCTTGAACTGATTGAGTTCTTCTTACATAGCCTCAATCCAAAGTGGGTCTTTGATGGCTTCTTCAAACTTCTTAGGTTCAACTTGGGATAGAAAGCTGGAGTAGATTGCTGCATTCAGGTTTCTGCTCCTTGTTTGTACTCCTTGTCTTGGATCTCCAATAATCTGCTTTATTGGATGATCTCTAAGATGCCTATTGGCTGGAGGCATCCTAACTTCTGGTTGAACAACTTCAGCATCTCCATCATACTGTATACCTTGAACTTCATCAGCAATTGGTACATATAGTTCTCCCCTTGGACAACAGCTACTGTCTTCTACTTGCTGTCTTGCAGCAGGTACTTCTTCTATTGTAAGCTTGTCCATCTTCTTTGTTAAACCTGTGGGGCTGCATACACTACTAGACAACTCATTATTAATAAGTTTAGTCTCATCAAAAACTACATGCACAGATTCTTCTACAACTTGTGTAGTCAAGTTGTAGACTCTATAAGCCTTACTGTTGTTGCTGTACCCAACAAAAATTCCCTCTTGGGACTTGGCAGCAAACTTAGTCAAGTAAGACTTTCCATTGTTAAGTATGAAGCATTTGCAACCAAAAATCCTGAAATAGGATAGGTTTGGTTTCCTGCCTTTCACAACTTCATAGGGGGTCTTGTTGAGGCCTTTAGTGATAGTAGCCCTATTTATAACATGGCATGCAGTGTTAACTGCTTCAGCCAAGAAATACTCTGGCAGTGATGTATCACTTAATAGGGTCCTACTAGCCTCTATCAAGGTCCTATTCTTCCTCTCAGCAATGCCATTTTGCAGAGGTGTTCTAGGGAAGAGAATTCTTGAAATATCACAAATTCTTCACATAGTTTTGTCATGCTTTCAGACTGAAATTCAGTACCATGGTCACTTCTAATTTTGACCACTGTACTGTCTAGTTCATTCTGAATTTGCTTGACAAAGCTATGGAAGACACTAGGTGTTTCAGATTTCTGTCTTAAGAAGAACACCCAGGAAAACCTTGAGTAGTCATCTACAACTACAAAGGTATAGACCTTCCTACCTAAGCTGTGAACTGGCATTGGACCAAAAAGATCCATATGCAAGAGGTATAAACACCTCACAGCATCTTTGTTTTCTATGCTTCTAAAGGTGGATTTAGTCTACTTGCCCTTTTGACAAGCTGAGAAAATACCATCTTTAACACACTTAACTTGAGGATCATTCCTCACTAACTCTTTGCTAAAGAGTTTGCTAATTGTCTTGTAGTTAAGATGGGCAAGCCTCTTGTGCCATTTGACACAATGAGAGACTGTCTCATCAGCTACAAGACACACTGGAGAACCATTGTTCTCAATCATAATGTCTAGGCAGTAGACATTCCTCTTCCTATAACCTGTCAAAATGATCTCTTGATCACTTGACCTCTTGATATGACAACCATTTTTAACAAATGAGATATCATACCCTACATCACTTAATTGACTTATACTTATTAGGTTGTGTTTCAACCCTTTAACATAAGTCACTTGAGTAATGGTAACCAAGTTACTAGAAATGTTACCAAATCCTTTGATGATTCCTTTTTCAGAACCACCAAAGGTGACTTTTGGACCATCTTTTATTGGAATGTAGTCCCTTAGTAATCTTCTAGTTCCAGTCATATGTCTGGAACATCCACTGTCCAAGTACCATGTTGGGGTATGGCCACTTGGACTCACCTGCAAAACAGATTAATGAACCTTAGAACCCAAAGAATTCTTGGGTCCTTGGTACTTGTTAGTTTGCAATCTGACAAAGCTACCTACTGGCTTTCCAACAGGTAGTTTGGTACTCACTTTGGCACTAGCATTGTGCCAACAGTCCATTACAAAATGGCCAACCTTGCCACAGCACCAACATTCAAACTTATTGTACCTTTGCTTAGGTACTGTCTTTGATGTCTTATCTACAGCAGACTTGTTGAATGTTGGGGCTTTGCCCTTGGACTTGGACTTGGACTGCTCAGTCCTTGCAGGTTTAATAAAACCCAGTCCTGCCTTACCTTTATGATGAACAAATTCATCAATTAAAGGTAGCACTGACTTAGGTTTAGAAAACCTAGTAACAAGCTCTCTCTCTTTCTGAAGATTGATCTCCAGACACTTGATTTGGTCATTCTTAAAGGTGATAGTCCCCATCTGAATCATTGTTATGTGTTTCAGCCCGGCTATCTCATTAAGCTTTTGATCAAATAGCTTCTCAGAATCTGTTGCAACAGCTTTAAGATCAGCAATTTCCTTTGCCTGACTCTTGGCTAGGGACTTACTTTTCCTGTAAGCTTGCAACAGCACTTTATATTCATCTATAAGCTGATGAATATCTTCCTCAGACTCAGATACACTCTCATCACTAGATGATGATGAATCTGATTCTGTACTAGAACAAGAACCTGAACTTAAAGTTGAACTTTGTACCTTACTGGGTCCTGGCTGCTCCAAGTTTTTGTCATGCTCTGTCAAAGCCATTAGCCCTTGGCATTGACTGTCTTCTTGTTCATATATAGACTCCATTATCTGCATGAATTCTTCTTCTTCTTCAGCAAACAGCCCTATGTATGTCTCTGCATCAGACTCAGTTTCTGAAGAAGAGATATCTGACAGAGTCTTCTCCTTCTTGGCAACAAAAGACTTCTCTTTCTTGCCTTTGAAATGAGTCTTCTTCTTGTCACTAGACTCCTTTCTCTTTTCAGTACAATCTGCAATAACATGGCCTTGTCTATTGCAGCAATAGCACACTATTTTAAAAACAGTTGTCTTGCTAGATTTAGTCCTCTTCCTGTCCTTCTTTGAAGCCTTTTTATCCTGATAAAAATCTTCTTTTTCTTTTGAAGTAGAAGGCCTTGACCTCCACTGTTTCTTCTTCAAGAATTTCTGAAAATGTCTAGTGAAGGCAGCAAAGTCTTCATCACTTTCACTGCTTTCAGATTTTGTGTTGACTGACTCATCTGACTCTGATTCAACTACCTTTGGAGGTGGAGTTGATGACTTATTCCTGCACTTTCTGGAGGCTTCTGTCTTGAAAGCTACTGTTCTTTCCTTGTGTTCAGTTCTTGTTGATTTCTCCTCCTCTTTCCTCACTGTCAATTGCATTTCATAAGATAATAACTTGCCAAACAGTGTAGGTGGAGGAATTTCTCCCAACTTAGCCATTTCTCTAATGGCACAAATCTTTGTGTCTCAATCTTTAGTTAGGGACCTTAGGAACTTGTCATTTAGTTCATAATTGCTGAACTCTCTTCCATAAGACATGAGTTCATTCACTATTCTGTAGAACTTCTTATAGCACTCAGTTATGATATCACCCTTTCCTTGTCTAAAACTTTCATACTCCTGATTTAGCAAGGATTTTCTATCTTGTCTAACTTCTTCAGAACCCTCCATATACACAATAAGAGTGTCCCACATCTCTTTGGCTGTCTTACAGTGTATAAGATTCTGAAATGTTGCATCATCTATGACACTTACTATAATGTTTTGTGCCCTCTTGTCCATGGTGGCTAGGACAATCTCATCCTTAGTCATTTCAGAGAAATCCTTTGGAGTTCTCTGATTTGCATCTAGAACTGATATCTTCATGGGCACATATGGCCCCTCTTTTACTGTGATGTAGATCCTAGGGTCTGAGGCTTCCATAAACAGCCTTACCCTTTCCTTCCAGATGCCAAAGATTGCCTTCCTACATATGGGTAATTTCATGGAGCCCAATTCCTTGTGATTTTCTGTGGAACCCATGGTTCTTGATTTTCTTGAATCTGTAATTTACCTTACACTGAATCTGCCAATCAGGATCTCCTTATACTATTAGTCCTTTTTGAGTAACCTCGCTTTGATACCACTTGAAAGATATAGTACCTAAACACCTAGAGGGGGGGTGAATAGGTGACCTAATCCTTTTTAAACTTTAATGGCAGCAAACAGTTATATCACAGAATCTACTCTACTTTTGCACAGCAATCACATAGCAAAACACAGCACAGCACAGCAGACACAGATTTTTATAGTGGTTCCCCAAGATTTGGGTACATCCACTTTCCCCCTTCGCCTATCTAGCAGTGTACTAGATTCGGCCAAACTTCACCACTGTCTCAGAACCCAAACTGGTTCCTACACCTCAGGCCCAAAGCCTTACAACTCAGCTTTTCACAAAGCCTACACTCAGCCACAAAGGCCTACACTCAGCCACCAAGGCCTACACTCAGCCAACAAGGCCTACACTCAGCCAACAAGGCCTACACTCAGAGATTTCAATCTCCTACACTCAGGCTCTCAAGCCCTACCCTCAGCCTTTATAATTACAGGCTTACAATCACTCAGATCCAAAGGATCCTACAATATAAAAATGAATTTACAAATATTAACTCAACAACTCAGAAACAAGAGAGGGGAGTTGTGAGTTTCTTGATGAGTTCTTGGAAGAACTCAGTTGGATTCAATCTGACTTAGCTTTCTTCAAAGCTTCTTGAAAGTAGAACTGAATAAGATTGATTCCTTCTGCAGTTGATCCTTGACCTCTGCTTCTTAAGATCCAGAATTAAAACTGAATCCTTCTTCTCAGCCTAGTTCCAACGGCTGATTTCTTGGATGGAGCCCTCTCTCTCCAACTTCTTAGATCTGCACTTGGACAGCTAGATCTTCTTGATTTGATACTTGATCAATAACTCTGTGTACCACCTTTTTGAATAACTTCAACTATTTGAACCCCTGTTTCTGTAGACTGTATGTGTCTATTTATAGGCCTTCTTCATGGTAACCGGCTGGTCCGGTCCATAACTGAATTCTGACATCTTTGACAGGTGATGTTGACCGGCTGGAACGGCAGCTGTCAAGTCATCCAGTCAGTTCTTGAAAATCTCTAACTGTCTGATAGTGTCGAGACTTTCTGTCTTTAAGTGTCGACACTTATAGACCAAGTGTCGACACAAGTTGTGTAAGTGTCGACACAAGTCTACAAGGTATCGACACAACTCCTTGTGTTGTAGATACTATGTCTCGACACAGATTCTTCTTCAGGTGTCGACACTGAAATTGAGTGTCGACACAAGTACTTGATCTTCTATCTTTTGCTGAATTCTTCTAAGTGTCGACACATCTCCTTTGTGTCGACACATCTTCATGTGTTGAATCTGTTAAGTTCGACACTGCTTCTTGGTGTCGACACATCTTCATGTTGATACTTGATGAGTGTCGACACATTGCTTTGGGTGTCGACACTTCTTCTTCTTGTTGAGACTTCAGCTGAGTGTCGACACATTCCCATAGTGTCGACACTTGTACTTAGAATAATTTGTTGATCTTGCTGTTCTTTACTAAGTGTCGACACAGCTCCTTGTGTCGACACTTTCTTCAAGTGTTGAGTCTTCTATTGAGTGTCGACACATTGTTCTTGGTGTCGACACTTACTTCAAGTGCTGACTCTTCTGCTAAGTGTCGACACATTATGCTGGGTGTCGACACTTGTACTTAGTCTCTGCAGACTTTTGCTGAGTGTCGACACAGCCTCCAAGTGTCGACACTTTCTGGTGTAGACACAGCTTCACTGGGTGTCGACACAACTGTTAAGTGTCGACACAGCTTTACTGGCTTTTCTTCATTGAGTGTCGACACAGCTCCTTGTGTTGACACTTTCTGTCTGGTGTCGACTCTGCATCCCAGGTGTCGACACAATGACTCCAAGTGTCGACACTGCTTGTCTGGGTGTCGACACAAGTCTTCTTAAGTGTCGACACATTCCCTCTTGGTGTCGACACATGGACTTAGAAACTTTTTCATCATTTCCTGCAAATACTTAACCTGCACATGTAACTCAAAATACATCAAATACATTTTGATGTATATCATTGAGTTGGGTGAGGCTTCTTCAAATCAGGTACATTTAGACCAATATACCCAACAAGAGGAGAAGTCCTTTATGGGAAAAGGAGTTGTTGAGATAGTTCTTCTTCATTACCATTGTTGCAGTGAAGAAAAGAACAGAGAGCAAAAGACTGGAGGTCAAAAAGCTCAACAAGTTAGTTGTTTGTCTTCATCTTCGACTACAGCAAGATCAGAGCAAATCTCTGAAGAGGAAAAAGAAAGTTAGTTGGTGTCATTTTCCATCTGCACCTGCAGGTTCTTCACAGATCTAGCGGCATAACACTGAAGAACATCTACTGGAGGCTGTGGAGAAGAAGTTAGGGTTGAACATCCTCAGCCCAGGAAAGAAAGAAGAAGCAAAAATATTTTCTGTCAGTCACTTCCAGCACAAGTTAAAACAAGTTCTATTTTCTTGTTGCTGTGAAGAAGTTGTGCTGAGAATCTTTTCAGCTCAAGTGGCAGCATGTAACGTCCCGAAACTAAAAAGATCGACGGGAGGTGTTTTGAGCCAAGTTTGGAATTTGGTATGGGTCACACGGCCTGGGACACGGACGTGTCATAGGCCGTGTCCTTTACGGGTTGAATGCGAGTTGTGGTGTGGCTGTTTTAGCGTGTCGACACAGCGTGTCGACACCGCGTGTCGACACCGGGTGTCGACACCGCGTGTCGACACCGGGTGTCGACACCGCGTGTCGACACTGGGTGTCGACACCGCGTGTCGACACCGCGTGTCGACACCGGGTGTCGACACCGGGTGTCGACACCGGGTGTCGACATATGGTGTCGACGCATGGTGTCAACACAGGGTCTCGACAGTGTCGACACAGGGTCTCGGCGAAATGTCTCGACACAAGCTATGTTCGAGTTTGACGCGGTCGTGTCATAAGCTGTGATCAGCCCATCTTTTCCATTTCAGGCCCGGATCGTAGCCGTACATTTCTTTATGTTGGGATCCGACGGCTGGGGGTTATTCCTACTGGGATATACCCGAGATTAGGGTTTCAAATCCCTCATCTTTTGT
The DNA here is from genome assembly GCA_039583875.1 of Platanthera guangdongensis. Lineage (NCBI taxonomy): Eukaryota > Viridiplantae > Streptophyta > Magnoliopsida > Asparagales > Orchidaceae > Platanthera > Platanthera guangdongensis. The sequence goes on from CM077165.1 coordinate 136,085,312, forward strand.
TCGCTGGTTCTCTTTCTAATATCTAGAGAGAGGGGAGAGCAAGGAGGAAGAAAAAGCCTAGATCTGGTCACAGACGGAGTTTCGGAGCTCCAAATCGCGAGCCGACTTCGGATATACGGAGGCAAGGAGAGGGCGGTGCTTTTCATCCGCTTACTTTTCCATGGTGCGAAGGAAAAATGCTAGGGTAACGATTCTCTACTTGAGTATGTGAAGCTCTACTTCTTTGGTATAGGGAAGCCGCTCTCGCGAGTTTGCGGTGAGTTTGAGGCATTCCTTCTGGTAGACATGAATAGTCCCCGTTGTGTACATGTAGAGTCCGTATTCGAGAACGGACATAGGCATGATGTGTGAAGCCTACCCTGACAAGTTGGTCTGGATCGGTGATATTGCATTGCATAAATGGCCGGAGAAGACTCCGTGCGAATGTTTGTTTTTCGGGTTTTCTACGCGGTAGATTGTAATAGGGAGCCTTGGGGATTAACTCCAAGGTGCACCCGGAAAACTGGGCAGAAGCGTGATTCTGCCAACATGGTGGCCTGGGATCCAACCTGAACATAACTGGGTTATGTGATGTGTGTAACAGTTACAGGACTTGGGGAAGCTTGACCCGCGCAGACGGCTTAAATTGACGTTGCGGTGTGAGCAACGGGCAAAGCGGAACCGTACCCGCTCTATGTCGTTTGGTTTAAGATACCTAAAGGGACATGACACTTGCCCTTGGTATAGATAGAGGGTCTTAGGCAGTGGCCAGAAATACCAAATGCTCACGAGATGTTGTCGTCTAAGGGGCGGTGGTGAGTCAGCGGACTTTGATCATGTTCACCGAGAATGTGCCCTGAGTGCACGGGACGTATGGTCGTGCGTGCCAACGCTTGTGTTGAAGTGTATATATATATATGCTGCTTAGTTATGCTAATAAAGTGCAGGGAAGGAGCATCGCCGCCCCGAGTTGGGGGCGAGATCGTTATAATTTGGTTATCATAGCTGACCGTTGTCTTTGTTCGCCACCGTTGCGGTTGATTGTTGCTTGCAGGTGTTGCAGGACCGAGTGGTAAATAGCGGGCTAAAGCCCAGTTGCTGAGCCGGCCCTCGAAGGCCTAATTGGAGTGTTTACCTGTTTTATTCATGTATGACCGGTCTGCGTGTCGTGGTTTGGAAAACATCTAATTTGAGAAAAATAATTGTAAGGCCATAAGGCCAGTACTTGTGTATTTGTACTTCATTCCTTTTGTCTTTGTAGTGGACATTCATGCTAGTGTTGGGTCCTTTGTTAATGCAACTATTAAAATTACTTCCGCTAGAATGCCTCTGTGTAGGACGTTAGATTTGTTGGATGGTTTCCATTGAGTAACCACCCGGTCTGTCTGTGGTATATGGTGTCGGGCCCCAGCCGGACCTACTGCTACATGTTATGTGACGGATAGGGGGTGTTACAATTTGGTATCAGACTACTGGTTTTCGTCAGGCTTACATGAATCCGTGGGCGAATTCTTTTTACGGGGTGGTGAGCACATGTGTGTGCGTCATCGTTATAACAGTAAAAGAACTCATGAATGTCCACTTATGAATGAAACTACACGTGTTTGAGGAACCTGCGTGTTCCTATAATTGCGTTTTGCAATTTTGTTTGGTCGCGTAACAGTGTTTTGTACAACTATAGGTGACCAAAAGCGGTGTTGGGTCGTCAGAACGCCAAGTTTCTGAGGCTAGTAGTGCACCAAACGATGCTCCTACAACACCTCCCTCTGTTGAAACCATACGATTTGTTGCCGAAGTAGTGTTTGTCATGATCAATACGCAGCCTGCAAGGCAGATGCAGCAGCCCGCTCCTACGATGGAGCAGGTACCACTTCAAAGGGATGATCCAAGAAGAGTGGAGCAGGTTGTGTTGGAACCGTTGGTGCCGAGGAGGGCAACCGAGAGACAGCTCAAACATGTTATGAGCTTCAATCCTCTTGTGTTCTCGGGGTTGGGAACCCCATCCCAAGCTGAAGATTGGCTCTCTCGAGTGAAGAGAGTCTTGACAGCGACGGAGACGGAGGAGTGGCAGATGACCACTATACCTATGTTCCTGTTGGATGGAGACGCTAGGCTGTGGTGGAGGGTTTGGAGCTGCATCTCTTGAGAGGTAGACGACTTACAGACATTTTGATGGAAGAGTTCTCGAGACTGTTCTTGGCTAGGTACCTCCCTTCGACGCAGAGGATAGCTTTGGAGAATGAGTTCCTGAAATTGGTGCAAGGAGAGTGTAGCGTGGATGAGTATCTCCACGAGTTTACTCATTTGGGTCGGTACGCTAGCTCCACATTTGCGGATGAGGAGCGCAAGACGAACCGTTTTTACGAAAGTCTGAGAGATGACTTGAGGCTACTACTCTCGGGGCTGATGATGCAGGGTTTTTTGACCCTGGTCAACACGGCCTGGTCCTTAGAAAAAGATATGAAGAATGTTCAAGTGAAGAAAAGCTTTGGTGATAAGTATGAGATCAAGGTGCCGACTAACGCAAAGTCTGGGTTCCGTAAGTTCTTTAAGAAGGCTAGGACTTCGGGTCCAGCTCCTTCTTCCGGTGCTTCTTGGGCGACTACGAGTCGTACCCCGGGTGCATGTTTTACCTGGGCACTTTGCCCAGGATTGCTGGAGCGGACGTCCCAAGTCCTATAGGAATTCGGGAGCCACTTATGAAGAGAAGGGCAAGGCGGTGGAGTCAACCGCGTCCCATTATGCTCCGGCTCAACCGAGGGTTTATAATCTTGGCCAACAAGAGGCCATTAAACAAGCAGATGTGGTGACAGGTATGGTTTAAATTTATAGCAAGTCAAATTGTTTTATACTTGTTATGTGTGTGTTACCTTACCACTGCTTGTTTAGGATTTGGTTTTAATTTGTGAGAATCTGGCAAGAGCACTCTTTGATACGGGAGCTTCACACTCCTTCTTGTCCGAAAGATTCATATCGTGCATCGGAGTACCTTCTTCGATGGCGAAGGACAAGTTGGATGTGTTGTTACCGAATGGGTGTTCGATGCGCGCGGATAAAATCTGCTGCGTTAAGATTCGCATTGGGAGTCAAGAGTTTGAGCTGCAAGCGTCGTTACTACCGCTGGTGGAGTTCGACGTTATATTTGGCATGGACTGGCTCTCGGAGCAGCAAGCCTATATTGATTGCGGTCGCAAGGAAGTCAAGTTGGGAACAGGTCGTGAGACGACTTTTACGGGCTTGAAAGGATCGAGCAAGACGTTGATGTCTGCCCTTCAGGTGGTGAAGGTGTTTCATGCTAGAGCAGAGCTGTTCTTTACGCTAGTGGAGGTTGCAAAGCCAAAGCCTATGTTGGATAGTATTTCAGTGGTATCGGAGTACCCCTGATGTGTTCCCTGGTGACCTTCCTGGAGCCCCGCCGCAGCGGAAGATAGATTTCACAATTTAGTTGGTGCCAGGTGCGAAGCCTGTGTCACGATCTCCATATCGGATAGCGCCTAAGGAAATGGCGGAGCTGAAGGTGCAACTTCAAGAGTTGTTGGAGCAAGGGTATGTGCGTCCAAGTTCGTCGCCTTAGAGCGCACTGGTCCTCTTTGTTAAGAAGAAGGACGAGAGCTTGAGACTTTGTATTGATTACCGAGAACTGAACAAGTTGACGGAGAAGAACAAGTACCCAATCCCAAGGGTCGATGTTCTTTTTGATTAGTTGGTCGGGTCGACGGTGTACTCTAAGTTGGACCTCAAGTCCGGTTACTATCAGCTGAGAATAAGGGAGAGTGATATCCCTAAGACAGCATTCAGTACGAGATACGAGCATTACGAGTTTACGGTCATGCCATTTGGGCTGACTAATGCGCCGTCGGTGTTCATGGATGTGATGAATAGGACTTTCAAGGAGTATTTGGATCATTTTGTGATCGTCTTCATCGACGACATTTTGGTGTACTCGCAGAGTGAGGAAGATCACTTCAATCATCTTCATTTGGTATTCGAGACGCTGATGAGGAATCAACTATACGCCAAGTTCTCCAAATGCGAGTTTTGGTTGTCCTCAGTGGCATTCCTTGGTCATATAGTGAGTGGAGAGGGTATTGCGGTGGATCCGGCAAAGATTGTTGCGATACAAGAGTGGCATGTGCTTTCTATGGTAGCGGAAGTCTGGAGCTTTATGGGTATTGCCGGCTATTATAGGCACTTCGTGGAGAACTTCTCGCGGATAGCGTTACCTCTCACTACTTTGACGAAGAAAGAGCAGAAGTTCGTTTGGACGCCGGAGTGCGCGCGAGCTTTTGAGGAGTTGAAATGTCGGTTGACCACGGCGCCTGTGCTGGGTTTTGAGATTTATTGCGATGCTTCGGGCAGTGGTTTGGGTTGTGTGCTGCTACAGCATGGAAGCGTTATAGCGTATGGCTCGAGACAGCTGAAAGTGCACGAGAGGAATTATCCGGTCCACGACTTGGAGTTAGCGGCCGTGATTTTTGCCTTGAAGCTGTGGAGACATTATTTGTACGGTGTGAAGATTGATATCTATACCGACCACAAGAGCCTGAAATATTTGCTTGATCAGAAAGATCTTAACATGCGGCAGCATAGATGGATGGAGTTCCTGGGGGACTATACATTCAAGATCCACTACGTGCCTTGTAAAGGCAATGCGGTTGCGGACGAGTTGAGTCGTCGGTCCCCAGCTCAAGCCAATTGGCTGTTGGTCCATGATGAGCGGTTGGTTCGGGAGTTAGAGGCGTTGGAGATCTCTTGCGTAGACAAGCAGTCAAGTGCTGAAGCACTATTAAATTGGACTGAAGTCCAATATGACCTGGCTGATCGGATTCGGCAGGCTTTGGATATGGATGTCCACATGAAGCAACTCATGATAGAGGCTCTGGATGGGTCAAATTCCCAATTCGTTGTGGAGGATGGATTGCTTTGGAAGGATGGTCGTTTGTGCGTCCCGATTGTGGGCAATTTGCGGGTGGAATTGTTATACGAGGCGCATCATACCAAGTACTCGATTCACCCGGGGAGCACGAAGATAAACCGCGATGTTAAGAAATTGTTCTGGTGGCCAGGACTGAAGAAGGATGTAGCACTGTACGTGGCGAAGTGCCAAACGTGCGCCTTGGTGAAGGCGGAATGCCAAAAGCTGGAAGGATTCTTGAAGTCCTTGCCTATTCCGGAGTGGAAGTTTGACGACATTACTATGGACTTTGTGCACGGGCTGCCGAGGTCGCAAAAGGGGAACGACGCCATTTGGGTGGTCGTAGATCGTCTAACGAAGTTGTCGCACTTCATTCCGCATAGGAAGGATGATCCGGTTGATAAATTGGCAAAGTTGTTATGTAGACAATATTGTGCGGCTTCATGGTGTGCCCTGCAGCATTGTGAGTGACCGAGATGGGCGGTTCACGTCCAATGATTGGAGGCTGGTGCAGCAGATGTTGGGGACAAAGCTGAGTTTTAGCACAGCCTTTGATTCGCAGACGGATGGTCAGACCGAGAGGGTCAATAGGACAATGGAAGACATGCTTCGCATGTGTGTCCTAGACTTTGGAAAGCAATGGGAAGATCGCCTATACTTAGTGGAATTCGCTTACAACAACAGTTGCCAGACGAGCATTCAAATGGCGCCCTTCGAGGCCCTTTATGGTAGAAGATGCCGCACGTCGTTGTCCTGGTTGGAAATGGGTGAGTCAAAGTTGTACAAGCGACAAGAGGTGGAAGATGCTACTTCATTGGTTCGAACGATCCGAAAGAGGTTGCTCATCGCTCAGGACCGACAAGCAAAGTACTATAATGCCAAGCACAGGAACGTGGAGTTCGATGTTGGAGACTGGGTGTACTTGAAGATCAAGCCGTTCAAGGGTGTCTCGCGGGTGCGGCGCTTGAAGAAGCTAAGCCCGAGGTACCGTAGACCGTTTGAGCTTCTGGAGTGGATTGGTGAAGCAGCGTACCCGTTGAAGCTGCCAATGGAGCTTAGTGGTCTACATGATGTATTCCATATATCGGTGCTACGGAAGACGGTGCAAGAGCCTACGCAAGTGATCGCGGTCGATCAAGTTCCGGTCGATAGTGGGTTGATGACGAAGGTCAAGCCCGTACGTATTGAGGACTCGGAAATCAAGCGGCTACGTAATAAAGAGATCAGGATGGTCAAGGTCCGTTGGGACAATTGCGGTCGGGAGGAGCTCTCTTGGGAGCGAGAGCAGACTATGCTTGAGGAGTACCCGAGTTGTTTCGCTCAGGTACCGTTTAAGTTTTATGCTTATCTTTCCTTTATGTAATTTCGTGGACGAAATTCTTTTAAGAGGGAGAGAGTTGTAACGCCTCGAAACTCAAAAGAGCGACGGGAGGCATTTTGAGCCAAGTTTGGAATTTGGCAGGGGTCACACGGCCTGGGACACGGGCGTGTCATAGGCCGTGTCCTTTACGGGTTGAAGGCGAGTTATGGCGTGGCTGTTTCAGCATGTCGACACCGCGTGTCGACACCGGGTGTCGACACCGGGTTTCGACACCAGGTTTCGACACCGGGTGTCGACACCGGGTGTCGACACAGAGTGTCGACAGTGTCGACACAGGGTCTCGGCGAAATGTCTCGACACAAGCTGTGTTCGAGTTTGACGCGGTCGTGTCACAAGTTGTGATCGGCCCAGCTTTTCCATTTCAGGCCTGGATCGTAGCTGTGCATTTCTTTATGTTGGAATCCGACGGCTGGGTGTTATTCCTACTGGGATATACCCGAGATTAGGGTTTCAAATCCCTCATCTTCTGTTCGCTGGTTCTCTTTCTAATATCTAGAGAGAGGGGAGAGCAAGGAGGAAGAAGAAGCCTAGATCCGGTCACCGGCGGAGTTTCGGAGCTCCAAATCGCGAGCCGACTTCGGATCTACGGAGGCAAGGAGAGGGCGGTGCTTTTCATCCGCTTACTTTTCCATGGCGCCAAGGAAGAATGCTTGGGTAACGATTCTCTACTTGAGCATGTGAAGCTCTACTTCTTTTGCATAGGGAAGCCCGCTCTCGCGAGTTTGCGGTGAGTTTGAGGTGTTCCATCGGGTCGACATGAATAGTCCTCGTTGTGTACATGTAGAGTCCGTATTCGAGAACGGACATAGGCATGATGTGTGAAGCCTACCCGGACAAGTTGGTATGGATTGGTGATGTTGCATTGTATTAATGGCTGGAGAAGACTCTGTGCGAATGTTTGTTTTTCGGGTTTTCTACGTGGTAGATTGCAACATGGAGCCTTGGGGATTAACTCCAAGGTGCACCCAGAAAATTGGGCAGATGCGTGATTCTGCCAACATGGTGGCCTGGGAGCCAACCTGAACATAATTGGGTTATGTGATGTGTGTAAACGATATGGGACTCGGGGAAGCTTGACCCGCGCAGACGGCTTAAATTGACGTTGCGGTGTGAGCAACAGGCAAGGCGGAACCGTACCCGCTCTATGTCATTTGGTTTAAGAGACATAAAGGGACATGACACTTGTCGTTGGCATAGATAGAGGGTCTTAGGCAGTGGCCAGAAAGACCAAATGCTCACGAGATGTTGTCGTCCAAGGTGCGGTGGTGAGACAGCAAACTTTTACCGTGTTCACCGAGAATGTGCCCTGAGTGCACGGGGCGTGTGGCCGTGCGTGCCAAAGCATGTGTTGAAGTGTATATATATATGTTTCTTGGTTATGCTAATAAAGTGCAGGGAAGGAGCATCGCCGCCCCGAGTTGGGGGCGGGATCGTTATAATTTGGTCAGCATAGCTGACCGTTGCCTTTGTTTGCCACCATTGCGGTTGATTGTTGCTTGCAGGTGCTGCAGGACTGAGTGATAAATAGCGGGATAAAGCCCAGTTGCTGAGCCGACCCTCGATGGCCTAATCGGAGTGTTTACCTGTTTTATTCATGTATGACTAGCCTGCGTGCCGTGGTTTGGAAAATATGTAATTTGAGAAAAACAATTGTAAGGCCATAAGGCCAGTACTTGTGTATTTGTACTTCATTCCTTTTGTCTATGTAGTGGACATTCATGCTAGTGTTGGGTTTTTTGTTAATGCAACTATTAAAATTACATCCGCTAGAATGCCTCTGTGTAGGACGTTGGATTTGTTGGATGGTTTCCATTGAGTAACCACCTGGTCTGTCTGCGGTATATGGCGTCGGGCCCCGACCGGGCCTACTGCTATACGTTATACGACGGATAGGGGGTGTTACACAACAAGTTTTGTTGCTGTTACTTCACAGAACTAGCAGGAAAAATCGATGGTACCGTGAAGAAGAAGTTAGGACTATGTTTATCTCAGTTTAGGTAAAAGTAGACACAAAAAATAATTTCCTGGTGTCATAGTGGGGCTGAGTTTATCTCTGTCCTGAACCTTGGCACAAAGAAACATCTCTTGTGCCAAGATCAACCATACAACCCACTTCCATCTTGTAGGATCCAGTTGGATCTGAGTGGTAGGGCAAATTTTCTTGAGCTGTAGGACTTGGGTTCAAGTCTGAGGTAGGTGAGTCGTTCTCACTAAGCTGTAGGGCACTTGTGCCTGAGGTAGGATCTAGGTGCAGATCTTAGTATAGGGCCTTTGTGCTTGAGATTGTATGAGAGTAATTCTCTCTGAGTTATAGGATCCCTGGTTGATCTGAGGTAGGGCTGTCCTCTCAGCCTGAGTGTAGGGCCTTTGGCCTGAGGTATGTGATCAGCTGATCACTGAGTTGTAGGCCCTTATGGCTAAGCTGTAAGTCTTGGAGGTGACTGAGAGATCCTGAGATATATGAGGTGTAAGCTCTTTGGAACAGAGTTTTGGAGAATTATTTAGTCCAACAAGATAGTTGGATAGGTTGGAGGGAAAGTGGATGTACCCTTGTTAGGAGAACCACTATAAATCATGTGTGTGCTTTTTTGTGTTGGCTTTATTGCAGGTTGCATGTCTTGAAAGCAGAATATAATCAAATAATAAAGCATTCAACTAAAGAAAAATAAAAGATAAGTCACAAAGGACTAAAAAAAACCTTTTCACCCCCCCCCCCCCCCCCCACCAGGTGATTTAGATGTCCTTGAAATAAAGATTTTTAAGTGGTATTAGAGGGAGGTTGCTCAAAAAGGACCTAACAGTCTCAGTAGACCTCAAAGGATATCTAAAAAGGTTTAAACTTATGTGTTCAAAAGTGAACCATAAGATATGGAGATCAGTGGAACTTCAAATCTGCAGAAAGGACAAGAACAACATTGGACTGTTGGCAGCTCTTGCAGAAGACAAAGTCTATTCAGATACAAGTACAAAGATCGGGGCCCCTCTGTCACACTCAGATAGTGACTTAGAGGTGGATGAAGCTGAGGAAGGTGAATGCAGATGTTGTGAGCTGACAGCTACACCAAAAGAAGAACCTTGCCTAGATGAGCCTGGACAAAATCAGGTATATTTTCCATCTAGCTCATCCTCAGAGTCATGATATGAATCCTGCTCAGATTCTGATGCATACTCATCAAGTGATGATGAAAGTCTTCCCTCAGAAGATGATATCAATCAATTAATTGAAAATCGTGGTGTGCTCCTGAAGGCTTTCAAGAAAAGCAAGATGTTTGTTAAGCAACAAACAGAGGAAATTGCCTCCCTACAGCTGGATGCTTCCCAGCAAGATGAAACTTCATCTTTGCTATATCTAAAAGGGAGGGAAGTAGCTCATCTGAAGACCATTGTATATATCCATGTTGAGTCCATCAAATATAAGAACTATATTATCAAGGATCTTGAAGAGAAACTTGAAAGTGAGAAGAGGATTGTGACCAATTTATCTAAGATAGATGTTATCAAGAAAAAATCTGAGTCTGAGTGGATTTCTAAAGTTATCCAATTTTAGAGGAGAGACCAAGCTCCTATCAGGCCTCAGTCAACCTTGTACAACCTTGGGTTCGCAGGAGGCAACTCAAAGAGAAGTGCTAAGTTAGGGCGAGAGGATTGCAGAGGCGAGTAGGACCATAGGGTCAACTCACCGGTACTTCAAAGTGGCAAAACATAATGGGCGAGATGGGTGCAGCGGAGCAGGCGAGACGTCTCTCGCAGCGTGTGCTGGCCTCTTGTGGCGAGACGGCTTTCGCGAGGCGAGGGACTCTCGAGGCGAGCTGATAGGCTCCTCTCGCCTGCCGGTTATTTTCTCATTCACCATATTAAAAAAAGTTTTTTTTACTTTCCTACCCCCAAGAGAGGATTTTACTCTTTTAACCCAGGTAATTTTACCCTTTTGCCCTTTGGGGTCTGCGTATAACCCTTCAGAACAGCGGAGTTTGGCTATTGACAGACCCTGCCCAGGGTATTTTGGTAATTTCAGGTCAGTTCAGTTTGGTTATTAACAGGTCAAATTTAGATCCCTATAAATAGACTGATAAGGTGCCTTGAAGAAGGTTGTTGAACCCTTTCTTCTTCTTCCTCCAAGGCACCTAGCTCAGCACTGGATATGGAGGAGAAGAACTTCTAATTCTTTCGAGTAAGAGGTGGGACCTCCAAACTGAATCTCACGGTCTGTCTCTAGTTTCGAGACTCACGTCAAGAAGGAGGTTCGGGAAGAGTAAGCTTGAGCTGCAACTTTAGGTCCGAACTCTATATGAAGTCGGGCTACTGGCTTCAACAAACCTTTCACAAGGTAATTCTCCCATCAAACAGGTATGACCAAGACTGTAAGTGTGGTTACTGGAGGTGCGAGAATCTTCCTTGTAAGATTACAAAAGTATCTTACAATGGAAGAAGAGAGGTCATGGGATTGAGTGCTCAGAAGGCTCCCCATGTAAAAGTCCAAAAGGCCCATCCCGGACCTTTTGTATTTAGTGCCTCAGCCACCTCATTTAAGGATAAGGTTGTTGCTCATTCTGAGGTCCTTCAAGCCAGAACTCAAACCTATAGTGCTTCAGTCAGTAAGGCTGACTTGACTACCTCTGAAACCATTAAGAACATGCCAACTGCAAAGAAGGCTGTTGCTAATGGAGTTCAGAGTAAGCCAAGTTCCTCTAGTAACAGACTTACTTTTGGTCAAGCTCTTGCTGGAAGAAACAAGAAGAAGGCCACAGTTCTCCCCATTGAACAGGCAGCCGGAAATGGCTTGCACACTTCAAGGTGTTCAGAAAAGGAGATACAACATCCATGAATGTTGTTGCTATGTCAAAGTGGGTCACTTTGCCATATACTGTTGGCACAACCCCAGTGTGCCAAAGGCAAGGCAGTGTCTTCCTTACAGGACTCCTGTAGGTAGACATATGCATTCGTATGCTAACAGAAACCTAGGACCCAAGTCAGCTTGGGTTCCTAAGGTAAGATAAATCTTGTCTTGCAGGATAGTCCAAGTGGTCATGCCCAATTATGGTCCTTGGACAGATATGTACCAGACCTAGAACTGGTACAAGGAAGCTGTCTTCTGAATATTTCACCTGAAGCTGACAGTGGATGCACTGACCATCAAGCTCAAGTTGTCAAAGACATGTGAAATTATAGAGGCAAGTTTCATACCCTCTAAGTTCAATTGTTGAGGGGGAGCTAGCCAAGGAAAGCCAGATGCACATCAAAGGCTAAAGTTCAGGAGCAAGGATGCTGGTGTGCTCAGAGAATGTGAATCCAGCTTCTGCTTCAAGTCTACAGGGCAAAGATAAGTAGAATCCATCTTGTTTATGGGTCAACTAGATGTTCTCTCAATTGCTAAATCTATGCATCTTAAAGATATGACAACTGAAATTAAAGTCTGAGAAGAAGTGAGATAATTGTCTAAAGACACTTCTCAATAAATTAGTTATTGGCTCACATGTTCACTATGTCACAAAATGTAACTAGATTCAACATCCTCAAAATTGAATTGGGCATGTTGAAGCTAGTTCAAATTGCACTCCACTAGGATGCATAGTATAATGTGCATTGCAGGTCAGTTTAATCCCTGCTGATTAGGCAGATTTAGAATTATTAAAGGAGTCAAAGGCAATGCAATTGCTAAAGAAGTGGTCAATCAATTAAGACTAAAAAGTCAAAGATAAAGGAAAATAAGCTTAATCAATAAAGTCTATCAATTAGTCGGCCTGCGGCTAAGTAGAAGAAATTATCCCTAGTAGTTGATTTAAATTTGATCATCAAACTATTAAGTGTCATTCCGCCTTCTCCTGGAAAATAACTATAAATAGAAAAACTTATGCATAAAGCAAAAGCACTATTCCTTTCCCTCTCCCACCCGTATTCGCAGAATCGATGGAAAGCCATTCTCGCTAGCCTTCATAAATTCTCAGGCGAAATGGCACCTAAAGGACAAGATTTCCTCTTCGAAGGATCCGAAGTAGTTCGAAATGGATTCACTAACGCGTCAGAGGAAGTGCAACAGGCTCTTCATCTTTTTCATATGTCTGACCTACGGTTCGTCTTGACGGACCCCTATTTTCTATGGAAACGAGAAGTCTTGGAATTATTCTCCAATGCCAAAGCAGATGCATCTGCAGGCAAACTCAAGACTGTGGTCAATGGAAAGAAGATCAAAATCACTCCACGGAGGTTAAGCAAGGCACTGCTGCTGCCCAAGTTTCGAAAGATGATGTGGAAGATGACCTAATGCAAGAAGATGTAAAGTCTGCAGTAAAATGGTGTGGATTGTCTAAGAACACCTCCAGCTCCATTTTGAGAAAGGAATTGAATCTAAGGGGAAAGTTCCTGACTGATGTCATCGAGAAGGCTCTGTTATGCAAAACAGGGACCCATGACAAAATTTTGAAGAAGATGTTTGAAGTTATGGCTAAAGTCATTCTGTCCAAAATAACTGACTGGGGCAAAGTAGTATTTGACAGGATAGTGGAATGTCTTGCTGAACCAAACTTAGGGAGAATTCTTTCCCTATTTCTGCGACAGACTGTCCCAGAAATCCTAAACTTGAATCTTGGAGCAAGAATTCATCATATACGACAAATGGACATTAAGATGTTGGATCGATGGGAAAGAGTTCTCCAGCCACATGCCCAGTTTGCTCCCAAAATGAAAAATAAGGATGCTCCAGCTCCAGAACCAAGCAGTTCAAGCATTTCCACTGAATATGAAGAAGAGCATCAAGACTCAAGTACAGCTAGATCTGATGAAGAGATAAGGAAGAACATGAACACTCAGGTATCAGCTTCGTCAGTACTTACCCCCACAAAGTCTTGTAAGCACGCCTGAGTTAGATAATGTCCCTGGGGATGATGTGCCTACTGCTGAGATGGCTGAAGCAATGGCAAAGGAAGTTGTGAACAAGATCTCTGCAAGAATGGAGTAAGATGATTATAGATTTGATGATATAGATGGGCATTTGTCTATACTTGATAATACTAATGTTCCCAGGCCTCAGAGTGAGGGGGAGATCAATCTAGCATCTGATAGAGAGACTGCAATGTCTGAAGGTAAGCTACTCCCGTCTCAAGTTATGGATGCTACATTTGTTGAGGAAAAGAATGCATTAGTTGAGGGGGAGCAACTGATAGAAGAGATAATGCAAGAAGCATTAATTGTGGGGGAGCATCTATAGGTCCCTCCAAAAGTAGTTCAGACTACTGCAAGTGATAAAGATGTTGCTGCTGCTGCTGACCTGCATGCAAATGAAGGCATGGTAGAGGTTGAGGGGGAGATACCATCTAAACTCCCTGCTCATTAAGTGCATGATCTAGTCTCCTCTGAATCTGATAAAGAGGAATATAGTCATGAGAAAACACAGTCCTCAGCACATACAGAGAATGGCCAGTTCAAGAGTGACTCTGCTCAAGGAACAGGGAACAAGCCAGTACTGGAAGCTCTAGATGAAGGCACATCCGCCAGAATAGATCAGCTACCACCATCATTCCTAGCCCAGCTAAAGGGGTTGCTGGATGAACAAAGGAGAGCTTTAGAAAATTATGTGGATAAAGCCCTGAAAGATGTCAGGAATGATCTGGCAACAAAGATAAAATCTATAATATTTGAAGTAAACCTGCTGAAAGGAGAAACTGTCAAGTTCTTTATAAGAGCTGCTCTAGCTGTAGACTATACTATGGAGAAGCTGGATGTGTCATGATAAAATATAGCCATTATCATATAAAATCAACAGATTCAGGCTAAGAACTCAGTGACCATTCATGAAAATGATAAAGTTCTGAGGGATGAACGGAACATAGCTATCTTTGCCAAAGTGGAAGCATGTACTAAACTACTTGATGACCATATGCTGGAAGTAAAGAATCATGTTACTGCATGAGTTAATTACAAAGAAATAGAAAGAAGCAAGATCTGCACCTCCCAGACCATGAAATTAATTGAAGAAGTCAAAAAGGGGGAGAGTGAGGCTATAAGAACCAATACTGAAAACATGGTCTAGGCAACAAATGTGGTGAGAGACTCATTGAGAATAGAGCCAGTGCAATATGATAACATCCCAATGATGCTTGCTCATGTGTTAGAGGTCTTGAACAAAGTGCCTGCTCAGCAAGATCATCAAAGTTTTTGGTATATAGAAGAAGGTGATAGTGTTGGTGATCAGTGGGGAGTGTTGTCCACTGCTGCTGAAATTCCTTCCTTCAACCCCACTGTAGACCTGGCACTACAGACAAAATAAATGACTACAACTGCTGAAAATGAAGAAGAAATCAGGATGAGGAAGAGGAAATACAGAGAAGAAATAGAGAAAAGGCCTGATTTCGAACAATGGAGCCCATAGTCCAGATCTATCATTCTGCTTGCTTGGGATCAGGTCAAAAACAAGAGGTCATACAGAGGAAAATGGTACAACAAAATTGAATGGGACAAGATAGAGAAGAGGGACATAGAAAGAATAATTTACTGGAAGAACAGAAATGTCAACCTTTTAGCTCCTGATGTTGTTGAACCCTCCAAATACTTCTCCAATCCCTTCAGCTATTTTCAAAGACAGAAAGACAAAGCTGAAGCTGAAGCTGAAAAGGAAAAACCAACTAAAGCAAAGGCAATTAATGAAGCAGATAAGAAGGGAAAGAAGATAGCTGGACCAGAAGACAAACCTGCAAAAAATTCCAAGGGCAGTGGGATTGTGATAAGGGAACCTAAAACTTGAAAAGTTCCAGGTTCAGCTTATAGGGCTAAGGGATGTGACATTTTGTTTCATGCACAAATATTATAATTCCTTATATTTAAAATGAAATATCATTTACTATGATTATGATTTTTCTGATTTATGCTGTGATAGTATTTTTTATATGTAGCATAAGTATATTAGTATATACATTGACATATGTTTTGACTTCTTTAAATAGGAGGAGATTGTTGGGTCCATTGATCCGAATGACCTGGATTTGAAGAAGGCCTAGTAAACAATGTATACACATATGGTGATCTAACTTGTGCTTAAGTTTAATGATTGCAGGATGACCTAGCAACATTGATGGGACAGATAGCCTAAGTGGCTAAGTCAGGTAAACTCTTACCTAAGATGTGGATAGACAAAAATCTATCCAAGTCCGCAGGCATTGAGTGAAGGTTACTCAATCAATGTCAGATGACTTATAGCGCTGAGTGGAGCCTATACAGTCAAAGACAAAGGAGTGGCAAGCTGAGAAAGTGGCTAAGTCCACAGGCGTTGAGTGAAGTCAACTCACTCAACACCATACAACAAAAGGTTGTGAGACATGATAATGCAGTAAAAGGCTAAGAAGAAATGGGCAGAAAAATGGTTAAGTACATAGGCGTTGAGTGATTATCACTCACTCAATGTCATACTCTATATTCATTGAGTAGTGTCTTATAAGTCAAAGCCGCAGAAAGTTTGTGCTGATATTTGGCTAAGTCCAAATGTGTTGAGTGAGACAAGCTCACTCAACGCCATATGATAAAGCGTTGACTGTATCTCATCCAGTCAATATCTGTGGTTTTAAGACACAAAATTTTGGCAAAGTCCAAATGCATTGAGTGAAGCTTACTCACTCAACGCCAAGGAGCAGAAAAATCTGACTAAGGCATAAAGCGTTGAGTGAGGCATGCTCACTCAACGCTCTCAACGCCATGACTCAGAAAATCTGGCTAAAGCAAAATGCATTAAGTGGGGCGTGATCGCTCAACGCACTCAACTCTTAAGATGCTGAAAAGCAGAAAATTGGTTAAGACAGAAAGCGTTGAGTGAGGCATTCTAACTCAACGCTCTCAACGCCTAAATTACAGAAATCATGGCTAAGGCACAACGCGTTGAGTGAGGTGTGCTCACTCAACGCTCTCAACGCCAGACATGCAGAAAAGGCTGCAGAAATGGGTAAGGCAAAAAGCGTTGAGTGAGGCTTGCTCACTCAATGCTGTCAACGCCTAGATAGACAGAATTTTGTCTAAGTACTTTGGCGTTGAGTGAAGCTCATTCACTCAACGCTTATTCTACTGATGCTTGATTTTTGACTATGTCCACAGGTGCTGACGTCAGTAAGTCAACAAGTCAACCTTATTCAAATTATTAGCGGCAAAGCTACAGTACATGACCAAAGGCTCTGTAGACCTACTATGCAGTGAAGAAAAGAACAGAGAGCAAAAGACTGGAGGTCAAAAGGCTCAACAAGTTAGTTGTTTGTCTTTATCTTCGACTACAACAAGATCAGAGCAAATCTTTGAAGAGTAAAAAGAAAGTTAGCGGTGTCATTTTCCATCTGCACCTGCAAGTTATTTACAGATCCAACGACATACCACTGAAGAATATCTATTGGATGCTGTAGAGAAGAAGTTGGGGCTGAACATCCTCAGCCCAGGAAAGAAAGAAGAAGCAGAACTATTTTTTGTCATTCACTTCCAGCACAAGCTAAAACAAGTTCTATATCATTGTTGTTGTGAAAAAGTTGTACTGAGAATCTTTTCAGCTCAAGTAGCAGCAAGTTTTGCTGCAGTTACTTCACAGATCCAGCAGGAAAAATCCCTGGTACCGTGAAGAAGACGTTAGGACTATGTTTATCTCAGTTTAGGTAAAAGTAGACACATGAAATATTTTCCTGGTGTCATAGTGGGGCTGGGTTTATCTTTGTCCTGAACCTTGGCACAGAGAAACATCTCTTGTGTCAAGATCAACCATACAACCCATTTGCATCTTGTAGGATCCAGTTGGATCTGAGTGGTAGGGCAAATTTGCTTGAGCTGTAGGACTTGGGTTCAAGTCTGAGGTAGGTGAGTCATTCTCACTGAGCTGTATGGCACTTGTGCTTGAGGTAGGATCTGCAGATCTGAGTATAGGGCCTTTGTGCCTGAGATTGTAGGAGAGTCATTCTCTATGAGCTGTAGGATCCCTGGTGGATCTTAGGTAAGGCTGTCCTCCCAGCCTGTGTGTAGGGCCTTTGGCCTGACGTAGGTGATCAGCTGATCACTAAGTTGTAGGCCCTTGTGGTTGAGCTGTAAGTCTTGGAGGAGACTGGGAGATCCTGAGGGATGCGATGTGTAAGCTCTTTGGAGCATAGTTTTGGAGAAGTACCTAGTCCAATAAGATAGTTGGATAGGTGGGAGGGAAATTGAATGTACCCTTGTTAGGGGAACCACTATAAATCATGTGTGTGTTTTTTTGTGCTTGCTTTATTGCAGGTTGCATGTCTTGAAAACAGAATATAATCAACTAATAAAGCATCCAACTAAAGAAAAATTAAAGATAAGTCACAAAAAACTAAGAAACTTATTCACACCCCCCCCCCCCAGGTGATTTAGTTGTCCTTAAAATAAACTTTCAGGGGAGAATACGGGTGAAGCGTCACCCTTGATCTTATGACCCCCTACACAGAGGTTTATGGGGTTTCGTTGCCCGGTCAGCAGATGGGGGTCAAGGAGGTGACCAAAGCTTACTGATTTAGTGTTCGCCCCGTGGGAGTCTTGGCGAGAAGAAGGTGGGGAATTGAAAGAATAGCTCTAGGATGTCTATATACAAGACTCGCGTGATGCAGCGAGGAGGTCCCGCCACACACCCGAAAATCCATAGGAACTTTCCCTCCTAAATCCATTGTTGAGCTCGGCACAAGTGAGGGCCAATGTGAACTCCCCCCTCATAGGGGGAATGAAGGTCCCCTCCACTAGTGTCTTGGGGTCCTATTTATAAGCAAACCCTAATCTAGGGACAAAATAGTTTTTTTGACCTGCTGGAGCTCACTGCTCCTGGTCGCCTCGCAGTTGATATGGTGAGGTCGCATCGCAGCTGATATGGCAAGGTTGCCTCGCAGCTGATATGACGAGGTCGCCTCGTGATGGCCTACTTGCATGGTTGGCTCGTGCCTAACTTCCCTTAGGCATGATTTGGACTGGACTCGGGAAATTGGGGTTGTACATGAGTGATCTTGGTCTCATGAAATGTTTTCTTGGACTACAAATTAATCAACTACCAAGCACAATGTTTCTACATCAACAAAAGTACCTAACAGAACTACTCCAAAGATTTAACATGCATGAATGCAAGCCCACATTAACACGGATGACAACTAGAAAGAAATTACAAAAATAAGTTGAAGAGAGTGGGTTCGGAAGCATGGAAGCATATCGCAGTATGATTGGGGCCCTTATCTACATGACTAACAAGCGGCCTGACATTGAACACTATGCACATTGTCTCTAGATTCTCAAGTGAACCAAACACAACTCGAATGAGAGCAGTGAAGCGTATACTAAGATATCTACAAATAACTCGAGATGACGAGCTTATATTTACTAGAAATGGGGTTGAAGAAGATAATCTAGCTGAATATTCAGATAATGATTGGGCTGACAGTGCCGGCAATTGCAAGAGTATTAGTGGCTTTGTATTCCGAATAAGCAAAATGACAGTTTCATGGAATTCAAGGAAGCAGGAGAGCATTTCTCTCTTGTCTGCTGATGGGGTATATGGCGATGGGTGAAGCAACAAAGGAAATCGTTTGGCTAAATCTCCTCTTAAGTGAATTAAGAAGAGAAGGGACCAAAAATCAATTTTAAATGAGGGAATACGGGTTCTGAAGTGGCCTAAGGAAGTTCCACAGATTGGGGACTCTTCAGGGGTGATTAGAGGCTTATATCGACTTGCAACGTGCTCTATTACTTCATGTAATATGAATCACTATCATCGCAAATTAAGATGACAAATACAACCGATAATCAAACCGAAAATTTCGGCTCAGGTACTAGATTTCGAGTAAATGGTTCAATTTTGATTCCAAAAAAATCGGAACAGAACTAATATAGATCGGTTTCTGATTCCAAATGAAACTGATCTGAATCAACCATAGTTACTCGTACTCTGCAGATGGTTTAGAAAAAGTCCCTTTTTCTAAACTGCCCTTTACAAAGTACATTTCCATTAAATGTGCTTAAATGGTCTGGAGTATAAATTTTTTCATCACAAATAAATCATATTAGCCACAAGATTATGATAAAACAGTATATTCGCCAATGTTTCTCTGCATCTACATGTTTTTGTAATAGCCAAACACATGCTAAATGATGAGAGAAATTAATGAATGAATAGGGAAAACACAGCCACGATGTTTTTCCAAGAATTCTTCATAGATCTCTTTGCAAAAAAAAAATCCTGATTGAATAAATTCCACCTAAACTTTGACGGATTTATAAATGAATCGAACTCGGCGACTCGCTCCTCCTATTCGGCGAAGGCATGCGTCAAAGAGACTGAAGACCAACAAAATGAGAGGGAAATGCCCCCCCGATTAAAACATCTAAATGGTGCTTTGCTTTGCAATGCCAGCACTTGAAAAACCATGATGACAACTATGGGTCTGTTTAGCATGGGAGTGGCAATGGCAAATGCAGTGGTTACAAATCGTCATTCATTTGGCACAGCATATTCGCTCCGCAAAGTTTGGACAGAAATGCTATGATCATAAAACGTGTTTAACATGACAATAATTATGATCACCCCCAAAAAAGAAGCTAATTTTGAGCATAAAAAGGATAAAGTTCCTTAGATGAGGTTGGGCATTCACAAATGACGGTTCTTAAATGTGGCGCTCACGACCGCTGCCACCCTCGAGCCAAATAGAACTTTTGAAGCCCTTTAACTTTAAGGACTGGTCAACCAAACAACTTGAAAAACAATGATAATAACATCTTTGGAAAAGCTTTCCAGAATGCTACCGCCATTCCAAACAGAGCACAGCTTAGCAAGTCCATTTTTTAAATAATAGTATACTAGCGGTGTTGCACAAGAGCCCAGTGCAGTCGCGATAATACATCTGGCCTTCTGCCCTCCAAAAAGGGCTTATGCGACTGCTTGGTAAACTCCGAGTGAGAATGCATAACAAGTAAATTTAGCTAAATAGTTTGAGAATTTAACCGAACAAAAATGAAAACAACAAGCTTAATAAACATTAACAAAAGATTATTATCGCTATGAAAAGCTACAAACAACACAAAGATTGTTCAGCTCATGCAACGGACAAAAATGTTCCAATCTCAACTCAGTTTTCACAGGCAAAATGGTCGCCGTAGATGGAAGATTATAAGAATCTTTTTAAAAAAATCATTATTCCACAAAGCAAAATTCAGAAATTTTTGTTTTTGTAGAACATGAAAATCAAGTTGAGAGTAATTTTTTGCAATGCGGCATGGGCAGAACAATCTCTTCCCTAACAAAAGTGGGAAGCAAGAGAAGAAAAGAAAAGGTCTTGAATCATGCTCCAGGAATCTCAAGCCCTAAGGTTTTCCAAATAAATACCGAAGCTCAAATGAATTCTATCCCCACCTCACAATGGTAGAACCCCAGGTGAGCCCGGCTCCAAAGCCTGAGGCAGCTATCACGTCGCCTTCCTTCACCCTGCCCGCCCGCACGGCCTCGTCTAATGCGAGAGGAATGGAGGCGGCACTCGTGTTTCCATAATTTGCTAGATTTGAAATGACCTTCTCCGACGGGATCTGCAAGCGGGTGGCTACAGCATCAATGATCCGTTGATTGGCCTGCTTGCACGGAAAATCACATTCAGTAATTCAATTATGTTTTTCTTATAATTTGCTTTTGTTTTGGTCCAAATAAACGAAATAACAGCTCAAAAATTTTGCAAACCGTTAGTTTTTGTAAGATTAGTTTTGTTTTATGAGTAATTAGTTATAGTTGAACGTTGGTTAAGGCTCCGGTAAGTTTGGACAAAAATGTGATTGTTTGGCATGACAGCGGTTATGACTGCTACAAATAAAGGAAAACTAGTTTTGAACATAATCGTGGATGAAGATCTTTAGGTGAGGTCGGACGTTCACGAAAAATTGTTCACAATCACTGCGTTCACGACCGCCACAACCGCCCAACACGGAGCCTAAATTAGTCCTTTTAAATGTCTTTGTGGTTAGGTCCAATCATTGGGCGATGATTCCTATATTAAATGTGGTTATGTGCATTTAGTGGAGTAAGTGGGATTTATAAAGTAGTGAATATAAATTCTTGTGAGTTGCTTGAGTACTAGTTTGGATAAGATTGAAATTCATTAATAAATCGATTTGTTGCCCAAAATCCATCTTCTTAAGCTCTGAGAACTCTTTTTTTTGTTGTGACATTTAAATTTGTCATTCATTTTTATTTTGAACAGTTTTAGGACATTTGGTGTTCGAGTTTACTAGTTTGTTATTGAATAATCTACTTTAACGGTACTTTGCAGAATTTATTTGTTATGACCACTCGTTTGACATGAAGACGTCCGGTGAGGTAGACGTCTCCGCGAAGATCTTCATGTGCGCGGGTGGAAGAGAGACTTGAAAATAAAATCTGGGGCTCATAAACATATTCAGTTCCTCCATTTTCTTAAGAAGCAAGTGTTAAAGATTTCCAAATATTACAAAGATGTCATTAGGCACAAAATATGACTAAAGCCCGTAGACAAAAATAAACCGTAATAAGGAAATATTAGGCCTTGCTCCGGCAGTAAGTGATACCCACATAAGGTTTAGGTTGGGGCACACAGAAGTTGATGCAGTGGTAGCCGAACAGGAATTACACCAAATGACAATGCAGTGCAGTGCACGTGTCACATGAGACAACCGTCCCAAATTAAGATTCACTAGTGAGTAATTAAAACCAATTGCACGATTGTTTAACAAGCCAAGGTGAATAAAGAACAATTTAAAACCAACCAACGAAGTGAGGTGCAATTCCGTTCAAGTGTGTTGAATGCACTCCGCAAATTAGACAACAATTAACGAAAACAAATACTTATGATAATTAAATCTCATAGCAAGAGTTTAAACCAAAGAAATCAATGAAAAGTTACAACATTCATACCTAGATTCACTAGTTCTTGTGGTGACTACCTTAGGGATGGGGAAACGGCACCGGAACTTGACCGTGAAATGCTAGTGGTTCCACGAATGGCTGAGTGGGGAAGTGTTAGGTAGATCTAGAGGCTACAGGGCTAGTAGTAAACAGTAATGGATCGGACGTTGTGGGGGCAAAAGGTGGGGTGTGCAGGTTTGGGAGGAGGAGGAGAAGGGGTCAGGAGGGGTAAGGGGGTACAGGGAAGGCGCCGATAAGGTGTTCCGGGCGGGGGAAGATGTTCTTCGGCCGGGGAAAAGGGATGGTGGAGGGAAACGGGTGCAGGGAAGGGTGGACAGGTCACAAGGGGGGCTGGAGAAGGGGCAGCAGGCTGATCGGGAGAGTGAGAGGCGTGGAGAGGGGGTGTGGGAGCTTTACCGAGCTGGGAGATTGCGCTACAGGAAGATTGGGAGAGTGAGAGGGATGAGCGGGAGCTATACCAGGGCTGGGAGATGTCGGGCGGCGGACGGAAGTCGGGGAAAAGTGGAACACAGTCGAGATCCTCGAATTGGACCAGCCGGCTGCAAAGGAGCAACCACCGATCCCTCAGAAGTCCACAAGAATGAGTATATATAGAGAAAAAAGGGCTAGGGCATCCTGATGGACGGCTCATAATTAACGGGTCGATCGTAAGTCAAATACAACAAAAAAAAAACTAAATTAATATAGTAAAAAGATTCGGAGCGACCATCCGGGCGCATCCACGGACTCGGATCGCCCAAATGGGTCGCTGATCACTGTCTCCTGCGGGAATAAACGCGTGTCGACCGTCGATTGTCATCAACTCCCCCCGATTTGAAAGCAGTCGTCTCTGGTGAGTGAAGATGATCATACTCTCGGCATAAGTACGGGGCGAGTCTCTCGAGTTCCTCAGCAGAAATCCAACTGTCGTCAGAAACTGGGTGGGCGAGCCAATGAGCCAGGTATTGCAGAACCATTCGACCATCCATCTTCATAAAGTCGTGACCAACGATCTGTAAAGCATCTTCGGTGGGCGTAGGCGACTGTCGAAGCGATGTATCTTCACATGGGACTGGTGCTGGTGGGACTGTCGGCTGGGTGGTGTGGTCCTCCGAACGGTGCTCAATCGTCCGCGACTTTGTGGGCAAGGTGGGTACCAAGGAGCTATAAGGGGGTGGAGCAAACTGTGGCTCAGGGGTAGCTGGAGACAATGGTCCACATACACTCGCTCCTCAAAGTAAGGAGTTAAATCCTCCTCATTGAACACCCGGTGAATTTCCCTTGTTGGTGGGATATCAACCTCATAAGCATTTGTACCAAATCATCGAGTAACTGTACGGGGGTTCATTCGATGAGCACTTAACTTCATCACTGCCCCTTGTGGGAGCCTCTCAGGTCAAAGGCGGATGATAACTTGGTCTCCAACGTCAAAAAATTTTCCCGCTTGTGCAGATCAACCCAATCTTTATAAATTTCAATACTGGCGACGATCTTTCTCCGGACTGTCTCATGTAGTGTGTGTATATGTTGAATGAATGACTCGACTGACTCACTAGGTCGGGCCTCTAGCAGGACATCTACCAAGCCAACGGGTTTCCTAGGCTCGTAACCAAAAATGACATGAAATGGACTAAGACAAGTGATCCTATTGACTGAGCTATTGTATGCAAACTCCGCGACAAGCAGGAGGGAATCCCAGGTGGATGGGCAATCCCGAACGAGACAACGCAACAGTGTCCCAAGACTACGGTTGACAACTTCCGTTTGTCCATCCGTCTGTGTGTGATAGGAGGTGGAGAACTTGAGTGTCGTCCCGATCTTCTTCCACAACGTCTTCCAAAAATAACTTATAAAGCGAACGTCGTGGTCAGAAAAAATAGAAGTGGGTAGCCCATGATACTTGAATACTTCCCTGAAAAATAGAGCCGCCGCGTGGGGTGGCATCGTACGTCCTGTGACATGGGATAAAGTGGGTTATCTTCAAGAAGCGGTCCACGACAACGAAAATCGAGTCAAACTTCCTCAGCGTGCGAGGGAGCCAAAGTACAAAATCTAAGCTAATATCTATCAAGGGCCTATGGGGAATGGACAATGGAAGTGTATAGGATCGAGGGCTGTCGGGAACCCTTTGCCGTCTGGCAGACACGACAATGACGGACGACCCGAGTAACATCCTTCTTCAAGTCAGGCCATAAGAAACGGACCTCCACTAACGCAATCGCCTTGTCGCGCCCAAAATGTCCTGCGGCCCCAGCCACGTGCAGCTCCCAGACGAGGAAGTCCTGAAGGAAGGACTGTGGCACACAAAGGCGAGACCCATAGAATAGATAGCCCTCTGAAATGATAAAACCCTCGCGGGGCTTCGGAGGATCCCTCGATAAGGAGTAGATCTCGCCAAAATCTGGGCACTTGGGGTAGTCATATCGAACACGCTCAAATCCCTCCATTGACACACTCATGGTCTGGAGAATGATGACCCGGCGACTCAAAACATCAGCCGGCTTGTTCTCAACACCTGCTTGGTGCTTGAGAACGTAGTGATACTCATGCATGAACTCCACCCATTTCTCGTGGCGGTGGCTTAACTTTTTCTGCAAGTCCAGATATCGCAGGGTCTGATGATCAGAATACAGGACAAACTCCTTGCGTAGAAGATAATGACGCCAGTATAAGAGTGCTTGTACAACTGCTTAGACCTCTCGATCATAATTGGAGTACTTCTGTCGGGCTTCATTCAGTTTCTCACTGAAGTAAGCAACTGGATGACCCTCCTGGCTCAGTACTCCTCTGATGACCACTTCATACGTGTCACACGCTACCTCGAAAGCCTTCAAGAAATCTGGAAGGCGCAATACCGGAGCAGTCGATAGCCTCTCATTAATTTCCTCAAACGCTTGAGTGGCCGCTGAGGTCAAGGCAAATTCCCTCTTGCGGAGGCAACTCGTAATAGGGGCCATAATCGAAATAAAACCTCAAACAAACCTGTAAAAGGTGGTGAGTCCGTGGAAGCTCCGGGCCTCGTGAATATTGGGCGGTACGGGCCACTCGCGAATCAATTTGACACCAGCTGTGAAATGATATACCCCAAGAAATGTATTGATGAAGTCAAGAATGAGCACGTCTTCAAGTTGATATAAAAGTGCACCCTCCGAAGGAGGTCGAATACCGATTGAATGTGGCTCAAGTGCTCTGTGTGATCTCGGCTATAAATCAGTATATGGTCAAAATAGACCACTAGGAACTTGCCTATGTAGGGTCGAACAATCTGCGTCATCACTCTTATGAATGTGCTCGGCCCATTCGATAGTCCGAACGGCATAACCAACGACTCGTATAAGCCATCTTTTGTTTTGAAAGACGCCTTCCATTCGTCACCCTCTCAAACCCTAATCTGATGGTATCCGCTCCTCCGGTCGATCTTTGTGAAGATTTGGGCACTGACCATCGCATCGAGGAGGTCGTCGAGATGGGGAATTGGAAAACGATACTTCACCGTAATTTTGTTTATGGCATGACTGTCGATATACATGCGACAACTCACATCCTTCTTCAGAGTAAGAAGGGCAGGAACGACACACGGACTCAAGTTCTCCCGAATGAAGTTCATCCGAAGAAGATCATCAATCTGTCGTTTTAGCTCGGCATGCTCCGTCGGGTTCAGGCGATAGGGGGGAAGGTTGGGCAAAGATGCCCCCGGGACTAATCGATGGCATGTTGGATATGCCTCATAGGAGGGAGCTCATCGGGGAGCTCCTCAAGCATGATGTCAGTATACTCGGTCAGCAGGCGTCGAATGTTGGGATCCACACTCTCCAACTCGGTGGTGGTGTCAGAAGCCAAGGAGGTGGTCACCACGTACATGACTCTCGACTCTAAGCTCTCACACAGGAAATCATCCCTCCTCAGGATGTGCAGAGGCCAGGCTGACCCGGCACTAATGGACGACTCGACTTGGCCCTTGGGGGGGATCCCGGGGCTGGGTTGGGGCGAGGGTGATCTTCCATCCCTTATCAAAGAAGACACGCGTGTTGGAACGGCCATAATACGTGGTGTTGCGATCGTAAAGCGAGGGGCGACCCAGAAGAACATGTGCAACATCCATCGGGATGACGTCGCACCAAACCTTGTCCTCAACGGACGCTAGTCGGATCGGCACAAGACACCTCCGCGTAACTTGAATGGCCAACTTGTCCACCCAGAGGACGCGATAAGGATGTGGATGAGGCTCGGCAGATAGCTGCATCCTCTCTAAGCCTCTCTTCACCACAATATTCACGCAGCTGCCACTATCGATGGCGAGTTTGCAGGGCCGCCTGCACTCTGAAAATACGAGTAGAAAATCAATGTGCGGCGACAATCCTCTTCGGCACGCGGGGTGTGTAGGAGGCGACGGATGACTCCCAACTCTAATGATCTCTCAGCATCATTCCCCAAACCATCCTCAAACTCAGCAGTAATCTCTTCCACCACCGCGTCGTCTATCTCAGTACTTGTCTCCCCTTCGCCCCCGATCAGCAGGTTCCTCGTGGGGCATTGAGCAGCAATGTGTCCTCTGCCCGAGCATCGAAAGCACTGGCCTGGCCCGGTCTAGGGACTCCCGGGACAATAGATTTTCCCTTAGCATTTGATGGAATGAGAGGAGGGGCGTCAGATCGATGTGCAGTCGACCTCGGTCCAGCGAGGCGTAGATAGTTCTCATACTCTAGCGCGAGTTGGAACACCTGCTCGATTGTCTCCATGCGGTGTGGAATAAGCTCTCGTCTTATCTCAGCCTTCAGTCCAGCTCTAAATCTGGACGCTGTCGCAATGGGATCCTCCAGGATGTCACTCCTCACTACCTACTCGTCGAATCGGGTCATGTACTCGGCAACAGAGAGTGATCTCTATCACAACAAATAGAGTTGGTCGAGAAGCTGATCTCGATAGGACACGGGGAGGTATTTATCCCTCAGTCGTTGTTTCATTTCAGTCCAACGAGTGATAGGATACTACCCATCTTTCTCCAACAATCTCTCCACGCTAATCCAGAACATCTTTTCCTGCCCCAGAAGCTTCATCTTGGCGAACCGAACTCGCCACTCATCGCTCATTTCGTACCAATCAAAGAAGTGGTCCATATACAGGAGCCAATCGCTAAAAGCCTTTGGGTCCAGGTGACCATCGAAGGAGGACACGTCAATTCGAAGGCTGAGGTCGTCCTCGGGCGGGGTATTCTCTCGGCGAGGCGCCACACAATCATCATATGGCTCATCAGAATTGTAATCGTGTCGTGCAGGTGGGCCAAGATCTTGTCGAGACGGTGGCAGATGCGGCTCATAAGGCGGTCGGGGGTTACCCCTCGAGGCGGGGTCGCGTCGATAATCATGCGTGGGCTCGGGGGTCCGTCTCCGTGGAGCGGGGTCCCGACATTGTGGGTCACTAATTCGTCGATCAAGCAGGGGTGGGACGTCCCGTGGATCTTCCAGGGGCTCCTCATCATGTGGTGCTAGGGCTGGACCTCTATGGGATCTTATCTGGTCAACTCTAGTGTTGACTCTAGCTATGTCATTCTTAATGGTGGAGAATTTCTCGAGGACTAAGCGTTGAAACTCTGTGGTCGTCATGTCCGAATTCAAACTGGAGGCCCGATCATTGGTGACGTTCTGAACAGACATTGTGGTTCAAAACAACCTACCACTACGTAGCGTGCAAAGTGACTCGAACCTCGCTTTGATACCAAAATGATGCAGTGGTAGCCGAACAGAAATTACGCTAAATGACAATGCAGTCTAAATGCAGTGCACATGTGACATGAGACAACCATCCCAAATTAAGATCCACCAGCGAGTAATTAAAATTATAAATCATCTAAATACCAATTGCACGATTGTTTAACTAGGCAAGACGAATACAAAACAATCTAAAACCAACTAACGAAGTGAGACACAATTCTGTTCAAGTGCGTCGAATGCACTTCGTAAATTACACCACAATTAACGCAAACAAATACTTATGATAATTAAATCTCATAGCAAGAATTTAAACCAAAGCAATCAATGAAAATTTACAACATCCATACCTAGATTCACTCGTGCTTGTGGCGCCTAGCTTAGGGATGGGGAAAACGGCGCCGAAACTTGACTATGATACCACGCCAGTGGCTCCACGAACGGCTGAGTGGGGAAGTGTTCGATAGATCTGGAGTGTACAGGGCTAGTAGTAATGGATCGGACGTTGTTGGGGCAAAAGGTGGGGTGTGCGGATTTAGGAGGGGGAGGGAAAGGGGTCAGGAGGGGTAAGGGAGTACAGGGAAACGTCGACAAGGTGTTCCGGGCGGGGGAAGATGTTGTCCAGCCGGGGAAAAGGGATGGTGGAGGGAAACGGGTGCGGGGAAGGGTGGACGGGTCGCAGGGGGCTGGAGAAGGGGCAGCAAGCTGATCGGGAGAGTGAGAGAGGCGGAGAGGGGGTGTGGGATCTTTACCGGGATAGGAGATGGAGTTGCAGGAAGATCGGGAGGTGAGAGGGATGAGCGGGAGCTATACCGGGGCTGGGAGATGTAGGGCAGTGGACGGAAGCCGGGGAAAAGCAGAGCACAGTCGGGATCCTCGAATTGGACCAGCCGGCTGCCAAGGAGCAACCACTGATCCCTCAGAAGTCCACAAACATGAGTACATATAGAGGAAAAAAGGGCTAGGGCATCCCGAAGAACGGCTCATAATGAATGGGCCGATCGGGAGCCAAATACAACAAAAAAAACTAAAGTAATATAGTAAAAAAAAATCGGAGCGACCATCCGGGCGCATCCACGGACTCGGAACGCCCAAATGGGTCGTCGATCACCGCCTCCTGCGAGAATAAACGCGTGTGGGTCGTCGATCTCCATCAGAAGTCATTATGGATCTTGTCATCAATTGACAATTGTAGTTTGTACACCATTTTCCAATTTGCTTCTGGATTTGACAGGGCTCATAATAACTAGTGAAATTTGTTGTGTCCAGACAGTGAGCTTTGGCTGTAGAAAAGTAATTTCAATCATATCCAATCATTTAGTGCAAAGGAGAGTTCTCGTTGGTCGTTGGTGTATGCCTTCCCAAAGCCTCGTTGGTCTTTGTTGTATGCCTTCCCAAAGCGCACTTGTGCCTGTTGTAATTTAAGTGCAGGCAGCATAGACCAAGTGATTATGATCAGGGGTGCTCTATCCACCTCATCAACTACGGTTGTGCTTTCTTCATATGTGACAAGTCTCAAACTCTCAGGAGGATCATGCTCGTGCATCACCTTATACAAGGTTGTCATAAGGAATTTTGATAGGTGTTGTAGCAGTATTCGGCCCATAGAATCCACTGCACCCAATTCTGGGTCAATCCACCGTGATGTATCTCAAGTACATTTTTATGTGCATATAGAAATGTGTGGTGCATCCATTTGAATATCTTGTCAAAATTAGGCAATGATAACATTGGCTTGTGCTCACTGTGATCTTCAATTCTTCGACGGTTTGTTGGCACTCCTCTGACCAACACCAAGCTTTATCCTTCGCTAACAAGTCCATCAGTGTGCCTATTCTCCGCGAGTCTCCATGGATGGAACTTCAGTAGTATTTCATCAGTCCATGGAACGACCACAACTCCGTGACCATGGTGGACAGTTTCCACTCCATGATCATTGTGACTTACATTGTATCAATCTGCATGATACAATGATTGATGATGTGTCCTAAAAGGTGGATCTCATAGAGCAAATGTGCACTTTGACCTTTTTACATACAGCCCATTTTGCCGCAACGCCTCATATACAAGGTGATGATGTTCGACATGTCCCTCCAAGTTGTTATACACGATGACGTCGTCCAAGTATACTACAGTGAACTGATCAAAGTACATATGAAATATCTTTTTCATCAACATGTAAAACATTGTGGGTGTGTTGGTGAAGTTATGGCATAACCAGCCACTCATATGCACCATATTTGGTGACACGTATGATATTCGGTTAATCACTCTTCACAATGTGAACCTGGTACTACCTCTTTTGAAGGTTCATTTTTTGTGTAGACCTTAGCTTTCCCTTGTCTATCGAACAGATCAGTGATCAAAGGAATCAGTTATTTGATCTTGAAGGTTTAGCTTGTTCAGATCGTGATAGTCCACACACATCAGCAAAGAATCATCATAGCTCTTTAGGAACAACACCGGTGCCCCGTACAGTACTTTGGAAGGCCCGGTCCTCCCACTATTCAATAACTCTAAAAGTTGTTTGGGAAGTTTCTCCAACTCCGCTGGAACCATCATGTACAACCCCATCATCGATGGTTTCGCACCTTTAGATTTATATGGTTATCCACCGATCTCTGAGTTGTTGTACGGGTTGTGAACACTTGTTTAATTTCCTGCAAATTAAATATGCAATAGTGGATTAAATGCTTAGATTGTCTGCATCATTCAGTTTATATAACCTGCTTAACACTAGCTTTAATTCAGTACTTACTTCCAACATTTAATACATTCACTGGTTTTTATTAATTATTTAACTTTATAACCTTCATCTATCGTACAATCACCAAAGGCTCACTCTCATCCTCAAGCTTTATGGATCTTGGGGAGGGGTGAGAATTCTACTAGTCTTATGACTAATGTTATTATTGCTCACCTTTTTAGGAGATGACCCGGCCATAGGCCCTCCTAGAGCTTGAGGATAATCCAACGATAAAGCCAATTTCTGCTACTGCAGATACAATCGCTTTGCCACCAACTTTTAGAGATGTGAGACACATCGTGGTGACAACGAGCTCTGTACTTTTATCCTCGCCTAGTTATGGGCTGATATGTATAAACTCAGGCTACGACCTTGTTTTATATATATATATATATATATATATATATATATATATATATATATATATATATATATATATATATATATATATATATATATATAATTCTGAGTTGTGCTTCCGCTATTAAGTGAATCTGGATGTGATGATGTCTTGTTAGCATTACAAGGCAATTATCCTGCGCCTGAATTATAGACAAGTGTACCTGTTTGAATTGCGTAGAGCGGCGCCTTTAGCATAAGTTTCCCCTTGACCTGGTTGACTTTGGGGAGGGGGGCCGTATAATGGCATCAGAGCAAACACCGATCCATTTATGTGGGGATGCCACAGAATCCTTCCCTTCCCAATAGCGCTCCCAAGTTTAGGTCAAACCACGCAGCGAAAGTCTGGTGAACCCTTAAGAGATTAAGGATTCTGATAAGAACTTGCAAGGAGAAGAGAGATCTAGGGGAGATTTAGAGAAAGAGCAAGGAGAGGAATTAGGGTTAGGGAGAGAGAGAGAGGAAATACCTTGAGAATGATCATGCATGCCAACCAACGGGAGCCCCGGGTTTATTAATACCTGGGGCTCAAGGGGGCCGGCCGGCCCCCCCACTTGGGGACTGAACCGGGTCGGTTCAGTCCCCCCTTGGCGTCTTCATAGGTTGGGGGCTGAACCGGATGGTTCAGCCCCGTTGTTTGGCCTCCGTGCTTTCGGTCGCCGAGTGTACGTTTGCCCTTGAAATTGTAGCGGATGCGGCGGCATAACATTCCTCCCCCTTCAAGCGGCAACTTGTCCTCAAGTGGGAAATCCGGAAACGCCTCGTGAAACTCCAAGAAGTCAACCCAAGAATTATGTTCGGCGGGCATGTGCGCCCACTTGACGAGGAGCTCGAGCCGGTACTCGGCACCCCGCCGCTTCCATTTGGTCAACAGAATCGCCTCCGGCGAAGGCCGCAATTCGCCGCTGCTAGTAGCCTCTGGAAGAGTAGGGCTGATGGTAGTGGAGGTCCCGAGCTTCTTCTTCAGCAAGGATACATGGAACGTTGGATGGATGCGAGAACCCTCCGGGAGAGCAAGAGTATAAGCCACGGGCCCCACCCGGCGGAGGATGCGGAACGGGCCATAGTATTTCGGTGCCAGCTTCTGGTTGGTTCGTCGAGAGACCGATAGTTGCCGATATGGTTGGAGCTTAAGGAAGACCTCATCGCCGACCGCAAACTCCCGCTCGGTACGATGTTTGTCTGCCTGAATCTTCATGCGATCTTGGGCGAGGCGTAAGTTCTCCCGGAGTAGCGATAAAGTCCGGTCGCGATCCAGTAACATCCGTCGACCGCGGGCAAAGCGGTGCTGGCTGGCTCATAAGAACTCAAAGTAGGCGGGGGGCGGCCGTAGACCACCTCAAAAGGAGTGAGCTTGCTGGCCGTATGGAAAGAGGTATTGTAGCAGTATTCCGCCCAATGGAGCCACCGAGTCCAGGAGCGTGGCTCATCCATGACAAAACACCGCAAATAGGTTTCAACCCCACGGTTGAGGACCTCCGTCTGCCCGTCTGTCTGAGGGTGATGGGCCGTGCTCATGCGGAGGGAAGTCCCCTGAAGTCGAAACAGCTCCTGCCAGAAATTGCTCACAAAGACGGGGTCCCTGTCTGATATGACCGCGCTTGGAATGCCGTGAAGTCTCACAATCTCCTTGGCGAAAACATCAGCAACTGTTGCTCCAGTGTACGGATGGCTCATAGCGATGAAGTGGCCGTATTTGGACAACTTGTCAACCACGACCAAGATGACGGATTTGCCCTGAGACTTGGGCAGACCGTCAATGAAATCCATAGAGACAGTGTCCCAAATCTGGCGGGGGATCTCCAACGGTGTCAGCAGCCCGGCGGGAGAGGTAGTCTCGTACTTCTGTCGCTGGCAGATCTCACATTCCCGTATAAACCGCTGAACATCGCGTCGCAGCCCTTTCCAAAAAACATTTGCCCGGACCCGTTGTAGAGTTCGCAAGATGCCGGCGTGTCCGCCGGTGGGTGAGGCGTGAAACTCTTGCATCATGACCGTCCGCCAGGCCGACGTGGCAGGGAGGACTAGCCGGCCCTGATGGTAAAGCTTGTCTCCCTGCAAGTGGTAGCCGGCTTCAGTAGGCTTCCCCTGTCGCAGTGCTGCAATGATGGTTTGTAGATCCGGATCCTGCTGAACTTCTGCTTGTATCTCTTCCAGCGACTCAATCACTGGTCCTGAGATATGGGACAAGGAACTCTCTGGTAGGCGGGAGAGTGCATCAGCCACCACATTTTCCTTCCCCTGCTTATACACAATCTCATAATCGTATCCCAGCAACCTTGTCAGCCACTTCTGCTGCAATGGTGAGGCTAATCTCTGCTCCAGAAAGTGTTTCAGGCTCTGGTGATCGGTACGGATCTGGAAGTGTCGTCCCAAGAGATAGGCCGCCACAAGGCGACCGCATGCAGGATGGCTAACATCTCCTTCTCGTACGTCGAAAGGCCCAGTGTCCGAGGTGCCAACGCCTTGCTGAAGTAGGTCAAGGGTCGGCCCTCCTGTATCAACACAGCTCCAATACCGACCCCCGATGCATCGGCCTCCACTACGAATGTCTTGGAGAAATCCAGAAGCGCCAGAACCGGGGTAGTAGTCATAGCCGCCTTCAGAGACTGAAAGGCGACCTCTGCCTCTGAACTCCAGTGAAAACCGTCTTTCTGCAACAGCTGAGTGAGGGGGCGGGCTATCTTGCCATAATCCTTCACGAACCGCCGATAGTACCCAGTCAGCCCGAGGAAACCCCTCAAAGCCCGGACCGTCGTAGGAGGTGGCCAATCGACCATGCTCGCGATCTTCTTTGGGTCAGCTTGTACCCCGTGTGCGGACACCAGGTGTCCCAAGTACTCAACCTCCGGCTGTCCAAATGAGCACTTGGACCGCTTGGCGTACAGCTTGTGATCTCGCAGTATGGTGAAGACGGAGCGGACGTGCTGCAAGTGATCCTCCCAATTCCTGCTGTAGATAAGTATATCGTCAAAGAAAACTAGCACATACCTTCGAAGAAGAGGGCGGAATATTTCATTCATGACTGCCTGGAAGGTCGATGGTGCGTTGGCCAACCCAAATGGCATCACCAAGAACTCATAGTGACCATCGTGGGTACGGAAGGCCGTCTTGTGGATGTCGTCCTCCTTCATGCGAATCTGATGGTAACCGGACCGGAGATCCAATTTAGTGAACAGGTGCGCCCCGTGTAACTCATCCAGCAACTCCTCAATCATGGGAATGAGAAATTTGTCCTTGATGGTGGAACTGTTAAGCCCCCGATAATCCACGCAAAATCTCCACGAACCGTCCTTCTTCTTCACTAGTATGATCGGCGAAGAGAAAGCACTAGTACTGGGACGTATAATACCGGACGTCAGCATCTCGCGTACGCTACGCTCTATCTCGATCTTCTGAATATGGGGGGTAGCGGTAAGGCCGGATGTTGGTGGGATCCGTCCCAACCTTCAACTGGATCTGATGGTCCCTGAAGCGGGACGGTGGAAGGGAGCGTGGCTCCTGGAAAACATCATCGTACTGTCCCAAAACTGCTTGTATCTGCTCGGGCTCCGCGCTAGCCTCTGATCCCACGGGTGCCACCCCCAGAATCATGGCTATTGTCCCGCCTTGCTCCTCCAGTCTCTGCAAACCCCTGAATGAGATCTCCTTGAGTGGAGATGTCCTGATGCCTTGCAAACAGTGGTCCTTGCCCTGCTGAGTAAACTCCAACGTCATCCTGTCCCAATCTGTGGTCACCCGCCGTAACTGCCGGAGCCACTGCACGCCCAAGACCATATCCGAGCCTCGAATGGGGAGAAGGTAGACGTCGGTGTGGCAAATGTACCCCGGCATCCGCAGCTCGGCCCCTTCAGGACCCCTTCGCATCGCAACTTGCTCCCATCCGCAACCATGACCTGGAATGCGGCCTCCCGATCAATAGGGATCCCTGTCTTGAGAGCCACCCCGGGTCAATGAAATTGTGGTGCTCCCACTATCGACTAGTATAGTAACCCGCTCCTGGCCAATCTCCCCTGCGATCCGTAAAGTGAGGGGAGCTGTGCACCCTGCCATCGCCTGAAGAGATATGCCAAACTCCGTAAGATCCAAATCATCCTCAACTGAGTCACCCGTAGTGTCTTCTTCGCCGTCCTCGTTCCGCAGCATGAAGACTTGGACCTTCTGACACCGATGCCCCGGAACGAATTTCTCATCACACTTGAAGCACAACCCCTTGTCCTTTCTGGCCTGCAGCTCCTGCCACGTCAACTTCGTTACAGTGGGACGGCCCCCGGCCGGTGGTTCCTTCCTGATTAC
Organism: Platanthera guangdongensis; assembly: GCA_039583875.1. NCBI lineage: Eukaryota > Viridiplantae > Streptophyta > Magnoliopsida > Asparagales > Orchidaceae > Platanthera > Platanthera guangdongensis. The sequence continues at coordinate 136,120,607 of CM077165.1, forward strand.
CTCTGTCACTGTGGGTGCCCGTCCTGTTGTTCGGGTCTTCTGCCGGTTGTACCGCTCCTCCTGTATCCTGGCTAGGCTGATGGCATGACTCAGACTGCGTGGCATGTACGCGTGGACCTCGTCTCTCAAATGGTCCTTCAGTCCAGATACAAAACAACTCAGCATTGTCCTTTCTTCCCAATTGACCCGGTTGGCCAACCGTTCGAATTCTGTCCGGTACTCTGTGACTGATCCCTTCTGCCGCAGCTTCTGTAACATAGCCTCCACATCTTCATACTCTAAGGGCCCGAAACGAGCCGACAAGGACTCCACAAACTCCTCCCACGGTGCGTAATTGCGTCCCCTCAGAAACCACTTGGTCCACTGGAAGGCGTCCTCCTCCAGATGGAAAGACGCCAACTGGACCCACTGCCCCTCAGGAATCTCTTGGTACTTGAAGAAAAGCTCAGCCTTCTGGATCCACTCTAAGGCGTCGCCGCCCTTGAACTTAGGGAAGTTCATACGTGTCAATTTGGGCTGCATGTATGGCCGGGGTTCTGCATGTGCTGGTTGGTAAGGTTGCGCCGGGGCCGCTGCGGGCCCGGGCCGCCCCCGGTCCATGCCGTAGCCTCCTTGTTTGCCCTCCACCCATGGGTTGCCATTTTCGTAGTCCGCCGGTCCTCCGTAGAGCGGGGGTGTCGGTAGGATGCCCGCCACTCCTCCGATTGGGACCGCATTCGCTCCAGTTGGTCGAAAAGGGGCCACTTCTTGCCCCGGACCCCGCCAAGAGGGGCCAGCTTGAGTCCCGGGTCCGTTCCAGGCGGGCTGGGCGCCGAACGGTCCGCACGGAGCCGCCAGGCCCTCCGGCGGCCTCCAGCCACCAGGGCGGCGGTAGCCGGCCTCCGTCGACCCCCCGATGTGCCCCCCAGGGCCCCCGTACCCCTCCGGTGCCGATCCTGCCGCGCGGTAGGCGTACGCGTCGATCCGCGTAGGATCGGCTTCCGCCGATCCCGCAGCGACGAAACCGCCCCCCGTAGGCCCCGATCCGGTCCCCTGCTGCACTCCGCTTCCGATTCCAGTGTCGTTCTGCGCCATAGGATGGTAGGATGCCTCCGTTTCCGATCCTTCTACCACAGGATTCTTTCCCTTCAGATTTTGTGCAAGTAGGGTTTTGATCTCCTCCATGCGCGCATCCAAGCGATCCTCTAGGGTTTTTTGGAGGATTTCACTTGTTCTTCGAGCGCCGTCATCGTGTCCGACAACCCTACATAGTTCTCCTCGAGGGATGCAAGCCGCGCGGTTTCGGCTTCTGAGCGAGTCACCATTGTCGCAGGATGTTGCTCTGATACCAAATGATAAGAACTTGCAAGGAGAAGAAAGATCTAGGGGAGATTTAGAGAAAGAGCAAGGAGAGGAATTAGGGTTAGGGAGAGAGAGAGAGGAAATACCTTGAGAATGATCATGCATGCCAACCAACGGGAGCCCCGGGTTTATTAATACCTGGGGCTCAAGGGGGCCGGCCGGCCCCCCCACTTGGGGACTGAACCGGGTCGGTTCAGTCCCCCCTTGGCATCTTCATAGGTTGGGGGCTGAACCGGATGGTTCAGCCCCGTTGTTTGGCCTCCGTGCTTTCGGTCGCCGAGTGTACGTTTGCCCTTGAAATTGTAGCGGATGCGGCGGCATAACAGATTCTAGTCTACAATTTGCACACCAACACGCACTATGCTTTCCACTATAGTCATCAAAAACTATGGTGGAATTAGGTCCTGATTGTCCTCTAAAACTTTAGTAATCAAAAAGGGAACCTCCTCTACCTCACTGCTCCAGTAAGCTTCCTTCAAGATAGCCAGATATGTTAGCTCGCATTTCTTGAAGCCCTTCCACATTAGGGACAATGCAATATGATCTCTGCTCCAAGATACACATTGATCGACCATTTATCATGACTATGATGTTGACAGTTTTGAAAAGTCCATGTCTAGCACCATCTTGAAATCAATCATGGGTACAACAGAGTTCAATTAGCCCTTCGATGTTCCTAACTGCAGCTCTATGACACGAGACATTCCACTGAGCAGTAGAACCTTCATGTTTATTGTCTTAAACAAATCTTTGCATCTTCCCCCTTGAGATCCAATGATATGGTCTCTTCTTCCCTGATAAAGTTATAAGTAGGACCCATGTTGACTAAGGCCTTGGTGGCCTTGTCGTTGAACTCTACTATTACGAACATAAAACCATTGTCTGTGCTAGAATCGGTTGGCAGTGGTTTGGCGCTCAACACATTTAGCAAATGAAGAGAGATCATATGGGCCGTACCTTCTTCCTAAAGTGTCATCTCATTGCCCTTCACGTTTACTGAGACTGAACCCAACTTTAGGTAGTTGCTCATTAAGTGTGACCTCTTGCGCAGTTAGAAACTACCCTTGGACACGTAGGTCATCCTCTTACTGTCATAATTCAGCCTTCAATCACCCTCCTTGGGAGGAGACTTGCGGAAATCCTTGTCTCCCCCACTTTGGACTGCTCCAATTTATTTGACCTTGGAGCCTTTGGATGGTGTTGGAATTCCATGAGGGGCTAGGAAGAAGAGATGGCCTTGTTCGTCGATGATTAACCCGATGTTGTGCTGGTGCAACACTTGTTTATCCCACTATTGAAGTTCATATACGAAAAGGAAAAACAGATCCTCCTGCTTCATGGGAATAAGAAGTGATAGGGTGGTAAACTTCTTTATGTATTGGCCAATACTCCCCTTGTGCTTTAACGCCCTCAACTTCCTCCTGGCCTCGTAGGTGACATTTTCAGGATAGAAATGTTATTTCAGCTCCCTTTTGAACTCTTCCCGCGTACCGATTCGGTGCAATCCCATCTCGATATCAACTTGCTTCCATTGACACCACATGGATATGGTTTCAGTCAGGTAGTATGAAGTTTGACGTATCTTTGTTGCTTCCCCCCGTCATATTCCATCCTTCGAGCAATTGTTCCATTTGCAACATGAAGTTCTCCACTTCCCTTACATTAGCACGAGGTTGGTGGCATAGTGTGAGCCCCTCCTTCAAGTCGTCTACGCCCCATTTACTGGGCCTGGATTGCAACTTCCAAGCCAGTAAATCGCTCCTCCATAAGTGATTGAGAGTCGAGGCCATCTTGGATATATCTCTCAAGGGTCTTTAAGTTGCATTCGAGCTTCTCCACATGAGCGGCGAGCACCATCATTGTCGAATCCACTGATATCCCCTAGATGTGGGACTTGTTGGAATCCCTATCGCACATCTCATCAATGATAAATGAAGCATTAGTCATCTAAACTTTCATCAACACCACCACCATGAACCAACCTCTAATAACACTTCTCCATCTTCCCCCTCTCTACATGATCAACCAACCTCATACCCAGCCCGAGTTCACCACTAGAGATCTTTCCCCACCAAAGACCACTAGTGCACTTAGTTGTTACCACAGGTCCACACTGATACAACATTGCAATCCCCGACTATCGAGTTCTCCCATTCGGATGAGGTTCGGTGTGTTATTGTCCAAGATAGGACGCAGAGCGACCCAGTATCCTACGAGGAGTCCACTCCTCGGTGGTGAGCATGATCCTATTCACGACTCGATAGTGTATGTCGAGGAAGATAATGTCACGAATGTTGAGATTGTTTTTGAGAGCTGCACGAGTAGAGCACTAGAGTTAGACTTGAGGAAGTATCAAATGTCTAAACCTCTTCTTGAAGATGATGAGATTCCAATGATTGATCCAATTTTAAGCACAAGATTCTTGACGCCTCCTCAAGTGATATCTTCGAGTCACACCATCCTTGAGATTCTTGAATTCAAAGTTGTGTACTTAGTGATGGTGCCTCTTACGATTAAGTTCACTCCTGATATTTCACAAGCCCATTTCAGCACTCATCGCATCAACGATAGAATTTTATTATACCCCTCCCGGTGAGCCACATGATGAGCTTTCACTTTTTGGAGGCATTATACACATCATGGAGTGGCATCCCATCGCCAAAGCCTCACATAGTCTTCAAGATGTTTATATCACACTCGAACTTTGGAATAGTATTTTACACTACACCTAGAGAGCCTTTAGATAAACCACCACTATTTAGGGATGTGTTTACTACCTATGAATTAGTCGAGAGTGAGAGTGCTCAAGATAGCCTGAGGCTTGGTTTCATCATCATTAGTGTTGACTGTTGAGGCAACGGGTGATTATTTAAATGATTATTGCAGCCCCAATGAACTTTTTATACCCCCACTGAACCCCCTGACCTTGTGCCTCTCTAGAATAAAACATGGAGGGTCGTAGAGCCTCTGCATATGAGATTTGTTGAGTATGTCGACTGTCATTCACCGTCACTGTGTATCATGCATGAGTCTGTTTGACGGATTACTTGTAATAATGATATTTATAAAACATATGTTGATAGCAACAGAAAATTGCAAAACTTCAAAGAAGAAGAATAAATGATGGCTCGTATACATGTTGAGAGGTTCCCAATGGGAACTGCTCAAAAATTAAATGTTCAATGAATTGGTTCTTACACGGTTATCAAAAGAATTGAAACAAATGCTTAAAAATTAGATATTTCGCTAATTATAGGAATTTCATCTGTATTCAACATAGAAAATTTGACTCCATTCTTCGAGCCACACGACTACATATACTCTGTCTACTGTCACTTCAGCTCCTCAGCCTCAGCTTTCGCCTACTACTATACTACAGCCCGAGTCGTTGCCAAATACCTCACTACAACCGCAATTTTCACCTGCTACCTCGGTACAACACCAAACTTTGCCTCCTACACTACAACTTCAGTCTTCGACACTGATTGATCATCCAGCTTCTTCCACAGCAGTAAACAATTCTCCAACACAGGCATCATCATCCACAGACACAGGTGCCATTATCAACATCATCTTCAGCAGTGTGATTTTCAGTATCAACATCATCATCATTCTAGACATCAACGACAGCTACAGTACCATCATGACTTCATCACTAATTTCCTCTACTTCGACTTAATACCTTCAGTACCATCTCTTATCACAGCAGCACCATATTCAACATTATCGTCAACTTCAGTAGTACCATCCTCGGTTCCATCGCCAACATTGGTTTCATCAGTCCCACCTCCAGTCTCCGCAATAGTAGTACCATTGGGCCCGAATGAATTCAAAAGATCATCAGAGCTAAAGAGATTCACCTCGCCTTTAGACGAGAGAACACTCATCTTCATTCACAGAGATGAATATTTTCAAGGCGGGGAGAATTGATGGGGATCACGGTACACATAAGTCTCCACGACGATCAGAGCCATCCATTTTGTGCAGATCGACGATCCATGAATTTTAGTTATTTTTTGTAATTTTTTTCATGTATTTGATCGGCCATGGTGGACCCTTTATAAATAGGTATAAAGGGCTCCTTTAGAAGAAGTTGAAAGTTGGAGTAAAGAAGAAATTACTCATTTAGAGCACCCACGGCCGAAACATGAAATCTATCCATATTGCCCCCCTCTACTTGGCCGGCCCACCCCCACCTCTCCACCACCTCCCACACCTCCATCCAATCGGCCTCTCCCATAACCACCTTCCTTAAACACCCACCAGTCCCCCCCCATGTGGTCCACATATTATCCAGCCAGCTGCCCCCCCCCCCCCCCCACCATCCCCTCAAACTCTGGCCAGCCCCCCTCACAAATTCCCCCACATACTCCACCAAAAATCCGGCCAGAAAACCCCTCCCATTTCTCTTCACTTTCAGCTTTTTGTTGATCTTCGGAAACCTCCTCCAAACATCTTTGGCAAACCTCCACCACCACCCTTCCGGCCATCACCGCTACCCCCAGTCAACCACCACCCTCCCACCACCACTACATCCTCCCCCTCATTTACCCATAACTTACATAACCTCCACATCCCACAACGAAATAGCCTCTATTAACTACCCATTAGCCACAACCCCCTCCCCACCCCCCCTCCATTCTCTTTGAACCCTCACGTGGAACGACCTATTCAGCCCCCAACTAAACCACATGCCTCCCATTAAGTAGCCCCTACTCTTCCTCACATGGAACCACCTATTCAGCCCCTAAATAAACCCCACGCCTCCAATTCAGAGGACCCTACTCTTTCTCACATGGAACCACATTTCTCAACCACAACTGTACCCCACTTCCCCACAGCAGCAGTTGACTTCTCCACTATTCTCCCTTCGTTCATGTGGATCCACATTCATTCAACCTTTCAACCAAGCTCCATTCAGCTGTGAACAGCCGCCTACACCTCCTTACCCAGCCCCTCTCCTCATCCAAAACCCGAGCCCACCCTTCTCCTCGCAAGTAGCCGGCAACCCCTAGCAGCCTCCCTCCAGCACCCAAATCCTCTTCATCTCAACTCCTAGTCTTGAATCCTCTACTTCCTGTCCAGAACCCCTTCCAAAACAAGACCAGCTGCTGGAACATCATTCCAACCACCAGAAAGCTGCTGCCCCACGCTTTCTGCCATCCAGAAATTCATCCAGCTCTGGGATGATCCACTGGAAGTGAGACAACACCCATTCAGCTGCTGTCCAGCCACCTGGCCTCCTGAAACAGCCCTCATAAGCCCAACCCGCAGCTGTCCAGGACATACAACCTTGAAGCAGTCCAACTCCAGCACATAAAACTTTCCCGGAAGACCTTATTAACCCCTTTGCCACCTATCCAGCCCTCCCCTATTTCTGATTTGTGTGAGTTTTATAGTTTGAAGTCAATTATTTTATATTGAATTAAGTGTTAATTTTCTACTTGAGAAATATTTGTAGTCATGGTTGTTTCCGAATTTTGAAGTATTGTAAGTTCTCATTTACTTAATTATTTAATTTCAAGCTCTCTTGCATCCGTACAAGGTACATGTTTTCCTTGTTTGTAAGCTTTAAGTATTGTGACATATCTTTTATTTTGATTTATAAAAAAAATATTATAGCATGCTAAAAATGTCGAATTTAAGTCTGCATTTAGTAATCATTCATTTTTCCCCCGTCATAGGATTTTCCCGCATCACATGTCCCCTCGATAAGACTACATGCGGCCAACTCCATTTCTGCGTCCTTCATAGTAGCTAAGTCAGTCTCACAGCAAAACATTTATGTGAAGAAGAGAGGAAGAGAGTACACAACCAAAACACTAAGCACACCAGGGAGAACGAGAGATGAAAAACTCAGAAACATTATTCCAAGCTTGAGTAGTACAAATGAATCATTCTTTGCCTTTTATAAGTCGTATTACATACTATACTAATATGCACGGGAATTATGCTTCTCCTTATTCTAATATACACACTTATCACACTTCTATTATACGAGTGAAGACATGGGGCTCTGCCCTTACCAGGGGCGAATCTAAGGGGGGCCAACGGGGACCCGACCCCCCCCCCCCCCCCCAAGAGCCGATGAATTTTGACGACGTATATGTCAAAAACGGTGTCCGAATAAGGGAGAAAAGAGTCCGGAAATGTGCAGACGAAAACAACACTCAAGCCTTTATCCCACTATAGTGGGGTCGGCTATATGGATCCGTTGTCACCATCTTTTTTCATAATTTCACTAATGCCTAAGTACATCATGTCTTTCCTTATAGTTTCATTCCAAGTCTTTATTGGTCTACCCATCTCTCGTTTTAACATGCATAGTGACTAGACTCTTACAACGCCTAGCAGGTGCCTTTAATGGTCTCCTTTGTACGTGTCCAAATCATCTTAGTCGAGCTTCTCGCATCTTCTCTGCAATTGGTGCTACTTTTGTCTTATCCATGACACATTCATTCTGAATTTTATCCAGTCTCGTGCGTCCACACATCCACTTAAGCATTCTCATCTCCGCAACTCCCATTTTTTTGCTCATGTACACAATTCACTGTCCAACACTCAAAAATGTGGAGACGTTTAAACTTTTTTTTGAGAAGAGGAGAAAGATGACATGAGAACTAACTCATTTACTTAATTTTTCGGTAGATGACATATGTAAATCTAGTTGAGATAGCTATAAATCATTTTTGACCCCGCTAAGTTTACCTATTCTTTACTCATAGCTTTTACGGAACTCTGAAAGAACACCACTGTCATCTTCAACACTATATAATATAGCGCCACATCTTCTTTACTCGAACCCTTGTAATTTTTTTTATTTTAATAGTGTCTCGTTTATTACACCCTAAGAGTACGCGAGATCAGAGTCAATGAATTTTGGCTGAGGATCTCAAACATCTTGAATGGTTTGGGCCCTCCTTGTTGAAATTCTCATTCTCTACAGTATGAGCACGTGTACACGCATTTTTTCAGTTCATTTTAATACGAAGTTCTCCTACTTCAAGGAGGAACTTCCATATGCTCTTAGGGGTGTTGACGAATGATGATAACAATAAGGTCAGTCAAATGTTTAAATACTGATAATAACACTTTACATTTTTATTGCAACCCATAATTTGTAGCAAGGAGGTAATCTTAAACATTTTTATTGCAATAAATAAATTTTTTTCTTAGATTTATTTACTTCATCACATCAACATTTAACCCAAACACCTGAACAAATAAATCAAATCGGAATATTGATACTCTTTACACTCTCACATATCAAATTATTGAAAAATTAAAATTATATGTGCTGCAACTAAGATCAGGTTAACATCACGCAACATTCCATTTGGTCTAAAAGTTGATTAAAGATAGAGCTCAGATGCCTCAAAATAGATAAGCTGCAGTAAGAAATAACTTTTTTGTGTGACCCAATTGTGATATCTTTATATGTGCAAAATTTGGTATAGACGTTGATTATCAAAAAAACATTGTCTTTTGATTGGGTCCCCTCTAGTCAAACTTTCTGGATCCGCCTCTGACCCTTACGACCAACAACAACAGTACCACAACCGCAACAGGCACAGGGCTCTGCCCCTATCAATTACTTAATGCATCTTAAAATAAACACATCATCAATTAATTAATGCGGAAAATAGTTAGACACCACTTTTCAATTTTTGTTAAAAAATTCTCATCATGAGCACATATCATCGTGCATGTCAAATCAACTTTAATAAAGTTGATGAGTTTAATGGTAGCTCTTTGAAAATACTACTAACATGTCTAATGACAGTCTTCCTCGAAAAAATCGCTAACATGCCTAATGACAACCTACATAGTAGGTATAGCAGCTCTACTAAAAAAAATTTCGATTTTATGGATTTTCATCATTACTTTATATTTGAGGATAAGGTGTAATTACTTAAATGAGCATTGTATTTTTCAATAGTATATAATATATATATATATATGTGACACAGAATCCAAGTGGGTTGGTTGAAGTGGAGAGGCACATAGGGATCTTATGTGATCGTAAAGCACTGTTAAAACATAAGGGCAAGTTTTATCGTGCTGGAATTAGACCAGCAATGCTCTATTGTTCTGAGTGTTAGGCGGTGAATTGTGTACATGAGCAAAGAATGGGAGTTGTGGAGATAAGAATGCTTAGGTGGATGTGTGGACACACGAGACTCAGGCGTGCACAAAAAAACAGACATAATCGGTCCGGTTGGGACCGGCCAAATTAGGACCGGCTAGGGACCAGCCTCGGTTAGGACCGGTACGGTCCCGGACCAGTCCCACGGGTCCCCCTTTTTCATCAAAGACCGGTCCCGGACAGGGACCGGTAAAGACCGGTCTTTGATAAAAGACCGATCATTTCAGCTTGCACCCAGCATTGTTGAGGTCGCAGGTGACCTTCAATGCCTTAAACAACTTCTCCTCATCATTGAACCGGTCCTCCTCAAGAGGAGGAAATTTGAAAGTTAAAGACCGGTATTTTACACTTGGGCATAATGTGGAGGTGGATGAAAAAAGACCGGTCCGGGACCGGTTAGGGCCGGACCGGGACCGGTTAGGGCCGGACCGGTTAGGGCGGGACCGGTTAGGGCGGGACCGGTTAGGGCCGGAGGCCGGTCCGCCGATCCCAGCCGGTCCGGGACCGGTTAGGACCGGTCCGGGACCGGTTAGGGACCGGTCCGGGACCGGTTAGGGACCGGTCCGACCGGTTAGGACCGGTCCGGGACCGGTTAGGACCGGTCCGGGACCGGTTAGGACCGGTCCGGGACCGGTTAGGACCGGTTAGGACCGGTCCGCCGATCCCAGCCGGTCCGGGACCGGTTAGGACCGGTCCTCCGATCCCAGCCGGTCCGGGACCGTTTAGGACCGGTCCTCCGATCCCAGCCAGTCCTCCTCAAGATGAGGAAAATCGGTCCCGGACCGGTCCCAGTCCGCGACTGGTAGGCCAAAATACCGATCTTTTAAAAGACCGATCCCGGACCGGCCCGACAATCCTAATGTGCACGACTAACAAGACTGGATAAAATTAGGAATGAATGTATCATGGATAAGACAAGAGTAGCACCAATTGTAGAGAATATGCAAGAAGCTCCACTGAGATGGTTTGGACACGTAAAAAGGAGACCATTAGAGACACATGTTAGGCGTTGTGAGAGTCTAGTCACTAGGCATGTTAAACAAGAGAGGGGTAGACCAATAAAGACTTGGAATGAAACTATAAGGAAAGACATGATGTACTTAGGCATTAATGAGATTATGACAAAAGATAGGGCACAATGGCGACAAAGGATTCATATAGCCGACCCCATTATAGTGGGATAAAGGCTTGAGTGTTGTTGTTGTTCTAGCGTATAATATATATTAAGTCATTAGATTAAAACAATAAGGCTATATTTTGAATGTTTCACCAAAGAAAACTTTTCCTTTTTAATATTGTACGGATATGCACAACTCATGCATATTATTTTATTCAACATGCATATCATACTCTCATTCACATCGTGCTGCTATTATTTCAATATACATATGTTTCATTCACCTCTATAAATTAATATGCAATATCCCATTAATGTACAATTATGAGATAATGCATATTATTGTCGTAAGCCAGCTCGGCACAATATACATGCACATTGCATTGCACAGGTTCATTGGTAGGCTTGTGACACTAAGCCTGCTATATTTGAATCCCAAACTTAAGATATACTGATCTATTGAAACTAATACTGGTACTTAGAAGCTCATCCTCGAACACAAGTAAATGGTCTATCACATAGTAATAGGTTTATTATTCAGCAGACTCAGTTTTGCCGCTCCACACTGTATCCTTATTACAATAATGCAGTCTATGGCTAACTGTACATATACTGGCGCAATAATTAACAGCTTCTATAAACATCGCTTGCCTATACCATCATCATAGGAATCTGAGCTATACTATACTGTCAAATGTGGAGTTAGTTATATTTCAGAAGTTTACTAGCTCCACTTAGCACTAATTAGAATTGGTTCCAGAATAAGATACGTGAGACTACTATTTTTCAATCATTTAGGATTTTTGTTTGGATTTATGAAACATGAAGAAAGTGATACAAAATCCAAATGATTTAAGGTATGATTAGGAATCTGCAGCCATGAACCTTCTTTTAACAATGCATATCTTCATTCATTCAAATTTCCAGTACATGAACTTATCCTAGGTAGAGAACTCAACATGATGTTGATTATCTGACCAGGTATATGACATGAGATAAACTTAATGTTAATTTTGACTATTGTTCAGCACTGTATATAAATCACTTAGTACCAAGCCAAAAAACAGCTTAATAGAAAATTTATCGTTGAATTACTGTAGGATATAATTTTGAACAACCAGGATAAAGAGAAACCTGATGAAGTAGGAGCCAATCAATGTTAGAACAATTGAGGCCAGCTTCTTGGAGTGCACTCTCAATGGACTGAGGCACACAGCGAACAGCGAAACGGAAAACCTCCTTCCCGTTCATTTCTATGCATGAATAGGATGCCCTTTTAGGGCAGAATATTGCAGCACCGTTTGAGTTTGAGATGATCTGTGCTTCACTGTCCACAGCTGTGGCTTTCAAGTGTCTGAAAAAGTGAGTTATAAAGATCATTGTTTTAATATGTCATCATATATACATATTATTAATTACCCAGACCTTTCCTAAGTTTACATTCCATAACATGCATGTATAACAATACTCTCCTAGGCCTCCCCTCCAGGGGGTGCTTTTGTGCATGCATGTTATGAAATGTGTAGAAATGTAGAATACATAAGGGAAAAAAATTTATTCTTACTTCTTCATATACTAATACAGGGATTTGTATACATATATAGGAATGAGTGAAAACTCAACTCCAAGTCACAGTGTGGGACTAAAGTAAACATGTCAATAGGAGGCTTTTACATGGGCTACGTTAATTCTTCTGCACTCCCTTGCAAGCTAGGAGCATATAGATTGTAGGTGTCAATCTTGGAAACAAACTGTCAGTATTGTGAACATGGTAAGGCCTTGGTGAGAACATCAGAAATCTGCTTGGCAGCAGGTACATGTCGCAAATCAAGTTTGCATAGTTGATCTTTTTCCCGGATTAAATGACAATCAACTTTGATATGTTTGGTACGTTCATGAAAAATTAGATTCTCGTCGATATGGATAACATCTTGATTATCACAATAGAGAATGGCCGAAAATGGGAGTTTCGCACCAAGATCAGCAACCATATGAGTTCAGAAACATCAGAAGCCATCGAATAATACTCAGCTTATGCATACGAGCATACCACCACCATTTGGTTTGCCAGGTTACCAATTGTCCTCCAAAATATGTGCAATAACCGCTCGTAAACCGACGATCATCAAGAGAACCGACGTAGTCTACATCAGATTAGGCAGCTAAGAATAAAGAAGATGAGCGTTTATACACAAGCCCTTGTCCTGGGGCATTCTTTTGATACCGAAGAATTCACTCGACAGCCTGGAGGTGGGAGATTTAAGGAACATGCATGAACTGGTTGACCACCCCAACAACAAAAGATATATCGGGTAGTGTGATAGTTAAATAGATGATTTTGCTAACTTGGCGACGATAAAACTCCAGATTAGAGAATAGCAGATCTGAGTCTGATAGATGAGCACAGAGCCTGTGGTTGGCAATTGGTATTCATTGGTGTGTCAGCAGGTTTACAACCAGAGTAGTCTACATCATGAAAAAGGTTGAGGCAGTGCTTCCGTTGAGACAATACAAATACATCGGGTCAACGAGCTACCTTGATGCCCAAGAAATATTGGATGCCCAAATCTTTGGTCTAAAAATCTGAGGTTAGGTGTTTCTTGTTGTTTAGATCATCACCATGATGAGAATATCATCAACATATACCAGAAGCATCACCATGCTTGTCGAGCGGCAATGAGTAAACAGGGAGAACTCCGTCTAGCTCTCAGTGTAGCCAAAATCTCGAACAACTTGACTAAATTTATCAAACCAAGCTCGGGGACACTACTTAAGACCATAGAGAGATTTCTTAAGGTGGCAGGAAAGGGACTCCCCGGTGGTTTCATAACCAAGAGGTTGATGCATGTAGACAGTCTCAGTGAGATCGTCATTAAGGAAGACATTTTTGATGTCGAGCTAATGCAACAGTAAATGACAATGGAGGACCAAGGGCATTAAGATAGGAACGGTATTCAACATGGCAACATAGGAGAACGCCTCTTCATAGTCGAGACCATATAGTTGACTGAACCCGCGACCCATAAGATGAGCTTTGAGGTAATCAACGGTCCCATCAGGATGATGCTTCACAGTGAAGATCCATTTACATCTCACACAAAATTGAAAAGGAGGAAGGGGGGCAAGATCCCAGGTCTGATTGGCAAGAGGGCAGCTATTTGTTCATTCATCACGACACGCCGACCGGATGCTAAAGAGACTCCTGCATAGAAGAAGAGATGTAAATAGAAGATAAGGAAGTCACAAATCTGCGAAAGTCAGGAGACAAGCAGTGTAAGGAGACATGGTGAGAGGTAGACGTCATAGGCGGATCAGATAGTCATGGAGCAACATCAGTACGGGGCAACTGTCTCAGGACATCAGACGAGGGACGACACGGAGTGTATACACAAAGAGGAGGAGGCGATGTTGGAATCATAGAAAGTGATGTTGGAAGCAGAGGAGGTGTATTGTTGTTGATAAATATGTTAGATCGTGGGATAGCATATAAGAAGGTATCACTAGAAGTCAAGTAGAAGGGTTGATCCTTAAGGAAGGTGACATTAGAAAATGTAACGATTTTTCAAGTAGTGGAAGAGTAACACATAGCCCCTTTGTGTGCGAGAGTGCCCAACAAATATATACTTGGTAGAGCGTGAGGCCAAATTTTGCAGAGTGGGGCCAAGATGATGGAAAAGCAAAGCTACCGACGACATGAGAAGCAAAAGGGAAGAGTGGTTTCGAAGGGAAGATGATGGAGAACGATCTCACAAAATTGAGAATAAAAGAGGGCATGTAATTAATTAGATACCATGTGGTGGAGACTGCAAAGTGTCAATAGATCTTGTGAACCTGCATTTGAAACATAAGGGAGCGAACAACCTGCAGGAGGTGACGGTTCTTCCACTCGGCCACACCATTTTGTTGTGGTGTATCAACGCAGGATGCAAGTTTCATGAATGACATGTATATTCACACGCATTATCAATTCAAAAGATTATAATTGACCCCCTAAGGAGTGCGTCAAAACGTTGCAAAATGGAGGCAAGAAATTCCCACTCTGCAGTACTAAGCTTAACGTCCATCGATTTTTTTACTAAGTAATTAATTTGATTAAGAATCCATTAACAAATAAAAAATTTTGGGAAGTTTCAGTTGCCATAATACTCTTAAACCGGTAAACCAGTTGGTGTTGGGCTCGAGGGAGGAGGGGGAACTGCTATGTGGGGCTCAAGAAGGACGCAAACTAAAGGCGATGTGTGCTGGAGATACGTGTGCGGTGGTTTTGGGGCTCAAGGAGGATCAGGCTTTGAATGGATGTCCTCTACAAGCAGATGCGTGTGCACAAGATCTAAGAGAGGCGCCGTCTTATACAGTGCATTGTCGAAGAGGTCCTATTGTTGAAGAAGAAGAGGAAAAAGTGTGTGTCGACGACAGCAGGAAGGATCAAAGCAGGATGCAGGATGATCTAGGCCGCAGGGGTTGCACTGGTTGTTGTAGTGACGAGGATCTTCCCTGGATTTGAGAAGAAGAACAGATGACGCTGAAGTTTGCGGGAGAAAGAATCAAAATTTGCGGTTTGAGCAAGATGTTGTCCTGCGCGAGGTAGAGGAAGGCAGTGGAATGTGGCTCGGCGGGAAGCTGCTCAGCGTTCCACAATGATTGAAGGCAGAGGTTGTGGTGTCGTGGGCTATCGAGGAAGAAAGCGGAAGTTGGCAGCGGTGGATGAAGCCTGGGGTTGCGGAAGTGGTGTGGAGGAAGGAAGACTCTAAAAATTGCTGCAATAATGGTTGTGGTGGAAGTGGGGAAGAGGAACGAGTGTCTCTAATAGCAAGAAGTTATGGGCCTATCCCTTAACACCGGTAG
The DNA here is from genome assembly GCA_039583875.1 of Platanthera guangdongensis. Lineage (NCBI taxonomy): Eukaryota > Viridiplantae > Streptophyta > Magnoliopsida > Asparagales > Orchidaceae > Platanthera > Platanthera guangdongensis. The sequence goes on from CM077165.1 coordinate 136,136,056, forward strand.
GATTGCGAGAGGAATGACCGAAGACAAGGATGACATCAGAGTATACAACAGATCCGGAACCACGGCTACCTAAGCAGGACTTGCTCAAGGGAGAGAGAACTTCCAAAAACTCTATATGGTTTAAGAAATAAACTTTCTTTCATCCATATCAATACAAGACCAAAGTGATCTCTTAAATAGACTTACAGAAGACATAAACGTAAATACGATACACTTGACAAAATGCGACATAAAAACATAATAAATACACAATGCGACATAAAGACATCATAAATACGTGATGCGACATAACATAATAAATGGGAAGAACGACGCCCATAACAGAAGCAGCCTGGAAGGGTGATTTGGCGAGCTTCGGAGGAAACAGGTGAGGAGGCGGTTTGCGAGCGCTGAAGGAGTTATTGCGAGCACAGGAGAAGTGAACCTATGATTTTTCACAAGGAGAGGAGCATTGGCCAATAGCATGCAAGCTTCTATGAGTGGCGGAAGCGATGCGAAGCTCCAAATCGTTGGAAGAATTCGCTGAACGATGTGAGCTTCGGGTTGCAAGAAGCTGTGAGCTCCTGGTGCGAGCGTTTGCGAGTACAATGGAGGCGGGCAGAAATCGCGTCAGTGAGTTCCGGGCGCATGTGTCGGGTCCAGCGGCAGGCGAGCTCAAGTCGTCGATGTGAGCTCCAGGTTGCAGGAACAAGCTGTGAGCTCCAAGTGCGAGCGTTCAGTATGCAACAGAAGGGAGAAATCGCATCGGTGAGTTCAATGAAGAAATTGTGTAGGCTAGTTCAAGGGAGAAATCACGTTGTTCGATAGGTGAGCGTCTGCGAGCGACTAAGTAGTGACGAGCCCGGTATGCAGAGGCAGCGAGTAATCTGGTGTCTGGCGTGCATATAAAAAGGCAGTGGGCTAGCTTATTCGTGGACTCCACGAAAAACTAGAAATGGACGAGTACCCAATCAGTTGTGGTGAGTACCTGGAAGAAACAAAAGGTTCCAATTGGCGAGAGGAGAATTCAGTCATCAAGAGTCCACCGTTTTGAATCGTGTGACTCTGATACCATGTAGAAATGTAGAATACATAAGGACAAAATTATTTCTTACTTCATATATTAATGCAAGGATGTGTGCACAAATATGTAGAAGAGTGAAAACTCAAATTCAACCCAAGGTGTGACACTAAACTAAATATGCTAACGACGGGCCTTTGCATGGGCTAAGTCAATTCTTCTGCAATGTAAATTTATATGAGACATTTTCATAATTTTAAAAAAAGAAGAGTTCAAAACACACACACACACACACATGAAAAACTAACTTGCAAGCTTGCATAATTACAGGGACCTCCCCTCTACTTTTTAAATTAGCAAGACATGCTTTTGGACTTTAAATTGTCAACATACATGCACCCAAAAAACTTAGAGGCGAGGTCTTCGTAATTTAAAAAAGTAAAAGGGAGGTCTCTGTAACTATGAAAAAATGGAAAGGAGGTAAATGCAAAGTTTGAAGGCAGGTCCTTGTGATTATCCAAAATTGGATGGGTCCCAATAAATAATATTTAAATAAACACACATACACATGCAAATATATCGGAAGTTGTATATGAAAAGAATTGACGAAGAATACCTATGTCCATGGCCATCACTGTGTAGGTCAAATCCAAGCAATCCGTCTTCATCAGCGTCGCAAGCCTAAAAGTGACAAAAAAATTCACGTGAATTAAGCTAAAATCCTCATGGGAGAACTTTTTATTGACTGTATGATTCATATTGAGTTTTTAACCGCTAACTTTCATTAATAGACATTCTCTCCCTTCATATTTAATGAAGTGACAATATAAATTGGAAAAAGTTTGACGGTCTTTATGAACAATGTATAAGTTAAAACTCATTCCACAATTTAAACTAATAATAAAGTATTTACAAATTATTTTCCACTTGGAAGACTAATTAACAGTTTAAAAGTGAGCGGCGTGCCTTTCACCAAAATTCACTGTACATAATGAAACCTAAAATGTAACTAAAGCTCTATTTGAGAACCTGTTCAGGCTCAAGTGCCGTAGTGCTCAATTTGTCACGGGAGATTCAGGCAATGTTTAAGTACCAGTGCAGGCTCCGGTGGGGCAGCGCTCCATTTGCCACCAAAGATTCATGGTCTTTTGAACCAGCAGTTGAGAGCTCCATTTTATGCCGCTCTGTTCAAAATTGAGCTCTATTTCATACCGCGTCGGAGTATCAATGGCGCTCTTTAAAATATAGCCTCAAACAATGACACATTTATCACAGGCATGACACCATAAGCTTACAAATGAAAACTTAACACTCGGGTTGGAAGGTGAAAATCGGCAATCAGGGTTATGATACAAAATGAAATCAGCTGCTTACACAAAGTATTTTATAGAAGCCACAAGAAAATACGATGCTTCATGCTAGTTAAAGTCTAGAACAATAAAAAAGGCCCATGATGGATGAAACAATAGATCAGTAATACTTGATTGTAATATATTTGTAGAAAGAGAAAGCTCCATACCTGCACAAGCACTGCACCAGCAGCATCACCAAAGAGAATGCAAATGCCTCTATCTGTCCAGTCCACATAACGTGAAAGAGCATCTGCTCCGATCACAAGAATATTCTTGTAACCCCCACCTGCCATTGCAGGAACCTATTCTTCTCAAATACAACATCATGAGAATAAAATTTCTTTTTGGGGGAGGTATTTTCCTAATAGGCAAGTTTATGCTTAGTACCTTTAATAAATCGAGTGGCGGTGATTAGCCCCACAACAAAACCACTACAAGCAGCTGTAATATCAAAAGTCCATGCATTTTTGCAACCTAAATCTCTCTGAATCTGGAGCAGAATAGACAGAGAAGACATCATTCTAACTATTTATACTGATAAGTAGGAAATATTTACCAAGACAAAGTAATCAGTTAAAAAAATAATTTGAAACATTGAAAAATGAATCTTTTTTATATTACAGTGATTAATGCTACCAAATACAAAAAAACTGGCTTGATGATTATTCATTCTGTGATGTCAAAGTGAAGTTTGGTTATTAGAGATAACTTGAACCACTTCCAATAATACTCACTCCTAAAAGAACCGCTTATAAAACAAGATCAGTACCCAAGCATGTGGGGAATATGCATATGTGCTACTATAAAACAAGATCAATACCCAAGCATGTGGGTAACATGCATGTGAAAAATATTTAGATCATGAGTGATTACCGCTTGCAAGATTGTATTTTATTTTTTCGTTCACTTTTGAAAAATATCTTGTAGTCACTGACATTGATATGTACCATTTTAATTACATGCATTCTACTGATGTAAACTATGCATAAGAAAAAGAAAGGCATGAAATAGAGTGAAGTGGAAAAACCTGACATTTGGGGTACATTAAGAAAATGTGCTGGTACGTTAAAAAAGTAGGAAAAAAAGAAACCCACAATACAGTTACATTGCAATCTTAAAAGTATATAAAAAACAAGAATTTCTCTACGAAGGGTTGTCTAAGTTTTTACATGGAATTTAGATTGTGTGCCCGCGCGCACGTACAGTGAGTACAAGAGTATAGTATTTACTTCCAAATTTTTCCAACTGAAACTTACAAGAATTCTCTTTTTTTTCTTAATTAGAGATTTCTTAGTTTTTCTCTCAAGTTATCTAAGCCCATACAACCCCTCGGGCTACACCATCAAACTGAACCCAATGACATCAACACCTTCACCTTAAGCCCTAATGACCTTGACCATCACTAGTCATCTTGAAAAACACAGTGCACTCTGAAGCCTTTATCCCACTATAGTGGGGTCGGCTATATGGATCTTTTGTTGTCATTGTGTCCTATCTTTTGTCATAATCTCACTAATACCTAAGTACATCATGTCTTTCCTTATAATTTCATTCCAAGTCTTTAGTGGTCTACCCCTCCCTCGTTTAGCATGCCTAGTGACTAGACTCTCACGACACCTAACAGGTGCATCTAAAGGTCTCCTTTGTACGTGTCCAAACCATCTTAGTGGAGCTTCTCGCATCTTCTCTGCAATTGGTGTCACTCCTGTCTTATCTCTGATACATTCATTCCGAATTTTATCCAATCTCGTGTGTCCACACATCCACCTAAGCATTCTCATCTCCGCAACTCCCATTTTTTGCTCATGTACACAATTCACTGCCCAACACTCTGAAGTAATGTCCTAATTATCTTAAAATCATTGCCTAGCATGCAATCTGTTGCCCATTGGGGTTTTCTATTGTATACATATATTGCACGGTAAAGCTCGATTGAGTGCATTCTGCTCCGCGCACTTACTATCGCATGTGCTTTACTGCATTTACGCACTTCGTTGATTTGCCCAACTAACACTTCGCCTTTACAAGCCCAAGACCTATTGCAAGTTCCAAGCTTTCACTACCCATGCGGCTAATCCATCTCCACCCATGACTCGAACGTTTTTGTTTCACCATGTCTGAAGACCTACTGCAAGTTCCAAGCTTTCACTACCCATGCGGCTAATCCATCTCCACCCATGACTCAAGCGCTTATGTTTCACCATGTCTAGCATGCCACCAACATTTCTACTCCAAAAATCATCTCGAGTCCTTTTTCGCTTGGGATTATTTTTGTTAATATCTAGCCACACTAAATATATTTTTTTAAGATTTTCAGCCGACCCCACTATAGTGGTAAAGGCTTGAGTGTTGTTGTTATCAGCCATAACAAATCTCCAACCAATTTGTTAATAGGGAAACAAACTGATATATATTAAGCTAAATTTGAGCAAAAAATATGACATGAATTTTAAGCTATTACTTAAATCCAAATTGGATTAGACCCAATTTTAAAACAATTAAAATGTAATAATTGTCTCGTTCTAATTTGAGCTCACAGTCAAATCTGAGGAAACTTTCTTAACATCACAATGATCTCTCACTCGAAGAATGATCATTGACGTAGCTATCATGAAAGTCATCTTTGCTTGGCACCACTTTAACTTATACATGGAGGTTGATGAAGGCTTTGTAGTCCTTAGACCATGAGTGGCACCACTTTAATCATAATCAATCAACACAACCAATGAATTGTCATTATACCTATGCTTGAGCTAAACTTTTGTTGTCCCTTGGTAATTCCCATTGGAGAGAATATTCCCGCAATGCTCCATAAGATTGGCTTTCATGTGTCATAAATTAGTAATGCAAGGAAGAACAATACTTGTGTTTCAATCTTGTCATCCTTTGAGATTGTCATGGACTTCGGGCCAAAATATCTTTATTATGCATGACAGCATGCGCCATTTGAGATTTGTTATATGCCATGTCTTTTCCTTATTTGTGTTATTAAATATGATGTAAGTAATTATGGTGCATGTAAGTTTGGTGTAAGTAATTATGGTGCATGTAAGTTTGGAGTTGGCCCGAGAATAGGGACCATAATCTAAAAGAGCCAACTTGTATTTTTTTTATTTAAAGGCCTCCTAAACTAGTAAAATGGTATACATGAATTGAAACTTCTTGTCTTTCTTATGAAATTGTGGTAGCAATCTTTCTCTGATAATATCCCTCTTAAGCAGTTATGTTCCAGCTCCGTAGTATCTCCTCTTTATCTTCAATGTCATCTCCGTCTCCAACCAATTCTCTAAGAATGTACTAGCCCGTAACAACTTGGTATCAGAGCCATCTAATAACGTCGTTGTGCCCGCAGCTGCACGTGTTTCATATGTCCTCTCTCCATGTGAATCTGATGAATCCATCCTCATGCACCAAGGTCTCAAAGTCCATCTTCTATGGACCATCCTCCAACAATTCACAGTGTATCCCTGCCTTGACCTGTGGATTCCACACACTTGTTGATCTTTACTTGCACTGATCTTCACATGCATAACCATAGTCAATATTTCCATGTTCTCACAACTTACAAACACAGCGATCATGTAGCGCGCCCTTCCAATCAACCTATTCTAGAACATAGTTGTTCCCACTTCATCATTGACTCAGCATCAATACCTTTCTCTACGTCGACGAAGCAACAAATTGTAAACCGCGGGTTCAATTCAATTATGTATGTTAATACAAAAGAGTATGCTGACCAAGGCACTGAAGAATTCGGAGCCGGGGATGCGTGTACGACGATCCGAGGTGGAATCAGAGGCGTGGAGATAGCGGAGGTGGCTGTCCTTGGCAGTGGAAGATGAAATCGGACCGGAAATGGATAGATCCGACCACGTAGGTATATATCCGGGCGGGTAATGGTAGATCCGACAATATGGGGTCGAATCCAGGCTGAAAAATTCCAGATCTTGCCTGATAAGGGAGGGGAAGGGCTATCGGAGGTGGTTCCACGAGAGGGTGGCTGTGGGGAGGAGAAACCAACTGCTGGAATTAAGGCCGGCTGCTGTTGGCGGTGCAGGGAGGGCTGGTGGTGACCGCTGAAGTAAGAGGGAGCAGAGCAAAGAGAGGGGAAGCGTGAGGGGGCGGCGGCCTATATAGAAGATGTAGCGGTCGGCGGCTGGATGGCTACAGTAAGGGGGGGACTATAGCGAGGAATAGTAAATTTCATTAAATAGTGAAATGAAGAACAGAAATTAGACTATTGGGGGCTGGATTTGGGGGCTGGATTTGGGGGTTGGATTTGGGGGCTGTGGAGGCTGAGGGAGGGGCGTGGGAGGGGGGAGAACGGGCCTATGGTTAGGGAAAACCTTGGGGAGGGAGATGCGCACCTAGGAGTCATCACATAGAGTTCCACGGAGTCGGCACCGCGGCGGGATAGCAGGAATCCGGAAATAATTTCTTCAAATTCTGCAATAGACTCCATCAGCCCACTACTTATATATTTATAATAAAATAAAGGCTAGGGCATCCCACCTTCAACAGCTATGAAGGGTGGGAGGTGGGATCACCCAAATACATCAAAATACAATGCAAACTAATGAAGTAATATATCAAATCGATTTGAAACGCGAATCCAGACACATATGCGGAGTTCGATCGTCGATCTGGGCATGTCATATATGGAAAGTCGCCAATTGGCCCCAAACAGGCCCAAAACTCGTCATCCACTATAATTCCTCGTTTATGCTCCGCATCAATCTCCCTGGCTTGAAAGAATTCATCTCCCGATGAATAGGGATCGGAATTCCCTCGATGCATACCAGGTAAAACTCGAAGAGCTCCACCAGAGGTCGCCCAAGTGTCGTTGCTGGAAAAGTGTCCTCGCCAATCAACTTCACCTGACTGAAAAAGTTGTCATCTCCGGTGAATGGAGATGGTCGTACTGAAGTCAAAATCAAAGGGCGAATTGATCAAGCTCTGCTGCAAGTATACAGGTGTCATCAATATATGTAGTAGGATTGTACTGGCGGAGTCTGGTCTCCGTGATGCTCTCAACGCTCAACTCACGAGTGATAGATCCCAGTGCGATTGGCAACGCCGTAGCTAGAACCAAAGAAGACGAGTCCCCAGGTGGGTGGGTGTCAGAAGTGGGTGAGTAGTGGTAGGCATCAGACGTTGGTGGGCTATGAGGGTGGTAAGGCAATGAGAGTGGAGGTGTGGGCGGTTGGAAGTCCTCACTGCTTGGGTCCACATACTCGCGTGACTCGTAGTATGGCGTCAGATTTTCAACATTAAATATCGGGTGGATACCCATACTTGCAGGGATATCAAGATCGTAGATGTTTGCTTTGATCTGTCTCATGATTATATAGAGATCCATGTTGGAAACGTGTATGGGCTCCCGCTCAATCCCAACTCCACTAACAACTTCACTTGACACCACAACTCAACACCCAAACCGAGACCGCCGCCTCAAACCGCGCGACCTCCCTCCTATTAGGCGAGTACCACCTCGCGCGAGCGAGCTCCCCCTTCCCCGCGCGAACACAACCCAGCGAGGTCGCCCTCAACACCTTGCGCCTAGACCACCAGGCACGACTGCACCCCACTCAATGCTGCTACTCGCTTGGCGAGTTCCTCCTGCGCGAGCTGCTCCTGCGCGAACTCCTCCTGCGAGAGCTACTACTGCGCGAGTCGCACAAACCGCGAATTCCCTCTCGCTGCGAGCTCGCCAAACCGCACGGCTTCAACTTCTAACCGCCCGGACAGAAAAGACACACCAGCGCTGCGGCGCTTCCCTCTCTCTCTCTAAACAGGAACAAGGACACAAATTATATCAACTTAATAATTTTAATATCATTTGTTTGGGAGTTTATCTCTCTATTCATTTTTTAATGTAATATGAGTTATTAGCAATCATAAAAGGAACTACAAAGGGCCTGTATATAGGCAAAAGAAAACAAGCAAAACCTCTCTCCTAATAAATACAACTTCTCACCTAACCCATTAAATACAACTTTCTTTCCCATATATTAAATAATTATAACTAAAATATTATAACTCCAAAAGTAGTGGGGCCCGGTCAAACATGTCAACTCCAACAAAACTCCCCCTCAAACTTGGCAGCACATGCCGAGTTTGCCTTTGAGTCTCTCGAACGTCTCCACCTTCAACGCTTTTGTAAAGATGTCCGCAATTTGCTCTCCGGTCGGGCAATATACAACTTCCACTGTCTTCAGCTCCACCTGCTCGCGGAGGAAGTGGTACCTTGTTTCTATGTGTTTGCTCCTTCCATGCAGCACCGGGTTCTTCGCGAGCTGGATGGCTGATATGTTGTCCACAAACATGGTCATAGGCCCATCCACTTCATGATGCAACTCCTGCAGGAGATTCCTTAGCCAAATAGCCTGGCAGGTACAGGCCGCCGCTGCGATGTACTCTGATTCACAAGATGATAGGGCGATCGTTGACTGCTTCTTCGAACTCCATGAGAACACTCCTGTTGCCATATTGAAAGCGTACCCGGAAGTGCTCTTCCGGTCATTCACATCTCCACCATAATCACTGTCTGAGTATCCCACCAGCTTCAGCTCCTCGCCCGAAGAGTACCTCAGTCCATGACCTCTTGTCCTGTTTATGTATCTCAGGATCCTCTTTGCGGCTGTGAAGTGATCCTCCTTTGGTACCTCCATGTGTCTGCTCACCACCCCGACTGCATACATGATGTCCGGTCGGGTGAAGGTTAGGTAACGTAGACTCCCCACCAAGCTTTTGAATAAAGTGGAGTCTACCGCTCCTTCCTTCGATTCCTTGCTCAACTTCAGGCCTGGGTCGGCAGGAGTAGAGATAGGCTTGTTGTTCTTCATCCTAAACTTCTTCAGGATCTCCTCCGCATACTTCTTTTGTGAGATGAAGATCCCGTCTTCACTCTGCTTTACCTCCACCCCCAAAAAATAATTGAGCTCTCCCAGGTCCGTCATCTCGAACTCCTTCTTCATCATTCTCTTGAACTCCTTGTACATCGAAGGGTTGTTGTCTGTGAAGATCATATCGTCCACGTATAGACATACGATCATCATGTCGCCATTCTTCTCAACCTTCGTGTAGAGGGCATATTCATGAGGGTTCTTCTTGTAGCCATGCTTCTGCAAGTAAGCATCTATTCTCCCATTCCAGGCTCGAGCTCCTTGCTTCAGCCCGTACAAAGCCTTGTCCAGCTTGCAGACTTTTCTCTCCTGCCCCTTCACCACATAACCTGGAGGCTGCTCGATGTACACATCCTCCTCCAGGTAGCCATTCAAGTAGGCAGATACCACATCCATCTGCATGATCTTCCATCCATGATGAGCAGCCAGAGCGATGATCAACCGGATAGTGTCTATCCGCACCACTGGGGCGAAGACTTCACCATAGTCCACTCCTTGGACTTGTCGGTAGCCCTTTACGACTAGCCGCGCCTTGTGCTTCTCCACGCCCCCATCTTTGTTCCTTCTTCACCTTATAGACCCATTTTACCCCGAGGGGTTTGTGGCCTGCAGGAGGATCCACCAGCTTCCAGGTGTCGTTCTTCTTGATGGAGGCGATCTCCACATCCATCGCCTTTCTCCAAATTTTTTCTTTGGCGGCTTCTTCATAAGAGCACGGCTCAACATCTGCAAATAAACAGTATAAAGAAAAATTGTTAAGTACCAGCGCCGTCTCCTCATAGATATCATCCAACCTCCTCATCCGAGGTTGAGGACGGTTATCTTTACTTCCACTGGTGCTAGCTCCACCTGAGCTGCCACCACTTGTACTTGCTCCACTTGAGTAAGGGGTGAGAGCTCCCCCTGAACCTCTGCTAGGTGGTGATGGTGGCTCAACTCCACCCATCTCGGCTTCAGCCTCTTCTCCACCTTCCTCCTCATCATCCTCGTAGAACATCCACTTGATGCCTCTCGTTGCTTCATCCCAGCTCCAGCTGCTTCCTTCTTCAAACACCACATCCCTTGAGATGATGGCCTTCTCCGTCACCGGGTTATACAACTTGTAAGCATTGCTCGCAGGAGCGTAGCCTACAAAGATACACTTCTCGCTCCGGTCATCCAGCTTCTTCCTCCTCTGGTCCGGGACGTGGGCATAAGCCACACACCCGAAAACCCTTAGGTGCTTCACACTGGGCTTCCACCCACTCCAAGCTTCAAATGGAGTCTTGAACTTCACACTCTTAGTTGGACAACGGTTCAGCACGTACACTGCTACCTGCACCGCTTCCGCCCAGAACTTCTTCGGCAACCCCTTGCCCTTCACCATACTCCTCGCCATATTCATGATGGTAAGGTTCTTCCTCTCTGCCACGCCATTCTGCTGAGGCGAGTATGCCGCCGTCAGCTGATGAGAGATCCCCCATTGCTTACAGTACTCGTCAAACAGCCTAGAGGTGTACTCCCCACCCCTATCCGTTCTGAGCACCTTCAGCGGTTGACTACTCTCCTTCTCAGCCATCGCCTGGAACTCCTTGAACTTGTCAAGTGCCTCAGCCTTCTCCCTTAAGAAATAAACCCAACACTTCCTGCTGAAGTCGTCAGTGAAGGTAATGTAGTACTTGCTTCCACCTATTGAAGTAGTCTCAAACGGGCCAGCGATGTCCGAGTGAACTAACTCCAGCGGCCTTGTTGCTCTCCGGGACTTGCCACCCTCAAAAGTTTCTCTCCTCTGCTTCCCCTTCGTGCATGCCTCACAGACCTCCGGTGGAGGCGAGATCGTAGGCAATCCTTCCACCATCTTGGAGTGGGATAGGAGCTTCAACCCAGTGAACCCCAGATGACCCATCCTGTGGTGCCACAACCATGCTTCCTCTTCTTCTTCGGTCCTTGCGAGACACGCCGTCTCCTTGACATCCATCCTCAGTGTAAAGAGACGATTCGTCGTCATCTTCACCCTCACTACTTCCTTCCCTTCTTGATCTTTCATAGCTAAGGTGTCATCCCGCAACAAAACACGGTAGCCCTTCTCCACCAACTGCCCAAGGCTTAGGATGTTACTCCTCAAGCCCTGTACATAGAAGACATCATTGAGATGTACCTTCCTACCATTCATAGTGACTGCAATCACTCCTCTGCCTTCCACTGAGATCTTTGAAGCGTCGCCGAAACTGACCTCACCGCCATTTGGTTCAAGGTTAGTAAACAGCTCCTTCTCTCCGCACATATGGTTACTTGCTCCCGTGTCCAAGTACCATACTCCGTTCCTCTCACCTCCAGCCCCTTGGACGGTTAGGAACATCATCGGGTCGTCTCCCGTGTTACTAGCTTCTGCATAATGGTTGGCTTCTCCTCCCTTCCTTGGAGCCCAACAGTCGTAGCTCATATGTCCAAACTTGTTACAGTTGTAACATTGAATTTGGGACATATCGCCTCTTCCTCTTCCTTGACCTCTTCCCTGGTTTCTTCCTTGTCCTCTGTCTTGGCCTCTCCCTTGGCCTCTTCCTCTTCCTCCATCGTGTCTCCAACCCTGAGGTTGCTCTGCCTCCTTCTGGTTATACTGATTTCTCCCGAAATCTCTTCCACCTCTTCCTCCTCTACCTCGTCCTTGGTAGCCTCGGCCGCGCTGGCCTCCTCTTCCTGAGCTCTCTCCAAAGTTAAGCTGAGTCTGGAGTGCTTTTCCCAAGCCACTCGACTCCTCATCATCCTGCAGCATGCGGTACTCGTGGGCTTGCAGCGAGCCAACAAGTTCATCTACCGCCATCTCATTGAGGTCCTTCGACTCCTCAATTGCTACTACCACATGTCTGAATTTCTTGGACATAGATCGCAGGAGCTTCTCCATGAAGCTTACATCGTCAGTCACCTCTCCATTCCTCTTCATCTCATTCGTGAGCGTCCGCAGACGGGTCACATAGTCACCAACCTTCTTTGAACCCTGCATCTTCATTACTTCATACTGAGCTCGAAGGGACTGCAGCTTCACCTTCTTTGCCTTATCGACTCCCTGCATGGAGCGTTGCAAAATCTCTCATGCCTCCTTTGATGTCTCTGCATCTGAGATCTTCTCGAAGGTCGCCTCATCCACACCTTGGTAAAGTAAGAAGAGAGCCTTCTTATCCCTCTTCTTAGACTCCCTCAAAGCCGTCCGCTGAGCGTTAGTCAATGCCGCTTCTGCTTCGGCAGTAAACTTCTCAACGCCGTCCTCTACTACCTCTCATAGCTCCTTCGAGGCAAGCAACACCTTCATCTGAATACTCCAATTTCCATAATTGGTCTTCGTCAATTTTGGGACTTGCCCTGGCATGGCACCTCCCATCTCCATCTCTCCTTAGCACTTGACCTTTTGAGCAAACTTCCAGGGGACGAACCTCGCTTTGATACCACTTGTTGGAAACGTGTATGGGCTCCCGCTCAATCCCAACTCCACTAACAACTTCACTTGACACCACAACTCAACACCCAAACCGAGACCGCCGCCTCAAACCGCGCGACCTCCCTCCTATTAGGCGAGTACCACCTCGCGCGAGCGAGCTCCCCCTTCCACGCGCGAACACAACCCAGCGAGGTCGCCCTCAACACCTTGCGCCTAGACCACCAGGCGAGACTGCACCCCACTCGCTGCTGCTACTCGCTTGGCGAGTTCCTCGTGCGCGAGCTGCTCTTGCGCGAGCTCCTCCTGCGAGAGCTACTACTGCGCGAGTCGCACAAACCGCGAATTCCCTCTCGCTGCGAGCTCGCCAAACCGCACGGCTTCAACTTCTAACCGCACGGACAGAAAAGACACACCAGCGCTGCGGCGCTTCCCTCTCTCTCTCTAAACAGGAACAAGGAGTTTGAGAGTTTATCTCTCTATTCATCAATCATAAAAGGAACTACAAAGGGCCTTTATATAGGCAAAAGAAAACAAGCAAAATCTCTCTCCTAATAAATACAACTTCTCACCTAACCCATTAAATACAACTCTATTTCCCATATATTAAATAATTATAACTAAAATATTATAACTCCAAAAGTAGTGGGGCCCGGTCAAACATGTCAACTCCAACAATCCATTCGTCTAACGCTCAAGCTTTTAACAAGCCTCGCACGGAGCCTCACAATGCAGATTTGCACCATCACCTGCTCGCTTTTATGAAGTACATACTCTTGTCAGTGAACATCCGCATGTGATTTACAAAATTTATTATCATGATGGATTTTTTGTCGGACCGACTCATGACACGCATACAAACGATGAATAGACAACACAACAGACTCATGCAAATGATGACGAAACGATTCAACAGATTCATGCAAATGATGCAAATGAAACAGATAGACACTACACGCTTTCTACGGGAAAATCTAGCAATGATCATGGTGTCTCTAAAATATGGTGGCCGATCAGGTGGCTTTTTTGGTGGGGTGTAGAAAAACTCATGTCGTGTGTGACGAGTGTTCAGATGATCGCGTGAGATAGCTATACTCAAATACGATCTCGTAAAGATCCAAGTGTCTCTCAGGGAACGTGACACATCAGGGGGATCACCAGGGGGCTCGCCAGGGGTGTGTATGAAAAGTCATCATGAATGTGAAGATCGCCTAAGTGAAAATCGTGTACACTGACTAGAAGACGTGGCTCTCGAGTGTGGTGCGTGTCCCCGAAAAGAAGGAGCTTGTCTGGTAGATCAGCAGGTGGTGCGTCCCAAACTCGTTGAGGGTGTGATGTATCGCCAGATAGAATCCCAAAACATCAGGAGTATGCTCAAGTGTACTCAAGGTAGGCCTTGCATATGTTATACTCCACTCAAGATCAATTCTTTGGGGCAAGGTTATAGATGATAGCAAAAGCACTGTCAATAACTCAAAACTCGTAAACAAGCGGCTCACCTGAATCGCATCCTCACCAGAATGTAGCGGCTCATCAAGAAGCTCAATAGGAGGGGTCGTTATAAAACTCATCACTAGGGTCATGATCCTCCATGTGAGTACCATCGTGAGGGGTAGTGTCCCGATGAATGGGTAACATAGCCACTACGAGATCAACACCTGGCTCAGGGCTCTCAGTCGTGATGTGACTCAGGCAATGACAATGGGAGAGTGTCATAGTCCTACACTCAAGAATGGGTCTGTGGGTGTGGTGTCAAGAATTGGGTTTATGGTTGGGGTGTCAACTAACCCGGTGCATGGCAGAAGAAGAGGCGTGGGTGAGGGACACAATATTGCAGACTCAATAGGTCGCTCAGGCTCACTCTCAGTCGGAGTCACTAGAGAAGCATTAGAAACAAAAAATAGGTCACTCGCTGGGCTAAACACCTCACTGGGGTGAAGCAATCCGCATCAGGTATCACTTCAGTCATGTCTGAAGGAACAATGATAGGCAAAGTGGTGTCCTCGGTGTGGGAGGAGCTCGTACTGCGGTGGTCAAGGTGAGGGTCCAACCGACTAGCTCTAGAGTATCTCATAGATTGTTCGTAACGAAGGGCAAGCTGATACATCTGCTCTAGGGACTTCGAGCTATGATAAAACACCCTAGTACGTATGTCAGATCGAAGTCTAGACTGAAATCAAGAAATGGTCATGGTTGTGTCCTCACGGATATCACTCATCGTCATTAACTCATCAAAACGGTCCTTGTACTCAGCGACAGACATGAATCATTGTTGAAGAGAAAATAATTGGTCGAACAAGCGACACTGATACGACGAAGGCAGATACCTCTGACACAATGTACGTTTCATGTCCACCCAACTGGTGATGCGATGTAGACGGTCTCGCGCGCGGGTCCTCTCAACGCTAGACCAATATGCCCTCGTCTGATCTAAAAGTCTAAGTTTCGCAAACTTGACGCGGCGTTCACCGAATATCTCAAAATGATCAAGATAATACTCAATATCCACGAGTCAATAACTGAAAGACTTGGGACTCGATTAGTCATCAAAGGAAGGGGCAACAGTACGAAACTGACTCTCAAGATCTCGCTCAAAGCGATGATCCTCATAATAATCATCACTAAGGTAACCAAGTCATGTCAAAGGATCAACATGATCTGTTTGCGTGTACGAATAAAAACGACAACAATCATCATATTGATCGTCTCTAGCATAGTGGGGTCGTGTCGGTGGGTCAACACGGTCTCTGAAAGTGGTGTGTCACGATCGCAAATAATCATCGTAGTGTTGTGAGGGTCATCCACTGCAAGTCCTCGTCTATGCTCCGCATCATCTTCTTAGTGCATTCTTACTACCTTATTTCATTCTTAGTTCATTTTAGTTCAGTATTCGTTCCTTCTTAGTTGAGTTTTTCTTCCTACAAAGTTTCTTCTTAGCTTCTATTTAGTTTATTCTTGTTCAATTTTAGTAAAAATTTTATTCATTCTTAATTTATTCTTAATCCATTATTTGTTCATTCTTAGTACCTTTTTAGTTCATTCTTAGGCCATTTATAATTCATTCATAGTTTATTTTTAATTCATTCTTAGGCCATTTATAATTCATTCATAGTTTATTTTTAATTCATTCTTAATTCATTTTCCGATCATTCATTGTTCAAATGTAGTTCCTTCTTAGAAAATTCTTATTTCTTGTAAGTGCAATCTTAGATCACTATTTTACCATTCTTATGTCACTCTTGGTTCATTCTTGTTTTTTTCATACTTCATTCTTAATTCATTCTCAGTTCATTCTTACTTTATTTTTAGTTTTTTTAATCCTTCCTAATTTAATAATTGATTCCTTCTTTGCTAATTATTAGTTCACACAAAAAGGGGGAGTGTCGTGGTGCACCCTCACCATAGGGAAATGCAACAACTCTCGTGACACTCTGAGCACGCCATCCACATTTGTTCCTAGGGACTAGAGCTGGCCAATAATCCGCTCCTTTTCTCGTTCCTCTCACAACATGGGGGAATCCACAAACCAAATAAATCAGCTTATTGCCTTGTGAAAACTCTTGTCGCGACTCAGACAGGAGCTAAAAATTGACACCAAGAAGCTCTTGTTGCCATTAAGACTAGGCTCGATAGCCTCGCACTAGTCCTTTAAGCCATTACAGTTCCAACATAGGACCAAGCCAGTAACAGGCAAGGACCTCCGCCACCCTTCTTTTGTATGATAGGAAACTGACACCGTTTCTCGTTAGTTGATACACTAAGTTGGAATTTCCAACCTACGACGGGAAAACAGATCCGTTGGGACGACTCACCCGGTGTGAGCACTTTTTAGCCGCCAAAAAACACCAATAGAATGTATCAATCTGCCGCCCCTCCACCTTCTCGATTCAGCTCAACTATGATTTGCTCGTTTGAAAGTTGAAAAACCAAGAATGACTTTAGATGACTTCAAAACGTTCGGCTACATGCGATTCAGTCCTCCAATTCAAATCAATCCCCCTCAGTGCACTTCCACCTTATGACAAACATGTTATGTGGATGCATATTTGGAACTATTTCACATTCTCTATCTCTTGTTATGAAACACCCAAAGCACCAAGTCACAATTTTTAAACTACTCGTTCTCACCGCTACTGCTTAATTACAACATTAAATTAGAGAGTGAGAGAGAGAGAAACATGAAATGCACCTCCACAACGGTACGCTAGGGGGAAGGAGAAAGCTGGGAGCTGAAGGCTACTGAGGTCTAGGCAAGCATAGAAAGTGAGAGGGCCGCTGAGCGGGAAGACCAGACTTACCCGCCGCGGAAAATACCACTTGCGGCGGGAAATTTATTGGATGAGGAAAATTGCAACTACGACGGAAAGAAAAGGGAGCTCGCGGCAAACAGGAAACCGTTGAGGCTAGCTTGGGGGGTTCGAATCAGCGTGCCTTAGAGGTATCGTTCCCCCCTACTTATAGGCTAGGGGGTTTGGCCAAACAGGCAGAGCTTAAAATTACAGGTTGCCCGGAGTACAGGAGAACTGGGCAAAGGTAAGGCGATACATGGTGAGCAGATAAAAGAAAAAGATTTGATCACGCAGTAGGGCGGTCAGCCTTGAGTCTGGGTCTGCTCTCCCTTGAACTCTGTTGTTGGACGAGCTCGACGGTCAGTGTGATCCGTATGAGTATGACCGCCCAGATTGCCCTCAGAGAAAATATGATCGCGGAATTCCGGGTAAACAAGAGGTGATATATTTTGAAAGTCCAAATGAATGCTTTTCTCGAAAAGAAATGGTAGAAATATGGCAACATCCAAGGTATTCTTGCGGAAATGGAATGAGCCATGTTTGAGAACCTACGACAATGATAGAATCATATGTTCATTGTGTGTTATAACTGTAAAGCCCCGGCCCAAACCAGTGACCCCAACACATCGTCACGGCTCTGATTGGTCGCAGCTCTAATTCCAATGGCGAAGTGTTGAGGCTGGGGCTTGAAACCCAAACCTCCTGGATAAGGGAGCTCTAAACTGGTCCTCATCACCAACTAAGTCTCAATTTAGGATTGGACTAGTTTAGAGCTCAGTTGGTGATGAGTACTAGTTTAGAACTCCCTTATCCAGAAGGTCTGAGGTTCAAGCCCCAGTCTGAACAACCCATCATTGTAATTAGTAGTTGCGGTCAATCAGATCCGTGGAGATGGGTTGGGGTCACTAGTCTGCAGAACAGTAGCGCACCCACAGTAGACTGGGGCATTACAGTAACATCAAAAAAAATTCATAAATACATTTTGTCATGGTGCATCCAGAACAAGGAGAGA
Organism: Platanthera guangdongensis; assembly: GCA_039583875.1. Classification (NCBI taxonomy): domain Eukaryota; kingdom Viridiplantae; phylum Streptophyta; class Magnoliopsida; order Asparagales; family Orchidaceae; genus Platanthera; species Platanthera guangdongensis. The sequence continues at coordinate 136,154,023 of CM077165.1, forward strand.
GGGTATTTTATAATTGCTTGTTATTGATTTGGCGGATCATACATTTCTATACTAAAATACATTGTTGTTTGCATACTCTCCCTAATGAAATTTCCCCTTCTTCAAGCACTCAAAGATAAGAGTGAATATATAGCGGACATCTAGGATGGTAAAACTATAGAAGGTCGTAGCCAGTGAACTATGCGTCTTAGTTATGGATATAAATTGAGGCCAAGTGTGGATTTTTTTCTTCATTCATATTGTATATTATTATGTCGTGGACTATAAGGTCATTCTCATCTCCTAGAGTTGAGGACCCGTTTTGAAGCATTCGAGACTACTGAGTGGCTCTTGTGGCATCATTTTCTTCAACGTTGACAAAAGGTGCAACATGCATATATTATATATTACATTAAATGAAAAAAATGATTAAAAGATGGATTAAATTTGGAAATAGAGCCACTTCTCAGTTACTAGATCAGAAGTAGTGCCCCATAATTACCATTTAACTTAGCTTTGTTCTTCATGTTCCTAATTTTCATTTCAATTTAGCTTCAGTTAGCAGTATTACCCACGATTATAAATTTTCGCTAATTTTTCACATTTTTCCTTTGTGATAGAAGATTTTCAGACAAAGAGTATCATTGGCATAGGCTAATTGGAGAACGTGACTTAAATACTAAATATATATCCTATTCTCGCATATTGTGGATTGTCATCAATGTCTAGGATATGCCCCTTTCCTACCTTCAACGCACTCCTCGACCTTCAGTATTCAAAGCTTAATTGTGAGTCTTGTATTTATAGGCAGTGTTATGGATATCATCCGACATGGCCGACATAAAGGTTTTATGGACAAAATGACACGTTTTTGATATTTTTTTTGCAAAATATCATTTTGAAAAATATCCACGGATATGTCAACCTTTAGTCCATAAATTCATTGATATATCGTCTAATATATCCCGAAATTTTATCGATTGGTTTTTTCGATTTATTTTAATTAGTGTTTATAGTTTAGTGCACAATAAACCAAAATTATTTTATTTTTTAGGATGTTTTTTCCTTCTTATGGCTTTCTTTCTTACTCAAGTCCATCATCGACTTCAATTATGCATGGTCTTTGAATTATGGACAAAAGGTTCTTTATCTTCCATTGTCATCGACAACTTCCCGACATTCTGTCTCATCTTATTTTATTTCACGCGTTATAACATTATTATTTGTGTAACACAAAATATTTATATTAGTTTCTTAATTTTAGGAGTTCAATAAATATCTAATTATTAATATATTAATATATATAAATAAAAAATGATTAAATTTATAAATAATTACACATATAAATAATTAAATATTAAAACCCGATATATAAAATATCTCAGATATATCTCTCGACATATTAAAACTGACATGAAAAACCTAAACTGACGTGTCTCCGATATCCGATATCTACAACCTTGTTTATGGGAAGCAATAAAGCTCTGTTATCTTCCACATTTTTTAAAAGTGATGCTCATTTCTCTTTAGTGTATTTAGATATTTGGATCCTTAAAAAACTGCGAAGTTTATAACTTTTTATTATTTTATCACCACTATAGTTGGTAATTCCATGTTGACAAGGTTCCATCTTCTTTGTGATCGCACTAAGATTTAATTGTCTTGCACACCATTTTTGTAGAAACTCATATTTAGTTTTTTTACCATGGTTAAAGTTATTAGGACCGATAACACGCGAGAGTAGTCATAACTTTCATGAGATTTATATCTCATCAACATTATTCATCAAATTTCTTGCTCATAAACAAAATGGTGATGTTGTGATGCAGAGAAAAAGAACAATATTCTTCTAGAGGTAATCTAGACTCTTATATTCAAAATGATCGTTCCACGTCTTATTGATATTTTTTCACCACCCCTGCTGCATTATCAATCATCTGTCTTCCTCCATACTTGACTACATCTTGATATTCTATATTGTCTTTCCCTCGAATCCGTCCACCCTCTTCCTTCTTTTCTGACATCATTTTTTGGCATGCACATGTTATGCTCCTAACTTGAGTCCTCATGTGGATAAATTGGCACCTCACATGATGAAGTATGTCGATGTAGGATATTCTAATGCATATAAGTGTTATATGTGTTATTGCAAAGATACGCTTAAGGTCGTGACATTTTTTGATGTCAGCTTCCTTGATGATCAATTGTGTTGCTTGCGTCATCCACGCCACCTTATCCATAATGTCTCGTCCTTGTGTTCCTCATGTCGTTGCTCCTAATCATATCTGTAAGAGTCCACCTCTCCCTACAAATGATACTCTAACATTGTGCCCTCACCACCACAACTTACTTTAAATCTTTGTCCATAGTAGAGTATGTCATTTGAATCCTCGGCCTATTGATGTTACTTATGCATTAGAAGATCTTATCATTGTCATTCACAAGGGTACGTGTCCATGCATGTTGAATTTTTCTCATCACATTGGTTAGCTCCGCCACTTCACAAATTTATTTGTTCACTTTCTTCAATTACCACTCCTTCCTCTATTCAAGAGGCATCACAACATCTGAGGTAGCTAGTTGTAAGGGATGAAGAAATGTAGGCCTTATAGAAAATCTAACTTCAGAGTTGTTCCTTTGCCACTTGAACAATTTTGTGTAGGTTGTTGATGATTTTTCATTATAAAACATAAATCAAATGATTTTGTTGCGTGCTAAATGCGCGGCTCGTTGCTCGAAGGTTTACTCAATAACAAAGTATTGATTATGACCATTGTTGTCAGGATCGCGATCCAGATCATAGAATCTTACGATCCTACGATCCAGATTTTGTAAATCGATCCAGATTTTGTAAAGCGATCCTCGATCCAATCCTACCATCCAATCCGATCTAACCTCGAAACAATCTCATCTAGGATCTCGATCCTAACAACATTGATTATGACAAAATATTCTTACAGGTTGTTTGCTACCTAGTTGGGATTTCTAGGGTTCCATTCCAAAGTGAAGAAGCTAGAATTTCAAGAAAACACTTTCTTGCTAGGCTCTTAAACCTTCAATCATACAAGATAAAAACATGGAAATATAGTTTAAGCATATAAACCATACGATGGCATTATCGTTGCAAGGCCGAAACCCAAATATGTGAAATATAAATATGAAACGAGAATAAATGATGATGCCTAAGCCATGTCACTCATAGGTCCGGACTGCCTGGAATAGACCCGTCAAGTCTCTATTGTGGCCTCTCCATGTATTGCCATGTCATTGATATGCTCATTTGCAACCGCATGAATTGGAGTTTGAACTACTCTTGTTAGAAATTACTCATGAATGAATACCAAGTCTCGGTCGCTCACGATCGACCACAGGAACCAATGGATTCACACCACACTGTGGATGAAGGTATCGATGAGAAGAGGTGTTGTAAAAGGGTGACGAAGAAGTAGAAAGAAAGCATATTTGGATAGACTGTCCATCACCACTATGATGCAATCATTGTCGGCTACCGGAGGATCTTGGTAGGCAAGTAATGAGGTCAATCGTCGGGGCATCTTAAATCAAATCAGAGACAGGTAGCGGTTATAATAGACTTCCAGAAAGGTTGCCTCGTATTTGGTGCTCTGACAAATCAAACAAGCGGACAAAAAATCCTCCATTTTGCACAATATAACTTTCCAATAGGGGGCAGCGACCAGACAATAGTAAGTGCATAAAACGTCAATGTGACCCACGAAGGCGAGGGTATAAAATTCCTTCAAAAGCCTCAAAATGTAAGTTAAGGAAGAAGACAAGAACTAGCGGCACCTATGGTGGAGTAAGTCAGCGATGAGAGCATCTGAAGGTCACGTTGAAGGGTTGGCTATCACATTCTCCAAAATGGATCAGAGGCTCGAATCTACCTCCACATCCCTCTGAATGGTGCTAGCTTCCTGCAAAACCGGGTGGGAAATGTCCACCAAATTGGCAGACTCAGACTAACATGATAGAGCGTTGGCGGCTTTATTGGATTTGCGGGAGTGAAACTTGACTGCAAAGTCATAAGTCTGGAGTTTAGCTACCCAGACTTGTTTTGTGGAGTCAACATCTCTTGACTCAGGAGGTACCACGGACTATAATGATCTGTGAGCACTGTAAAATATTGATTCAATAAATACAATCGTAAATGCTAAACCGCCAAAACAAGTGCCATCAACTCATTTTGTAGGTCGGTTGGGAGCAAATGGTGGTGGAGGACCAACTATAAGTAGGCAGCCAGGAGAACAACACCAATGTCCGTTCTCTCCGTGTTGCACTAGGCCACGAAGGGCAAAGTGAATTCAGGCGTAGCGAGTGCAGATATTACCACGAGTGCCTATTGTGGGGTGGTGAAGGCCACTCCTACCTTCTTAGGCAAACAGAAACCCATTTCGTAGGTCTTGTGCAAAAGACCTATCAGTGGTATGGCCAGCCTGCATAGTCACGAATGAAATGACGATAGTAGCTTGTCATGCTGAGGAATCCCCGCACATCCCCCAAGGATCGTGGTGGCGTCCACCTTGTCTAGCTCATAGAAACACCCAGTGCTCAAATCATTTGGCTCGGATAGGAAACTTTGCGTTGAGCAAATGCAGTTATTGGGATTGACAGAGAGGTAATGCCATTGAAGGGTCTCCAATATTGTTGCATGATGGAGTAGATGATCCTGCCATGTGAGGTTGTAAACAAGTATTTCATCAAAAAATATGATGACATACTTACAGAGCACCAGACAGAAGATGTCATTCATAGTCAGTCGCTTGGAAGGTGACGAGGGTTTTGGTCAGCCTAAATGGCATAACTAGGAACTTATAGTAACAGTCATGAGTGTGAAATTCCACCTAGCAATGGCCTCTAAGATGATGCGGATCTGACGGTAGACGTTGTTGAGGTTTATCTTAGAGAAGTAGATGAGAGCTCATCCAGGAGCTCCTGAATTACCAGAATCGGATATGTATCTGCCACCGTAACCTTGATCAACTCTTTATAGTCGGCACAAACGCGTCAACAGTCATCCTTCTTGCGTACAAGTAATATCAGGCTAGAGAATGGGCTAACACTAGGCCGAATCGGGGTAAACATATGATCTTGTCCTTTTGAAATTGGCCATATCCGTATGGGCGAACAAAAATCGACTGCATACCCTCACGAAGCGGTATGCGGTGGTCTATCGTCCTGTGAGGAGAAAGTTCATGAGGCTCTGCAAACACTTAAGAGTACAACTCCATATGCTGTGTGAGCTATGGGGAAGGAGGTGCCAAAACGTCTGAAGTATTTCGCATGGGCTTAGAAACATGTCATAACAGTGAACATAAATTCACCACGCGATTCATCTGCAAGGTGCAGTGTGAGATCGACATAAGCTGGATGGAGGCATTCCTTATCATTGTGTGTGGTTGGCTGGCCCAGTCAAAAGTTATTCGCCTGCGGGCACAGTTATGGTTGACATCGCCTAAAATCTGCAACCACGTGACGCTCAAAATGATATCACCCCGTATAATGGAAAAATATAGACGTAGATTGAATTATAGTAGTTGGCCAACTGGAGGAACGAAAGGTGACAAAGTCCATGGGTCACAGAATGTCATCCATCCCCAAGTAAATGAAAAATCTAAAAGATGGCTCAGAAGATAACTATAGGCGCGATACAAACTCCTGGGAGATGAAGTTGTGACTAATCGCGACCGGATAGCCCTCAATTGAGCCCCGCGGCTTCATCGAGCGCAATCCCCTAATGTCGACCATAGAAAATGAGGTTCAGACGACAGAGGAATCATTCCTCAGTGTCTTGTAATATCCCAAATCTGATGAGGGCGGTTTGATGACGACGGAGAGTGTATTTGAGGCAGAGAGATCTGGAGAAAGACAACTCCTGAAAACCATCTAGGATGGCAAGCTTCTAAGTTAAAGGATGTGAATGAGTGAACCGAATCTCACATCGGGATTAGAAAAAAAATTGTTGGACTTAAGTAATAAATTTGAACCATAAATATCAGAGATGCCTTTTGGAAGCAGTGGAGATGTGTTTGAAACTTTATAATCAAACATGCACCAATAAGAATAATCTGAGAATGAGTGACCTTCTAGGAAGTACTCATAGGCCTCCTGTGAAAAGGAACAAAACCATATGGTTTAGCTTACTATAGGTTGGAATGAGCCAAAAAGAATAATACTTCCGATATCGTATGCATTGAGTCCTTACAAACCACTCCTGAAGGGTCCTCCGATGTCAGGGAGTCGAAATCTGTGGTAGTCATCTCGTCCTCCTCATCACCAAAAATGTCATGTAGCACCATCAAAGGACAATCATGAGTGGGGGACCACGACTTCTTGCATATGAAACACAGTGTTGTGAATGTCGGCGGACATGTCCGACATGTCGGGCGACATAAAGGTTTTGGGCAGAAAACGCGACGACGTCGACATTTTAAGTAAAAATGTTTTTTTGAAAATATCTTTGATATATCGGTCTTCAGGCCCGATATATCGGTCTTACCCGATAGATCGGCCAATATCTCGCAGATGATATATGACGAGTACAAAAAATATATATATTTCACTTCTGTTAAGCGTTCGAGCAATAATATTTTGTTTTGTGCCACATTTTGTGCATCTCGCCGAGCCAAGAGTTGACTTTTTTCCCGTCTCACTCTTATTTGGTACTCTTAATGTCATTTATTGTCATCAACGTTTTTGTGTAATTTATAAGCAAAGATTATATGTATATATGTTAATTGTATGATTTATAAACATACATCATGTGTTTATATGCTAGTTGTATGATTTATAAACATACATTATGTGTATTTATATTTATTATGTAATTTATAAAATTACATTATGTATATAATTGCACATATTTACAAAAATGTTTTTATATAATGAATAAATTTTAAATATTAAAATCCGACATTGTAAAATCTCGGATATATCCCCTGCAATCCGTCATACGAGATTTCAAACTCAAACGACATGAACCCGACATCCGACATCTGCAACCTTGATGAAACATATGTCTCTGCTTTGTAACTCATTGTACTCTTAATTAGAAAAATGGTACATAGCGAGAGGTCACAGCAGACGTGGAGGGAATGGTACTTTGGTGGGATGGTGGTGGCTTGCGGCAAAAGAAAGATCAGTGGATAGTTTCTTGGAAGTATGTGGATGAAAGGAGGGGGCCACGGTGGGTGTAGAAGGTGGAAGGAGAGAAATGAGGGTGATTGGAGGTCTTGATGATGAAGTTCGTCTTGACCAAGCGGGCCACCACCATGGCATCAAAATATCCACAAAATGGTGAGTGTGGATATGGGAGTAACTGTGAGGTTGCAACCCCTACATGAAGAATCTCAAGTAGTAGTTGGTGGTAAACTAGGGACATGGTTGACAAGTTTAGTAAACTCAATGATATCAATCATTGTTGTGTCACAGAGATCACATAAGATTTCCACAACGTTACTCGAATAGTAGTGGTTATAATGCTTGATTAAAGTTTACTCGCGGTCCAGCCATCTGAGGGTCGGAGCCATCGCATGCAATGTAAGTCAGAGCTCGTCCATACCCAACAGCATAGCTAAGAACTTTTATGTAACTATGTCTCTGTCGTGTGTTGAACACCAAAGAATTGCTCAGCAAAGCAATCCAAACCATGGAATTGAAATCCTTGAAATGTGGAATTTCGAGGGCACCGGGGATGTAGGCGGCTGAAAGATTGGCCATGTCGTGCTTTGCGTGTGGATTGGCTGGTCAGCATGAAACTCTCAGGCCTCGAGACGCAAGAGGAGATGGCTTGCATGGATGAGAGAGTGAAGGATTGCTCATCAAGGTGGCATTCCATGACATCCAAATGTGTATCGATCATCGGATGAGTAGTGGACATCCACAGTAAGGAGTAATAACAACGGAGAGGTCTACGACAAGCCATCGGACCGTCGAAATGACCTAGGATAGACGAGCACACAAGCCGCAGTGAGAGATTAGTGAGAGAGGGCGGGTCTGCCGATTGTGGAGACACGGGTGGTGAACTGTCTGTAAGCATTGGATGGCTCGATTAAGAGCAGAGGTATTACTCCTAGTATCCGGAGGTGCGTGCGGGCACCAGATCAGAAGAGACGAGCGAGACAGGTTAGAGCTTGTCGGCACTTGCAGAAAAGGAGGGGAATGCGGCAATCGGAGGACGTGAGGACTAAGAACCAAAGGCACAACAAATCTGGCAACGTATAGCAGGCAAAAAGGACGAAGGACGAGGTCCGATCAATCTTACCTAGAACGGACATCTAGGATTCCATTCCAAGGAGAAGAGGGAGGAAGATAGAATTCCAAGCAAACACTTTTTGGCTGGCCTTAAGCTCTCGAGATAAGGCCAAAAAAAAGATAAAACATAGAAAAATAGCTTAGGGTATATAAACTAATACAATGGTGATATCGTGATAAGGCCGAAATTCAAACATGTAATAAATGCTAAAATGAAGATAGTTGAAGATGCCTAAGTCGCGTCACTCATGGGTGCGTCCCCTGGATTAGACCTGACAAGTCCCTGTTGCAGCCTCTCCATCATGTATGCTTGTATCCATCTCTGTAACATTACCAAACTTAATAGAATTCAAGCTATTACTTTTTTATAATAGAAGTTGTATAACCTGATATCAAAAGAGTACATGTTGTAGCCACCAAGGTATAAGATTACGGAGGTGCCTCTTGTGTCATTTGTTGAATCAATGTATGACCTTATGCGGACTCTTTGAGCTTAGATCTAGAAGTTTAGCCAAGTGCTTCAAGCTAATTGAGTTGGTAGGGACCTCCTATCTCAAGAAGCATGTAGACAGAAATTGTCAGACGAAGGACATAGACCTTTATTGTTTTTAAGGATTTAAGTTGTTTGTTGTTGAATCAATGTATGACCTCAGGTAGACTCTTTGAGCTTATATCTAGAACTTTAGCCAAGTGCTTCAAGCTAATTGAGTCGGTAGGGACCTCCTATCTCAAGAAGCATGTATACAGAAATTGTCAGACGAAGGGCCTAGACCTTTATTATTATTAAGGATTTAAGTTGCTTCTTGTTGAATCAATGTATGACCTTAGACTGTCTTTTGAGCTTAGATCTAGAAGTTTAGCCAAGTGCTTCAAGCTAATTGAGTTGGAGGGACCTCCTATCTCAAGAAGCATGTAGACAGAAATTGTCAGACAAGGACCTAGACCTATATTCTTTTAAAGGATTTAAGCTGCTTCCTAGAGTGACTCCCTGTCATATCTTAAAGAAATTACTACATGTATCTTCCACAAGATGCTTCCTCGAGATCATTTAATTTGACGATGGAGTATCATTATCTACTCTATTGATTTTCTTCCAGGACAATTAAGTTGTCACCCATATCAAAACCCCCTTCTTTCATAAGAGAGCTAAGCACACCGATGTTGACTATGACTTCAACTTTGGAAAAGGTTAAGTTATATGAGTTCAACTCTTGTTTCATTTGCCAATCAATTGTAGATAATTCTCACAAAAGCTTTATCTTGCTCATTATATCTTTGTTTTCTCTACAAGCTTAGCGCATGCAAGTCTACTCCAACTTCTTCCAGGGAGTGCAATGAGTATTGTATCATTTATGAAAACTGAAGTAATCATTTCTGTTTCTTATTCTTTCTTAGTTAAAGGGGAGCCTCAGAGCGCCGGTTGAGGTGTTGTCATGTGACATTGAGGTCACGGGTTTGAGTCCTGGAAGCAGCCTCTTGCAAAACTGCAGGGTAAGGTTTGCCTACATTTCACCCTTGCGGTGGGGCCCTTTCTCAGGCCCTTGTTGTGTGGGGATGTTGTGTGCACCGGGCTGCCCTTTTATTTTGATCTTTAGTTTCACATTGCATGTGAGCATACGAGGCTCCCCTTGCATATTCACTTACTCGGCTCAACGAAAATTGATTTTTCCATAAATAACAACAAATTAGCCAAAATGCATTTACTAAATAAATAATGTGACATTGGGTAGAGATGTGTGAGCCTCTAAACAATGAGCCTTAGGTACAGTGTTAGAGAAATAAATCCCTCTAGGATGATGAATTTTGACAAAGGATGATCCGACAATAAATTATAACTAATAATAAAGGCAATACACCCGTGAGCCACGATGTTAGTAATGCTCTCAGAAGTCAAATGGCTTGTTGGTGGTCCCGAATAAGAGATCATTGTGGTGTCAGTGAAACCATAAGTGCCTTCCACTGGAGTGAGCGAGGCTTAGGAGTAAGGTGATGATGAGACTGAAGGTCTGTTTGGCGCAGCTCTGGCGGCTGGAAAATCTCTATTCCAGCCGCCAGAGCTGCTTTATATGTGTTTGGGACAGCTGCTTGTGAAGAGCTTTTCAAAAATCTGGAGCTGTTTTGCAGCTTTTCAGAAATCTCCTCCCCCCCAGCTTCTGCTCCTGCAAAATAGCTTTCTCTCTCATAGGTTTTGGAAATCTAATGGTTTCTTCAGTTGGAACATGCTTAGAGGCCGGACGGCCTTCCTCCGGCGATTCCGAGCCCCGGACGGCCTTCCTCCGGCGATTCCGAGCCGCCGACGTCCTTCCTCCGGCGATTCCGAGCGCACTTCTGCACAGAACACCCAAACACTCTGCAGCTTTTCAAAACTGCTCCCCAGAGATCTATTTTAAAACAGCTCTATCTGGACAGCAGCTTTTCAATCCGCCAGAGCTGTCCCAAACAGAGCCTGAGTTTAGAGAAGGTGAGGTTCGAGGGTGGGTTCAAGGTACGGGTTCCACATACTCGCGTGTTTCAAAATAAGATTTCAGGTCGTCAACTTGAATATGGGATGATACACATTCTCTTAGGGATGTCGAGCTCGACGGTGTTTGTTTTGATCCTTCTCGTGACTGTGTAGGAACTCATCCGCTTGATACTCAACTTTTTAGTAGGCCCCTTAGGGAACCTCGCACTATAAATTTAGACCATCACTTGCTCGCATTCGCGAAAAAAGTTGTTGACACTTGTGGCTATCTGCATATGTTTTATACATTTCATTATTATATACAATTTTGCGTCAAATTAACTCATGTAACTCATGCAGATGACGAACAAAGAACTTGGTACACGTGCAAATGACACACAAGAGACCGAATAAACACATTCAAATGTCGAACAAAAGAATCAACAGACATGTATAAATGGCAAATGAAGCACAACAGACACAGCACACTCTCTAGGTGAAGGCTCGAAACGAACTAAATGTCTTCAAAATTGGGTGGCCGTTAGGAGGCTATTTGGGTGGGGTGTTCAAGTATTCATCAAGTGTGGGCCGAACATCCAAATGATCATGTGTTTCTTTGGCACTCATGTACGAATCCATGAAGTGTCAAATGCCTCTCAAAAGATGTGACTCAGGAGGCTCATCAGGCAGTAAAACAACAACACTCAATCTTTTATCCCACTATACGGATCCTTTGTCATAATCTCACTAATACATAGGTACGTCATGTCTTTCCTTATAGTTTCATTCCAAGTATTTATCGGTCTACCCTTCCCTCGTTTAACATGTCTAGTGACTAGACTCTCACAACACCTAACAGGTGCCTCTAATGATCTCCTTTGTGCATGTCCAAACCATCTTAGTCGAGCTTCTAGCATCTTCTCTGCAATTGGTGCTACTCCTGTCTTATCCCTGATACATTCATTCAGAATTTTATCCAGTCTCGTGTGTCCACACATCCACCTAAGCATTCTCATCTCCGCAACTCCCATTTTTTCTCATGTACACAATTCACTGCCCAACAATCAAAACTATAGAGCATCGCTGGTCTAATTGCAGTATGATAAAACTTGCCTTTAAGTTTTAATGGTACTTTACAATCACATAAGATCTCTGACGCGTCTCTCCACTTCAACCAACCCGCTTGGATTCTATGTGTCACATCTTTATCAATACCTCCGTCTTTTTGAACTATTAATCCAAGATATTTAAAACACTCACAACGAGAAATAATCTTGATCATCCAACTTAATAACGAAGTCATCTGCCCTTCTTGCACTACTAAATTTAAGCTACATATACTCCGTCTTTGCCCTGCTCAACCTAAAACCCATCTTTTTTAAAGTGTCTCGCCAAGATTCAAATTTTGAGTTTACACCCTCGCGCGTCTCATCGACCAAAACGATATCATCTGCAAACAATAAATAGGCAGTATATGGAGCTTAGGGTGCAGTGTATAGGAAAATTCATCGGGAAAGCGTCGAACACCAAATGAATAGTCAAGACATTGAAAATAATTCTAAAGTGTGTCGAGTGTCTGCAAAAAGAAAAAACTCATTTGATGGGTCAACAGGTGGTGTGTCCAACAACTCATCAAAAGTGTGGGGTAACAAAGTAGGCTCTTGAAACAATGAGAGTATCCTCTAGTGTGTGTGTGAAGTAAACTTTACGAACTCAATGCTAAGCTCAAGGTCCCCACTCAATGGCAAAATTGGGAATGTGCTTGGAAGATACGTCAATGATCTAGTACTCATAAAAGAGTCGCTCACCTGAATCTCATCGTCATAAATAAGTGGTGGTTCATCCGAAGGTTCATCACAGAATTCATCAATGGTGGGATGATCCTCTAAATGAGTATCATCGATCGAGGTAATGTCCTCAGAAACAAGTGATAAAAACACTATGAGGTTAACACTAAGCTCTCGGATCTCAGTCGTGATAAAATTTATGAAAACAAGGGGGTAGAGTGGGAAGAACCTCTACACAAGAAAAGGTTTATGGATAAGAGTGTCCGGGAAAGGGTGTATGGCAGCGACACTAATTAGTCTTAGGATGGAAATAAGGAGGAATACCGCTTCTCTGGGCTCGCAAGATCGCTCATTCTATGTCAGTGCAATTAAGTCTGGATCAGACTCAATCTCATTATCAAGTGGCAAATCACTCATCGGACGACGAAAAATGAACCCCACTGGAGTGGGATAGCTCTGCATTAGCAGTACCATTTTTCGTGTCCAAGAAGGAACAAGTAGGCATAGGGGTGGTCTCATGTTCGGAAGGCTTCATGATGGGTCAATCATGGTGGGTCGATCAATAACCGCTCATGGTGGAGAGCGGCAAGGCTGGCAAAAGAGGAAAGAAAAAGGAGCGGCAAGGCTTGAAAACACAAAGAGAAGATAAGAATACAAAGGAACATGCCAAAGAATCGGCACTTTGGCTCGAAAACCTGGAATAGCCCCCCCTTTGCCTCTTCTAATTATAATAAAACATGATTAGTGCAACCATCTTGGACAGCTATGATTGGTTGTACATGATGGTTTGTCCGACCTCGCTAAATAAAACACTAAAAAATAAAACTAATACATGGAAATTATTGAAATGACGCTTTGAACGCACTGCGGATTCGGATCGTCCATCGGGCGATGTCAAATATGGCATGTGACCAATCGACCCCAAACATGCTTAAAAACTCGTGATCTACTGTCGCGTCGATCCCCATCACAAAGTCAATCACAAAGAAGAGTTTTGGGTTTTAGTATTTTTTTCTAACTAAGTGAACATATATTCAATATGACGGCAAGGAAAGAATATTTTGAGCATACCAGGCTGCCTCCACCAAAAAGATCATCTGGAGTTGATGTGCACATTATAATAAGATCAACATCAACAGCTGCAATTCCAGCCATATGAAGAGCTCCGCTTGCTGCCTCCAAAGCCAATCCGGTTAATGTCTCATCCCCTGTCATTATTTCGCTAACAAGATATTATCCAAGTGACAAACTAGCAAAATATTCCAGAACACCATAAAATTCCCTGCCATTTCAAATGAAATGGCATGCAGCAGAAGAGTTTTGATAACTAAATAAAGAAAATCAAGTTTCAGGAAACGGTGCTTTAAAATACTTTTCATAGTAAAATATCGGTGCTAGCATGCTTCTTATTTTTATCATATTAGAATTAGGAAGCAGAAAACACTTGAGATAATCAATTCACAAAAAGTTAGGTAAAGACCAAGATATCAAGAATTTTTGGAAGTTTTGGGCTTGAGTGCATATCAATGAAGGACATTGACTTTACTGAGGCCACTCAAGGACTTATTAGACCACAAAGAGATGTAACACATTGAAGGATGTACAATGCCATCTTCTTTTCTTTTTTTTGTTTTTTGGTACTTAAAAGTGAGTCACACAACAAGGCTAGTGCACTTTTTCATAAAGGAACTAATTACAGCCACGCTGCACAAAAATGTTGATCTCAGTGGCGCAATAATAGCTTCATTCATTAAAAAAACTTAAATGGGAAGATTATCATGAAATGATAAGTCAAAATATTTTACCTATAAGAACCCGTCTATTACGAATCCCTGTTCGAACATGAATCCATTCATCTGAAGTTTCAACAAATTGTGCAAGGTCATCATTAGATATTGTAGTCTTTGGCACAGCTGAGCCGCATCCGACAAGTTTAGAACCCATGCTGACGAGCCTGCCAAATGTTTGTCAAATTAAGAGGGTAAAAAAAATTGGACTATAAAAAAATATCAGATTATAGAACACATTTTTCTAAGTGTTCCAACCAGATACAAGAGAAAAACAAAGCTGAGTACAGTGGTAGAAATGATGTGTGTGAGCTGTGGAGTTGTGATTTAGTATTTCATCAAACATATTTTTATTATTAACTTAATAGTAAATGCTACTTCTAATACTAGTTAGTATTTCATCATACATATTTTTATTAACTTAGCATACCTTTACGAGTCATTTTTGCTTGATGATCACCGAATCAAATCTCATGGTACTCAATCATATGCCTTCTTATTAATCAGTAAACATCACTTTGGGTGTTTTTTTGTTCTCATAATTATTCACTAATTGTCTTAACACAAAAATTACTTATAGTGGGATAAAAGCCTGAGTATTATTGTTGTTGTGTCTTAAGTCTTAACACAAAAATCACTTTTAAAGTAGATCTTCCATGTAAGAAATCAAATTGATTTCCTGAGATTGAGTAATTTTTTAAGGCTATGCTCCACATTTCTCATGATGTACATAGGCATTAGTGAGATTATGACTAAAGATAGGGCACCGCAATGGCGACAAAGGATCCATATAGCCGACCCCACTATGGTGGATAAAGGCTTGAGTATTGTTGTTGTTGTTTATGCTCCAGATTTCTCATAGCTACATTATACATTGGATTCCTTTAAAAGTGACACTCTAGAACTTCTCCTTTGTTCTTAAATATCAACACCAAAATATTTATTCTATAACCAGTTTTCATTCTCATAGTCTACAAATCATTATAGATATCTCCTAGGGAAATAAAACGATATATTTATACATCCTCAAAGCTAACTCCACTTCGCATTGGTACTTACATTAACTATGTTTATAATAGATTCACCTTCTAGTGTACAAATCTTTAATCTTCTACTTTAAATTGGATATTGGTGGAACACTAATTTATGTTTGATATAATATTCAAGCATGTACATTGTGTTTTAAATATAGATTTTAACTATGTTGCATACTTATGTCTTAAAAATGATTGCTATTTGAATATGTTACTAATTTAGGTTTGATTACTCATTTACATTGTTGCTAATCTTTAGCCCAAATGACAAAGATTGAGGTTTGATGTTAGATTAACAATAAATCATAAAAATAGCAACAAAACAAACAAAATGAGACCAAATAGTATCTTCTGAAAAGAAAAAAATATATGACAAACGCACAGTACTTCTTGAACTTAATACCTAAATAAGGATCTCACCAGCTCTTGAATCGTTTCAAGAAATGTAATTAGAAAATAGAAAATTCAAATCACTTTCCTTCTTAGATTCAACTCTATTTTGCATGAGACTGGGCCGGAAAATGCAGGAATCTATAGACAACCACAACAAGCCAACTCTTCATATTAAGCATTTAGTTGAGTCAATGCTTCCTCACTGATCTCCCACTGGCATAAAGGATCCTACACAAACTAATAACTTCTATTGAAAGCATATTTCATGAGATTATAGTGCAACTGACATTTTAAGAACGTTAACTCTGATACATTATCAATTTTGTTTATTATTGTTTGTTTTCCACTAAGTATACACTAAGCAGTTCAATATGGAGTAATGTGGACTCTCTTCAAGGCCTTCATAATTCTCTCAAGCAAGTCTACTTTCGATGCATGAGACTCGCGGTATCCTTCTTCAGAGATTGCTCAATTGATGTGCTTGAATAACAATGGAGAGTATCTGAAGCAGATTGACTTCAGTTTTAAACATTCTCACTTTTTTTGCAGATGAATCCATGATAATGCAATTTATCTTATGCCAATTCAAAACCAAAAACAGCACGACATCATTTGATACAATTAAGGGATATGACATCTTTCAAATGAAAACAAACAATTGAAAAACAGAAAGATCTTGAAAACCGGAACAACCTCCATTGACCACAGCCTGATCCCCTGACAAAGCAAATTTAAACACACGGGCCTTTCTCTTCAGGCATAATCAGCACCATTCTCGTTCTAAAGGGGGCACCTTACACATTAAAATCAGTACCTCGATTTCTGGAGCTTTGACGAAGATGTGGCTCCGAGCACGCTATCATCAACACATCGTTCCAGGGCGCAACAACGGAGCGCGTTCCGCATCGGATTCCTCTCCGGCAAGTAAACCCCCGGTCTAGAAACGCTGCACGGAGCAAGATTTCCCCGACGGATGCATGGGATCTGCGGGGATACGAGCCCGAGTGAAGCCGCCATTACACTCGGAGAAAGATTTGTAGAGGGAGGCGTAGGAAATCTCGGGAGGATCTCAGGTAGGCGGAGGGTGATGGAGAGGGAAAAGGAGAGAGCATTGAGATCGGTCGGTGGAGGGATATGGAGGAGGAGAGCTTTGGAAACTCCGACGGGAGAGGACGCCGAGGGAGAGAAGAGAGAGATCTAAACTGGTGTTATCATTGATGTTGGAAACACTTCGACAATTATTCAACACTCTTCAAATAAATACACTGCCTCACATTTGGGAAATTTCATCATATCAAATATCAACTTGGTTCATAGAATTATGTGCATCAATAAATAGCACATTCTTAACCGTGGGGCTCACTGGCAGAAAAAATAATCCGTTGTTTTCGAGCACGCGCCAGTTTCGTCATTTAGGGTTTCGAATTCCAAAAACCACGGCAGTACACCACAGCGGCCGCGTTACTCCCTCTGGTGATCCAGTAGCCGGAAATCTACTCTCCTCGAAGAGCTAGCGGCGCAGAATCTTGTATTTTTCCGGCATTTTCTGTTTGTCGAAAAGACAAATAATGATATTTTCCCAAGCTTTTCTCCAAATTTCTTAGGATCGAAATCTGTTTGCGATGACAAGGACCTTGTTTTTCTGTATTGAGGGGACCCTTACGGCCGGAACATAGCCGTAATAGTAGTTTTCCACTGTAAAAATATCGTATTGATTGTGTTACGACTGTAAACATACCGTATCGATTGTGATACGACTGTAAACATACTGTATCGATTGTGTTACGACTGTAAACATACCGTATCGATTGTGTTATGACTGTAAACATACTGTAAATTAGATAGTAAAACGTCTGGAAAATACTACAGATACCTTTATTTTGTTATACGTATCGATTATGTTACGACCGTAAATACTGTCGTAACCTCTAAGTGAATCAAACTGTGCGGCATTTAGGTTTTTTTCCATCTTTAAGATTCATTTCATTTATGCAGAGCACATCAAGGATTAATCTTTATAGCTGTTGTGTTGTGTCAACGTTCACTAAGAATGCTCAAGGTTTGCAACCATCTATTGCCCTCCAAATTTCCATTCAGCATCATAGCACTTCAACATCCATTAAACTCATTTGCACTGTCACATTTGCTCAAACAGTGGTAAAATAATGACCTTACACTCTTGTCAAAGTTAAACGATGGTACCTTGGATGACGTTTTCTTTGAAATGTGTCATTGACACAAACGATGTCGGGTGTTTGTAAGTATTCTCTCAATTGCAACAGACATAGTCTGATCTTGGTCAATGAATATTGTTGTCGGTTGCTTGTCGCCAACAAACCTTAATAAAGTCTCAAATAACCAAACAAATGAATCAACAGTTTCATTTGTTATGAATGCCCCTCCAACAAATGTATTTTGTCAATGATAATTTATTGCGACAAGTGTTGCACAAGCTAAGTTATACTTGTTGAGTATATAAGTTGTATCAAAGATTATGATATCCCTAAAACAGTCATAATTTTTTTTACTGTGTCCGTCAATCCAAAAGAAACTAATTAGCCGGTTTTGCTCACCTGTTTGGACATCATATGAGAAAATATCATCCTTTAATTGTCTTTCTTGTAACATTTTTAACAAACTAACATAATCTTCACTTTCTATTAGGGATTTCCTCTATTTTTCAATAAGTTATACGCGTCAGTCTTACTAAAATCGACATTTTCAACACCATCAACCTCTTTGGCAAAAAAATTAAAAACATCAATTGACCTAATTCCTGTTCTTGTCATGTTCTTAATCAAGTTTGTTTGAACGTCAGAAATTTGGCGGTGCGACCTCAACAAGTGGTTGTCATTTCTTGAGGCTAGTGAGTGATTATGTTCCTCCAGAAATTTTGAAACAACCCAATTACTGTCATTTTCATCTGCACTAAAGTATATGTTTGCTAAACAGCTTGTCCGCGTATCCAACTTATGATATTTTATGATCACTATTTCTGATTTATTTATATTTTTATATCTAGTTTTCAAACAACAAAAACTTCTTCCTTTAATAATCCAAGAATGTGTCCAAAATTTTTTTTTGTTTCCAAACACTAAATCCCAAATTATGTGCATAATTGCAATACATTGTGTATGCCTCCACCTCTGTTTAAACAATAGGAAACGGAACAACAATATGTCGGATTAAGAAAACCAAAAAAAAGGAGTTTATTCAAACATACATCACATTTTTAATCTTACCTTTAAAGCTGAATGGGAAGAGTATATACTGTTGTAATATATATTACAGCAGTCATTACAACCGTAATAAAAAATTACGGCAGTAACACTATCGTAAACTAAAATTACGATAGTAATTAATACTGTAATTTTTGTTCGTCATTTACATTGTCGTCTGCTCTGAAAATTTCCTCGGCGACGACTTCAACTGAAGATTTCTCATTAAGCTATAAATTGAGGATAAAATTGGACTATGAAATCTTTTGAAAAGGGATAAACTACAATATCTACAAAAGTTAAACATAACATGAACGAACAGTCGTCACTTACAATACCTGGATCACTACAAGTTTCTTCATCATCTGCCATGTCTGCAGGGAACGAAGACCTTTACGACAGCGGTGAGACCGGTGCTGGAGGAAGAAGGCAACGGCGGAACGGGAAAACCTAAAAGGTGATTTAATTTCAAAAAACCTAAAGAAATGGTTGGGCAGGAGGAATTGGAGGATTGCGAAAAAAGGCAGTGGGCCCCGCAGTTAAGAAGGTGCTATTTATTGAGGCACATAGCTCTATGAACCGCAGTGGCACCATAAAATTTTCCCACATTTGGTGCCTACCTCTTTTATTGCCAAGATATTTCATCCTATGAGCTAAATTACAGCCGTATGATCCACAATTTACCGGTGAAAATTGTTTGCACAAATACAGGTGTAATAAGGTCGTCTTGAAATATGCTGTAAGATCAATCATGTGCAGAGTCGTGCACATGGAAAACAGCAGTGTGATAGTGCATCTCGCACGGTGATTTTTGGTACTTTACACGCATGAACAATTTCCTGGGCCTAGGTATTTATACAATACCCTTCATCGTGATTGTGATAACATTCAAACTATCTATGAGTATGACCCAAGACAATCCTTTGCTACATTGATGCGACAATTGGTCGTGCTCTTGATGTATGAATCTTTATTTACTTCAACAATATCAGAGGTATTCAGTTGATCATTATCCATAGCCCCAACAAATTCAATTGATACTTCTTCACCTTCTTTAAAATTAGGGCGACGTTACTTTCATTTTTGAGGATATAAATACAATTTCTTATTTTTTTAAACAATTTCATGGAATTTCTTTTCTTCCTCTTGAAGGCAATTGTGCTCCAGATCGAAGGAGCACTTCTCCAACCCAACAAGGCTTCAAGGAAGCGACTCCAAAAAGTCGAAGGAAACTAAAAGGCATAGAGACAAAAACGTGGAGTCGAGAGTGTGTGGAAAGAAGACGATTAACTTAGAAAGTTGGTGACAGCTCCTCCCAAACCTCGGACAGTAGTTGTGGCTTGCAAGGGAGACCTGATTGACAACCCGAGTTTGATCTCTCATAACCGAGGAATCAGTCTCTCCTCTCCCATCACATATTCATCCTCCCTTTGCCCCAAATCTTGGATACTTGGTTTCTCATTTTACATGATTGTAAGCTATTTTATTTCATTGTCATCTGGTAGAAATCATGTACTTTTATTCATTTTGTATTTATGAAAGTTTACGTGTTTTCCTATGTTTGGTGGTTGGACGAATGTATGTCTTTTTTGTGTCGGAGTGTTCATGCTCTTGAAATAGTTAGGAAAATCCCTTTTAGAACCTAGAATTAATTAGCGTGTCAAGTGAATATCGTTGAAATTTTAGGTATCTTCTCTCTGTTCTTCATGTGGATTCGACAAACTCACTCACACACTCTATTACTTTGACTAATACATTAATGTAGCATCTCTTTTGGGATTTGCAACCACACATGAGAATGGTCTGAGCTTAATCTATACTATCTACAATGCTTTTAATCTTTCATCAAAAGAAATAATTAATTGAATGGCAAAATAGTTCTCAAAACCCTTCAAAGTTGAAATCAAATATTTCATTTCTTTCAATGGTGACATGTGTCACTATTTAAATTCAAATAACTATAGAAAGAATGCATCCTTTTAAAATGAATTTTTTCATAAGAAAATTAATATTTAAGATTCTAAATATTATTTAATGAAGTATTCATGTTCTATTATTGTATGTTCTATGGCCAATAATAGACTTTAAACCAATCAACAATCAACCAACCAGCAACCACCATCTGCTCAGTCCACAGTTTATCTGTCACATACATTTTAAGAATTTCCATCTTTCCCTCCTTTCAGGAGCAATATTTCTGTACGTTAAATGCACCAAAGGATGGTGCGTCAGACACAATCACAGTCGTCGGCTGATTTTAGGAGGGGTTTAAAAAAATAGTCGTCGACTATGATTTCATCCGTGTACCATCCTTAAGTGCATTGAACGCACGAACAAAAAACTCCTTTTCAGAATTTTTTATTTTAAAAAAGTGAACTGTCGGGTGAGGAGAAAAAATTCAAAAAATGAATTGGATGACATAAACAAGAGGAGTGTGTGCTGCTAAAATTGATAAGGTTCACCCTAAAGATTTACAAGTCAAATTGATAGGACTTCAACCGAAATACTCAAGCGATGTGGTCCGATCGAGCGAGCCGCGCACGCGAGTCGCGCACACTTGAAGGGACCAAATCACCCTGAAAGAGGGGATGAAACAAAGCACTCAAGCGCACGCACTGACCGTACACGTGCGGCCAAACCTTGTGCGCGCCAGCTCGTCGCGCTGTAAACCCCTCCCCTTACAAGGGACTTACCCAAGTCTAATGCCCAGAACAGCCGCCTTACGGTGACACCAACTCACGAGTTATTCTCCATCGTATGACGCCGATCCTGCCGGCTATTACGATCATTTCAACATTTAGGTCAATTCGAGAAAAGAAGAAAAACTATAACAGTAGGATCACAAATCACAGCATATCATCATATATATATGAAATAGTAGTCTAACAATGAGTACAAAAGAGAGTAAGGGTTTATGCCCAATACATGTCCAAAATGAAAGTACAAAATCTCTCTCTCACAACATCTCTAAGCAGAAGCTAAAACAAAACACTCATCATCGTGACGTCCAGTAATAGTAGTAATAGTGCGCGACAACTTCTTTTCAAGTCCTGCCTCCTCGAGTTGCTGGTCCTCCGGATGGTACTACTGTTGCGGCTCCATGCGCTCCTAAAATGATGTGGTCCACCGACCGTCTGTCAAAAAGACTAAGTCACTCCATCCTCGCCTCAACCCCGCGACTCCTAGGCACCGCGCAGAAAGAAGAAAGAGGAAGACAACAAAGCAGTATAAAAAAGCAGGTGACATGACTCTAACTAGCAATATATATATAAATATGAAGAGAACTACTATAAGGCAGTAACGATAAAGTAAGATCAGTGCACTAATGTAGAGTAAAGTAAAGTAAACGAGTTGCACTACCATCACAAAATGTATATTAACTTATATGAATACTCATACAAACGTATAAGTTAAGGTTTCCAAAGTAACTTATCATATAAAAGAGCTCATACTAATTTATATGATGAGGGTCTGCAGTTATAATCTAAGCTATACTAATTAATGAATGTCATGTTATGCGATTCAATGCAATAAATTATGATGCAACTCACTCACCTGACTTCGTGCACAGACCTTTCAAACATTCCCTACTTTTTTGGAGGTAGCTAGCCTCTCAGGTACCAACCGTCGTAGCTCACGGTGGCAGTGGAGCGGGTATCTCCACTCCTAGGAGGGTAGACACACTACCGGGTCTAGACCTTATGTACGCCTCAACGCTAACAACACAGCAGCAGAGCACTTACGTACTCTTGTAGGAAATCCACTAGTCTTTATGGTCGGGTGTGCGTTTAGGGGATAGTCCTCCAAATCGCAGTATAAACAACCTACTGGTCCCATAAACCCTAACACCTCACCAGAGTCAACGTACTTCTGTCGGTGTGCCAACTGGATGAGTATCGAAAGACCCACCACAAATTTATTTTTATGCACATACAAGTTTATCTCAACCCGATCCTCCAACTCGTAGGACTAACCCATCCTGATATTACTATCTCCCGAGCCTTCAGCTCGCAGAACTAACCCGTCCTGATATTACTATCTTCGGAGCCTTCAGCTCGCAGGACTAACCCGTCCTAATATTACTATCACCCGAACCTTCAACTCGCAGGACTAACCCGTCCTGATATTACTATCTCCCGAGCCTTCAGCTCACAGGACTAACCCATCGTGATATTACTATCTCCCGGGCTTTCAGCTCGTAGGACTAACTCGTCCTGATATTACTAACTCCCGAGCCTTCAGCTCGCAGAACTAACCCATCCTGTACCATTCCATCCCATACCTCGAGATAAGGTTTATCGTATCTTTCATTCTCCTAATTAGACTACTCTTATCTAATTATAATTGTACTTAGAAGTTTAGGGTGAATTATGGACTTCTCGAGGGCTACCCGGTGAAGGGCTCGCAGCGGTACTAGGGAATACAATCTACTGAAGCTCAAATCCCCCTTTCCAAGACAATTATTTTTATTAGTGGCTACCCATTGTTAATAACTCACTCTCATTGTTACTCTTAAACTATCCTAATGTCTTATGATACTTATAGGAGAGTGACGATCGTTCATCGAACTTCAAGACTAACACTTCCCCTTAGTGTCCATGTTCACTAACACCTGTCACCCCTTGGTGACTTTCCCTGAGACTTCAACCAGAATTCTATGGTTATTCATTTGCCACTATCTTAATCAGGATTAACTCCTAATATCACATTCCATGGTTTACCCTTGAGCAACACATTCTCTTGAATGATGTTCACCCTTAAGACCTTCGATACACTATGTATGGTGCAAACTTTATGTACAACCATGTATCTGGAGAGTGGGATCGACAAGAGCCAAACCAGCAAAATCGTTTGGTCCAAATCTCAGGCGAGTCGGCAATAGGCGAGTGCTTTGGAGCTCCACAACTCTCCCGGGCTGGGGGTAGAGAAAATGTGGGACAAGTGGAGTAAGCGGGTTCGCACTCGCCCCTTGACCTCGATAGATAACATGCAAGTGGGACGGTCAGGTCCGCACTCGCCCTGG
This sequence comes from Platanthera guangdongensis, assembly GCA_039583875.1. NCBI lineage: Eukaryota > Viridiplantae > Streptophyta > Magnoliopsida > Asparagales > Orchidaceae > Platanthera > Platanthera guangdongensis. The sequence continues at coordinate 136,177,955 of CM077165.1, forward strand.
GCCCTATGGAGGTGGCGAGTGACAGTCTCATCGGGCACTCGCCACCCCAGGCGAGTGGTAATTCGGGGACCACTCGCCTAGTGATGCTTTTACCTTTTCACCCTCACAGGTCTGAAAGTAACCGTTCCAAACAACGGAGTTGCGTTGTTGGCAGACCGATTTGGTCTGCGTATATTCGTCCAGAATAGCGTCGTTGAGCTGTTGGCAAGCCATTTTTAGAAATTTATAAATAGACCCAAGAGGGCACCTCAGAGAGAAGCTTTCTCAGCCTTCTCATTCTTTGATCTTCTTGCGCTTTCTGAGGTGCCCTTAGCTCAGCACTGGCTAAGGAGGGGAAGCGCTCTAAGATCTTCCTAGTGTTTGGTGGGACCTCTGTGCTGGAGCCATGGGCTAGTCTCGAGTCCTAAGTTCTCGGTCAGGCGAGCTTACTAGGAGAAGTAAGTGTGCGGTCACCCATTTCTAGGGTCTGAACTCCACAGAAATCGGTTCTCAGTTCCAACATTTTGGTGCGGTGAGCATGTAGAGTGACAAGCATAGAAAACCTTAGTGAGCTCAATGACTGGAGGCGAAGGGCAAGGATCTGACCAGGCCGACTCGCCACCTCCCCCTCCCCTTGCCACCCTCAGAATGTTCTAGGACTTCAAGCACGAAGTCTGGAACCTCATCATGTTCGCACTCGGGGCTCACGGCGAGTGCTAGACATCCATCGTCCAGTAGTTTCTGCCCCTGATCTGGACGAGAATGCCCCCATCAAGCGACCTGGGAAGGAAGTTGTGGCAGAAGGCAGCAATCGGGATCTCCCTGGATGAGCCATGTTCCCCGGTTCACCGAGTGCGGGCAGGATCGGAGAGGCGAAGGCGCGAGATCATCCAGCTTGCCTGGCAGGGGAAGTAAGTCCTTTCAGTAAGCTGGTCGCTTCCGCTCCAGTCCCAGAGGGGTTCCGCAAACCCGCGATGTCTTACTACACTGGAAGGGATGATCTGGTCCAGCACATCTAGTGGTTTGAGGATGTGGTTTCGATCAGGTAGATGTCAGTTTCCTTTAAGTGTCGGCTCTTCGCCATAAATCTCAAGAAAAAGGCGGGGGATTGGTTCCATCAGCTCCCTGCCAGCTCCATTTATTGCTTTGAGGACCTACGCTGGGGGTTTCTGCTATGGTTCACCACTTCGAAGAAGAGGAAAGAGTCAGAGTCCTCGTTTCTCATCAATCAGGGGGTGGATAAGATGATGGGAAGCTATGTGGACAGGTTCCAGAAGGAGGTCCTCCAAGTCAAGGAGATGCCTGAACGCACCCTCATGGTGGATTTCACCCTAGGACTGCAGCAGGGTTTCTTCAAGATGGAGTTGAAGCGGGTGCCTCCATTATCTTTCAAGGAGTTGATGGAGAGGGCATCAAGGGAAGTTGAGGGAGAAACATCGAATCCAGCGTTTGCCAGGAAGCTAGCCAAGTGGGCTGAGAAGGAGGAGAGAGACCCGAGAGGTGGCAAGAATCAGGAGGTAAGGAGGGCAGAGCCCAGACAACGGGAGTCATAGTAGCAGCTGAGATGGGGCCACCAGGAGCCAAATAATTGGCTAGGCTAGAGGCAACCGAAATGGCACAATCAGGGCCAGATGAGAGGTTTCCAAGGAGGAGACAACTACTAAGGAGGGTAAGGCCAGTTTAACCCTCCGGGATGTAGACAAGGCCAGAGACCTCCTCTCCCCGAGCAGCACCAGGCTATGTCAATAGCATTGTGGAGGAGGAGGAGAGGTCCCTAGAGAAGGAGGCAGGAAGGCAGGGCGAAGCTGCCCTATTGGAATTTCCATCATGAGGTGGGTCATGTGACGACCACCTGCACGGAGTTCTTAGAACTAAGGGGAGACAGGGAGCAGACACAATAGCAGCAACATTATCTCCAGGAGCCGCGGATAGAGGAAGTCCTGCCCGGAGTAGAGGAGGATAGGTGCGAAGACCGGACCAATGTAGGAGGCCGATGAGGGATCAGGGTGATCCATGGGGGGGGGGAGTCGAGGTCGCCTGTAAGGCGAGTCTCCACACCATGTGTCGCTGGAGCGTTGCCTCAACATCCCTAACCCCACCTCGAAGGAGAAGATTACCTTCACTCGGAAGGACATGCCAGATCATGTGGATTCATTCTGCAATGCGCTGGTAGTTCAGGCCGCCATCGAGAATTTCACCGTCTCCAGAATCCTCATCGATAATGAGAGCTCTGTAAACGTCATCTTCAAGAAGGTATTTGATGCTATGAAGGTGGAGGTCAGGAGGGTGCTGGCCTCAGATGGACCCTTGTTCGGAATCTCTGGAGAAAGGAAGGAGGTAGAAGGAGGAGTGGGGATCCATGTTACCTTGGGAGGCCAGTCCAAGAACTGCAGGTTCGTCACCATGAACACTCCTAGCAGCTACAATGCAATATTTGTACGGCCCCTCATCAACGCTTTCCACTGCGTACCCTCTTCTCTCTACCAGTGTCTCAAATTCAACGCCGAGGGAATTTACGTCCAGGTCTGGGGAGACCCCAAGGTGGCAATGGAGTGCTACGTCACTGCGGTCAATACCATCTCCTGGCAGGAAGGAGCCGAGGAAATGGAAAGAAGGACGGATGAGATATCTGGCCAGGAGGCCATGGGAAAAGCTGAGAAGATGGAGTTGAAAGAGAAAGATGTTCGCGCCCGTGTAGAGGTGGCGGAGGAAGTTCTGGAAGAACATGCCGAGGTGATGGCCGTAGAGGAAGCTGAGGAGGAGGAGGTTCATGTGCCAGGTGAGGGGGCCATAGGCGAGTGGGAAGAGCATTCCCGACTAGAGTTAGGAGAGAAGGTGGTGGAGATGGAAGTTATCACCCAGGGAGGAAGGGTGGAGAAAGTGCGGGTCAGCGGGGGGATAAGCCCGGAAGATCAGAAGAGGATACTGGAGTGCATCCAGAAGAATGCAGACATCTTCGTATGGAGAAAGGCTGACATGCCAGAAATTGATGTGGATGTGGCTTGCCACCGCCTCAACCTTGATGATGATGCCTATCCCATCCGGTAGAAGAAGAGGTCCACCACCGATAAGCTAGCTGAGCCCATCTGGGAAGAAGTGGGAAAGCTCCTAAAGACAAGGTTTGTATCAGAGATCAAGTATCCCGGCCTGGTCTCCAATGTGGTGATGGTCAAAAAAGGGGATAGTCGTTGGAGGATGTGTGTTGATTTTTCTCTTTTGAATAAAGTATGTCCCAAGGATTGTTACCCCTTGCCTAGAATCGACGCCCTGGTTGACGCAGTCGTCAGTTTTTCTCTAATGATCTTCCTAGATGTATTTTCAGGTTATCTCCAAATCAGGATGCTCCCGCCCGACATAAAGGATGTTTCTTTCATCACAGGGGATGAGTGCTACTGTTACAAAATGATGCCTTTTGGATTGAAAAATGCAGGGGTGATATATCAGAGATTGATTGACTGGGTCTTCCGGGAGTAGAAGGGAAGGAACTTGGAGGTGTAGGTGGATGACCTCATGATCAAGAGTCGGGATGCAGACTCTCACCTTTGAGATCTGAAGGAGACCTTCAGCACCCTATGAAAATACAAAATGAGGCCGAACCCCTTGAAGTGTGTCTTCGGGGCAAGCAGGGGAAAAATTCTAGGTCACCTACTTACTCCCGCGGGCGTGCAACCCAACCCTGATAAGGTAAGGGCGATCATGGAGTTTGGGTCACCTTAGAACGCTAAGGAAGTTCAGAGCCTGACAGGGAAGCTGGCAGGGCTGAGCATGTTCCTCTCTCTGGCTGGAGAGAAATGCTCACCTTTCTTCATAGCGTTGAGAGGAGGCCAGCAATTCGAATGGTATGAAGAGTGCGAAAAGGCGTTCCAAGCCCAAAAGAGATAACTAACTCAAGCTCCGCTGCTACAAGGACCTAAGGAGGGGAAGATCTATCCCTATACCTTGGGGTCGGGGCCGAGGCCCGAAGCTCCGTCTTGTTCCGAGAGGAGGGAAAGAAGCAGCTATTAATTTACTATGTAAGAAGGGTCCTGAGAAAGGAGGAGCTTCGATACCCGATCCTGGAGAAATTGACTTTCGCTTGTGTCATCTCGGCTCGGAGGCTTCGACCTTACTTCCAAGTGCATTCAATCCGGGTAGGGACTGACCATCTCATTCACAAAATCTTTGAGAGGGTGGAACACTCCGGAAGGCTTGCAAAATGGTCAGTGGAACTAAGCGAGTTCGACATATATTTTGTCCCTCGCCTCTCGATCAAGGCCCAGGCAATGACCGACTTCCTAATCGATTATGTGGTCGAGGTGACGGAAGCGGAGCTCACTCGCCTGGTCCTTTGGAAGGTAATTGTTGATGGCGCCTTAGGAGAATATTCCTTAGGGTAGGAGTAATCTTGGAGAGTCCCTAGAAGAGGAGGATAGAGTAGACGGTGGTCATCCATTTTCCCATTACCAATAACCAGGCCGAGTATGAGGCAGTAATCGCAAGGCTGCGCCTGACAAGGGAACTGGGGGTGTATGATGTGAAAGTGCTAACAGACTCCATGGTGGTTGTGCAAATAGAAAAAGAGAAACCAAAATTTGGACAATAACAAATTTTGTATTTCGAAAAATTGTGTGTATTACAAAGGTATGACCTCTCTTTTATAGAATGAAGGAGAAGAGAAAGATTACAAATAAGTAATGTAGGACTAAATATATTTACAGTGATAAGCGGCTAGACAAAACCAGACCGCACAGGTCGCGAGGTTAGACGAGAAGGATAACTGCCCGACCATAATGACAAGCCGCCAGAGGAGAACGTTAGACCACCCTGCTATCAAGCCTCCAGAGTAAAGTCGCCAGACCGCCCGGTCTCCATACTACAATAGAGGAGAACACTAGACCGCCTGGATACCAAGCCGCTGGAGAGAAGCCGCCAGACTGCCCAGCTATCAAGCCGCTAGAGTGAAGTCACCAGACTGCCCGGTCTCCATACTACAACACCCCCCCTCAAGATGGAACATATATATCAATCATGCTCAGCTTATCGTAAATGTGAAAAAAGGAAGCATGCATAGGCTTGATGAAGATATCTGCCAACTCGTTGTCTGAAGTAACAAACGGAGTGAAAATATGTTTCTTCAAGATCTATTCTCTGATGAAATGACAATCAACTTCGATGTGCTTCGTTCTCTCATGAAATACCGGATTTTTTGAGAGATATATAGCGGTCTTGTTGTCACAGAACATAGGCAGAGGATGATTATAGACTTTTCCAAAGTCCAACATGAGAGCCCGTAACCACTTTAACTCACAAGTGGTTGATGTCATACCCTGATATTCAGCTTTGGCACTAGACATGGAGACGACCGACTATTTCTTGCTCTTCAACTCACTAGGTTTCCTGCCACAAAGGTGTAGAAGCCCGATATGGACTTGCAATCACCTTTGTCGTCAGCATAGTTAGAATCTGAGTAGGCTTCAACCTTTAAATGACCATTCCTCTGAAACAGTAGTCCCTTATCAGGCGTCGCTTTAACATATTCCAATATTCTCAGGGCAGACTGTAGATGGCATTATCTAGGAGCTTGCATGAATTGGCTAACCTTACCTACAACATTGGAGATGTCGGGTCTGGTTACCATGAGATAAATGAGTTTGCCAACCAAACGCATGTACTTTGTAACATCTGACAGAGGAGGCGAGTCGTTTGTCCAGGTTTTATCTTCTCCAGTAGCCATGGGTCATCATGCAGGTTTAGCCCCAATCAACCACGTCTCTTTCAGAGGATCAAGAACATACTTACGGTGGGAGAGGACCAATGAATTGGGCTTTCGAGAGATTTCTATCCCCAGGAAGTATTTTGAGGAGCCCATATCATTCGTGATAAGATGTTGATGGAGATGTTTCTTTGTTAGCGCTACCCCAGCATGGTCATAACCCGTGAGAAGAATATCATCCACATATACAGTAAGAACCACCAGATCTAGTGCAATTTTGTGAATGAATAACGAGTGATCGGCAGAGCTTCTTGTGAAACCAACGGTTGGCACAATGCTGCTAAACTTATCGAACCATGCCCGGGGGCTTTGCTTTAGGCTATAGATGGCCTTCTTCAGTCTGCATACGCGTGTTTTCCCCGGAGCAACATACCCAGGAGGGTGCTCCATTTAGACATCCTCTTGTAGATCACCATAAAGGAAGACATTCTTGACACCCATTTGGGAAATGGGCCAATCCCTGTTGACAGACATGGACAGGATAACCCGAATAGTGCTGAGACGAGAAATGGGTGAGATGTCAAAATAATCAATGCCATAGGTCTGAGTGAAGCCCTTATCGATCAGGTGTGCCTTATAACGATCCACTCTGCCATCCGGACGGAACTTCACAACAAAGACCCAGTGACAACCAACAACATCGGTGCCCAAAGGAGGAGGGAGAAGAGTCCATGTACCCCGCTCAGTGAGGGTGGCAATTTCCTCATCCATGGCGGCCTTCCAATGAGGAACAACAAGGACGTCCTGGTAGGTGCGGGGAGTGGCAGTGCAAGAGATAGCCAACGCAAAATTCCTACGAGAAGGGGTAAGACGAGCATAGGAAATAATAGCAGTAAGCGAATGATGGGTACACATCCACAGCCCTTTGCGAAGAGCAATGGGAAGATCCAGGTCGTCGTGTTCATCGACATCCGGTGCATCCGTGGAGGAGAGAGCTGACCCGGGAGTAGAGAGATGACGAAGGCAGAGAGAGAAGGAGGAGATGGTGGATATAGCGAAGGTGGAGGGGTCTCAGTGGGTATAGACGGGACAGAGGAGTCGGTAGGAGGAGCAAGAATATCAGGAAGAAGAGAGGAGTCGTGAGAGAAATAGGACGCATTTTCGAAAAAAGTAACGTCCGCGGAGACGAATTGCTTCCAAAGAACAGGTTCAAAATAATAGTAACCTTTTTGAGTGGAAGAGTAACCCAAAAAGACACACTTGGTGGCACGTGGAGAGATCTTGTCACGAGTGGCGGAGGGAGCGTACATAAAAGCCGTGCACCCAAATATACACAGAGGAAGAGGGAAGGGTTCCTTGCCCGGATATAGAATGAAGAATGGTGTGTGGTTGTATAAAACTGTGGAGGGAATGCGGTTGATGAGATAGTAGGAGATAAAAACGAAATAGCCCCAATAGAAGCGAGGAACCTGCACTTGTGTCATTAGCGTTTGAGCGACATCAAGGAGGTGACGGTTTTTGCGTTCAGCCACGCCATTTTGCTGCGAGGTATAGACACAGCTAGTTTGATGAATAACGTCATTTTGCACACAGACAGAAGAAAAATCATTACTAATATATTCTTTGGCATTATCAGAACGAAAATGCCTAATAGACGCATTAAACTGCGTTTTAATCATATAATAAAAGGATGTCCATACAGAGAATAGTTCAGAGCACTCATTTAAGAGATACACCCACATACACCGAGAGAAATCATCAATAAAAGTTATAAAATACGAGCTACCCCGACCTACAGTTATGGTAGGTGCAGAACCCCAGACATCGGAGTGAACGAGATCAAAAGGACGGGAAGAGCCACGATCTTGTTTCGACGGGAATGAGAAGCGGTGATGCATGCCAAGCTGATAGGCATCACAGTTGAGAGGAGGAATTTGCGGAGGTAGGTGACGTAGAAGCCGAAGAAGAAGCCATGAAGGAGGATGACCAAGGCAAAGATGCCATTGTAGAAGATCCGTAGAAGAAGAAGAAAAAATAGACAGAGTAGATACATTGTCTAGGAAGTAGAGGCCACCGCTCGTAGTCCCAGTAGCAATCATCCTTTGGGAGTTCAGATCCTTAAAAGAATAAGAAGTAGGAGTAAATGTGATAAAACACTGTAGTTGCTTGCAAAGAGAAGTAATAGATAACAAATTGCATGAAAACTGGGGCACATAGAGGGTGTCCGCCAGGCGAAGAGACGGAGTGACTTGAACCACTCCCGTCCCATTGACCGATGAGGGAGAGCCGCCCGCAATGAAGACCATGGACAATCGATCATGTTTTTCTAGGAGAGAAAAACACTGAAGATTGCCGATCATATGATTAGTAGTACCAGAGTCAATCAACCCTTTACCTTGAGTCACAACATGGGCACTAACTAAAGACGTGACCACCGAGGCGGACTTCTTTAAAGAGGAGGTGAAAGCGTCACCAGAAGAGCGCAGATGCGGATTCTTCATCCAGCAATGATCAATCGTATGACCAGTGTGGCCACAGTGAGAGCCACCAGAGCCACCCCGCTGAGTATGATGAGCATAGGTGTCGGGGAGGGGTGGGGAGGACAACAGCGAACGCTGAAGCCGAGAGGTAATAACAACAATGCGGGCAGCAGTGGCATCTAAGGTGGGAGAATTTGCCTCGCCAATGATCTATTAACGGATCATGTTATAGGACTCCGAAAGTCGGAGAAGATAACACAAAACCAGAAGCTCCTGAAAGTGCTTGTGTTGCTCGGCCAGATCCATAGAGAATGGATGGTTCTGAAGAATTTCGAATCACAAAGCCTGAACCTGTTGGTAAGCAGCAGCAGGAGGAGACATGGAGGGATGGGCAAAGAGGTCCGCATAGAGAGTATAGATGCGAGACATCTGAGCCCCCTTGGAGTAAAGAGCGACAGGATGAAGCTAAGCCGCCTTTACCGTTTCATCATGGCAGATGGCGGGAAGGCACTCATCAGAAAGGTCGTTAACCAGCTAAGTGTGACCAAGAGTGTCGCTAACATCCCAGTCATTAAAGAGATCAGACTCGAGAGGAGGTGGGTCATCAGTGACATGATGGCGTTTGCGTTGTGAGCAAAGTAGAAAGGTGAAAGAAACACTCTTGTCCGTGTAGTTGGAACCGATAAGTTTGGAAACAGTCTCAAGATTACACAAAGGAGTAGGAAGAGGAGGGTGGGCCATGGGTGGAGTAGTAGTAGAGGAATCAGAGAGAGCCATAAAGAAGAAGAGAGCGGACAAAAAAGAAGCCGCTTGAACAGGCAAAGAGGCTGCGTGAACAGGGAAAGAGGCCGCGCGAACAGGGAAAGAGAGGCCGTGCGAACAGGGAAAGAGAGGTCGTACAAACAAGGAAAGAGGCCACACAAAAGCAATAGATCACGAGGCGATGGGGATGTCGTAAAAACAGGCGTGAGAAGAGAATAGAAAGATGCAACCACACGAATAGAAAGGAGGTTATGAAGACAGGTCGCGAACAGAGAAAAAAAAGAGGCCGCACACACAGAGGGCAACAACAAGAGAAGGAATCCACACAGAAAGGGCGCAAACCGCGCGAACAGAAGTTGCACACAGAATCAAGCAGAAAAGATCGAGTCCTATGATATCATGTGCGAATATAAAAAAGAGAAACCAAAATTTGGACAATAATAGATTTTTTATTTCCAAAAATTGAGTGTATTATAAAGGTATGACCTCCCTTTTATAGAATGGAAGAGAAGTGAGAGATTACAAATTAGCAATGTGGGACTAAATATATTTACGGTGATAAGCGGCTAGACAAAACCAGACCGCACAGATTGCGCAGTTAGACAAGAAGGCTAACTGCCTGACCATGATGACAAGCTGCCAGAGGAGAACTCTAGACCGCCCGGCTATCTTGCCACCAGAGTAATGTCACCAGACCGCCCGGTCTCCATACTACAATAGAGGAGAACGCTAGACCGCCCGACTACCAAGCCGCTGGTGAGAAGCTGTCAGACCGCCCGACTATCAAGCCGCCAGAGTGAAGACACCAGACCGCACAGTCTACAGACTGCAATACTGGTGTCCTCTCAAATCAACGGAGAGTTCGAGGTGAGGGAACCTACACTCTAGCTGTATCTGGCGAAGGTGAAAGGGGTCATCGACATGTTACAAACATTTTCCATCTGATATGTTCCGCGGGAAGAAAATATGCAAGTAGATCAACTGGCCAAGTTCAGACCCCCTGAGGGAGGAACCCTCACCGACCTATTCTGACCTTCTATCGAGGAGGGGGAACTGATGGAAGTGAGTCAACGCTGTAGTGCCCCCCCCCCCCCCCCGCCAACTTTTACCCGGGTCGGCCGGAGGGGTACTACTTGGCAGGCCCAAGACATCCACCCAGTGCTCTTAGGGGAAACGATCCATCCTATCTAAGCAGTAGATGGTCGCCTTGGTCGGCTCGAATCATAATATTCACAACCCATCAGAATATAGCGAAAGCATTAACAGGAAACCATTGCAGATTTATATATCACATATCAAAACTACAGCGGTTCTAGGGCCAAAGCCTAAGCATTTAAATAAACTCGTAGGCTGTACATGTGCTACATATAATCCTCATATACTCTCTCTCTATGCTGCTCGGCAGTACTCACGTCTCTAAACTCTGGGGACGGCGGGGGTGCATCTGCTCGAGTAGACCTAGCTGCTGGCGTAATCTCCTGCGGCAGCGGGTCACTACGGTGCTCCACCTCCTGTGAATGGTTAATCAAATAACCATTAGTCACAGAGCTAATTGGAAACAAATCTCCTCCCTGGATACACATCCTGGAGACGAGCACGCACCCACCCAACAAAAGTAAATAGTTGAAGCAAGAGAAGGTTAGCACAACATTTCATATATGAACAGCTAGGAACAGTATAAAAGAGTGCAGGATAACATAACTGGGAAGAAAAGCAGCAACAATATAACCAGTTATAACAAGGCTCCACTAGCTCATCAACACATCAGGTTTCAAATCCTGAAAACTATCGCAGGCATTCACAGCCGCGCACACACCGCAGACATTCAAAGCCACGCACACACCGCAGGCATTCAAAGCCGCGCACACACCGCAGGCATTCAAAGCCGCGCACACACCGCAGGCATTCAAAGCCGCACACACACCGTAGGCATTCAAAGCCGCGCACACACCACAGGCATTCAAAGCCGCTCACACAACCCTATGTCGACATAGTTTGGACCGCTTCTGTTCCAGCAGGGTAGCGAGCCCTGCGGGCCTCACCGATGTGGCCGTCGGTGATAGTGGCCAGTCCTGCCACTTCTGGGGGTGATCGTACCGCACAACCCCAGGCCCTAACGTAGAACCACGTGTACTCCTGGATGTGAGCGACATCCGGCGAATCATTTTGGCCGACCAGCGGAGGAAACCCGACGGGGAATATAACGGCCGGTCACCCGTAGTACTCATCTCCCTATCACCTTGAGCAGTCAACCTTCCCGCACTGGTACGAACGGTCTGCGGAAGGGACCGACACGCCACCATTTCACCGCAAGCAATTTACAATCAATCAATCAAAAGGCAAACAATAAAACATCGGGTCTACGTCGGCCTACCCTACTAGGCTTACACTTCGGGCGTCGGCACTCATCTCTACTTTCGACAAGGAGCGTGGGAGCGCATTATTTGGGGCTAGACCTGGAGGACTACTTCAACTCCGGTTATCCCAACTAAGGCTCGTCGACTGCTCGTCAGAGCAGGACCCGGAATCATAATAGTAAATTGCAATGAGAATAAGTGCAGTGATTATGCTGCTTATTTAAAGTGTTGGAATAAAATGTGACCAGTACGAGACTGGATAAGCTTGACCAGTACGCAACTGGAGTAGTACTAAATAGAAAGTACTGAAATAAGCCTGACCAGTATGCAACTGGAGTAGTACTGAAATGAAAGTACTGAAATAAGCTTGACCAGTACGAAAATGGAGTAGTACTGAAATAAAAGTACTGAAATAAGCTTGACCAATACGAGACTGGAGTAGTACTGAAATAAGCATAACCAGTACGAGACTAGAGTAGTACTAAAATGAAAGTACTGAAATAAGCTTGACCAGTACGAGACTGGAGTAGTACTGAAATGAAAGTACTGAAATAAGCTTGACCAATACGAAACTGGAGTAGTACTGAATTGAAAGTACTGAACTGAAAAGAATAAAGGAACTGGACCAGTATAAGACTGGAATAATCATAAAGAAAATGGTTAGTAGTCTAATCACTCTATTCAGGAGGCTTCAGTTCCATCTCCGTTCTCAGGAGAGATTTAGTTTCATCTCCATCCAGGAGGCACATTCAGTTCCATCTCCGTTCTCAGGAGAGATTCAATTTCATCTCCATCAAGGAGGCACATTCAGTTCCATCTTCGTTTAGGAGGCACATTCAGTTTCATCTCCATTCTCAGGAGAGATTCAGTTCCAACTCCATCCAGGAGGCACATTCAGTTTCATCTCCGTTCAGGAGGCACATTCAGTTCCATCTCCGTTCTCAGGAGAGATTCAGTTCCATCTCAATTTTTAAAAATTTACTTGGGTTACACCCATTATTAAGATCCGATTATTGGTTGGTTGCACCTTATTAATCACGACTTAATCGGATCGGGGCTTATCAGGAGTTACACCCTCATTATTCGTCAAGAATAATTCAGAACTCACCACTCGTGCTCTCCTCTTCCGAGCGTGCCCAAATCATCTGAGAGTCAAGACGCTCGACGGTTTCATGAAATCTCGAAACACCCGGAGCTTGGTCACTTGCCTCAGCCACTCTCGTCGATAAGACAATTTGAATTTATTATTCAAATTAGAGAGGATGGTCGTGCGCTCCAATTTTCACTTTCGAGGAAAATGAGCGTAATAAATTCAGAGCGCGACCCTAGGCTTCCACAATTTGGGAAAAATATTAAAACTTATACCCATGAGTCCAAATTTTGACACAACCCTTGGAAGGGTATAAAATGAGCCTAAAAAATTTTCATAATTTTTCGAATAGTTTTGGCCCTTTCATTTGGCTAAATAATTTTCTTTTGGGCTTTTAAAAATACCAAATCGACTCCAAAAAATCTCAAAATTGTTGTGGAGGAAGCCAATTGCCAACACTCGACTTATTGATCCGGACTTCATGTCGAAGACATCTCTAATATAGCAAGAAGATCACTGTTTTCTGGTTTAATCTTCATTCAATTATCAGCAGATTGTATCAGGCATTTCCTCTGCTATATAATTATATCAATCTTACCTTATCTTAGCAGCACCTAACACCTGCAAGCCTCAGCTCAGGTACTTGCAACTTAGCTCATTATTTTTATGTCTGCTACTCACTCTTCTCTTTGTAGTGATTAGCAAGCACCTGCAAGTCATATCCAGGTACTTGCAGCTTATTCTTCATATAGCATATCTGTTTCTAACTCTCACTTTGCAGAAAACAGCAGATCCTTGCAAGTTTCTTCACAGGTACTTGCAAGCTATTTTCATGTTTTGTCTGCTCCTAACACTTTTCTTGCAGAGATTAGCAGACACTTGCAAGTTTCTTCACAGGTACTTGCAAGCTACTCTCATATATCATGTCTGTCCCTAACTCTCATTTTGCAGAGATCAGCCGATACTTACAAGTTTCTTCACAGGTACTTGTAAAATACTTTCATATACTGTGCCTACTTCTAACTCTTCTTTTGCAGAGGTCAGCAGATACCAGCGAGCTGCCTTCAGGTATCTGTGGTTTTCTTTACTCGCGAATTGGTTTCTAACTTCACTTTTGCAGAAACCAGCAAAGACTTGTAAGTTGCCTTCAGGTACTTACAGCTCGTTTTTTCTTTCTTGCATACTACTCACTCTTCCTTTTGTAGGGGATAACAGGTGCTTGCAAGCCTCCATCAGGTACTTGCGAGTTATTATGCTTCTATGTTTTCCTCTCACCTTCATTTTGCAGAACTCAGCAGAAAACACATCTTTCTCATTTTACAAAGGCAAACCCAGGTACACACGAGGTGTACCTTCCATACATGCCTACATTAACTTTTCCTTTACAAGAAATAGACAGGCAACACCAAACTCCTAAGGAGAGACATCATGTTCTATCTCTCCTTGCCCCCTTATCTTTCCTTTTGGGTGGATCACGATTTTCGTGGGTCTCCAACTTTTTTGAAGTTCTATTCGGAACTTAAAAAAGTGCGGGGATTATGTTACCTCAAAATCGGCAATCCTTCCCAAGGCAGCCAGCTCGCTTGTCGCGGCCTGCCCCGTGTTCCTCCTGGAGGGCGCGACGCCCTAGGGTGGGCAGACAAAATTCTCTGTCCGCACAGGCCGCACGGCTTGGGCGGTCTCGGCGGTCTGACCACCCAGGCCACGCACCTTCCCTTGGTCGGCAGGGGCCGCAGACTACTCCTGTAGTCCGCCTCTGCAGACCGCCCCCTTTTTCAGCTTAACTGCAAGGTTGTCTCCGCAGGACTCTCTATGCCGGGCTCAACTCCCTATCCTCCCAGGTTAGCAACAAGCCGCGTCCCTTGCAGGAATTGGACTTCCTTAGCCCGCTCCTGCAGGTCGCCCTTTAAGGAAACCAGACCGCTCCAACCGCCAAAACAACAGTGGCGACCTGCCCGCAGGCCGCCAGCCAGCTCGCCAACACGCGCGGCCTGCCCCGTCAGCTCAGTAGGTCGCTCAGTCCTTGGCCCCCAATAGTATGGGCAGCCAACTCCTTCAGTCCACCCGCAGAGCGCGGACACTCGCTCTCCGGCTATCCACGAAGATCAGCAGCACCAGCTCCAGAAGCAAGCCCCAGTCCGCCCGACCTGTTGCGGACTCGAAAGACTCCATTTTATTCTCGCCCAAGTTACCGTCTCACCAGAGGTAACGTCAGCGCAAGCCTTTTCCTCCTCGGGCCTATAAATAGACCCCCATACCTCTCATGAGGGACGTGGGATGGAGGTTCAGACACCCCAAGGTGTTCACTCTCGAAGTCAGCCCACAACCAGCAACCTCCTGCGGACTCGATTTTCCAGTCCGCACCTTCTCTCTGCCCTTAGTCATGCGGCCTGACGACCTGGTTCTCCAGTATGCGCGGTCTCAGTTCCTCTTCTAACCGCGCGGTCTGTCGGCCTCCAAGTTCAGTCCGCGCGGCCTCCTCTGACATTCCTTCTCCTTAGCCGCCAGCTTCCCCCATTGTACCCTTTATGACTTTCTCATGTAAAGGTGTATTAGCAAGCTTATAACTCTCGCTATTAATCAAAGGCAAGCCCGTCGCAAGAGTGACATTTAAGCGGCGGCGGGCGAAGTCCGTTGTTGCCGCTGCTAGCGGCCCTTTATTTTCTTCTTAGCTCAGCTCAGCTCCCTCTTGGCATCAACCTTCAACCACAACTATCATAGTAACCGGCTGCTCAACAACTCCTGATCAACCTCCTCTTCTCATCAGCCTCCTCCGCTGCTCTTATCCAACCTCTCCTCTATCCCGGCAACTCCTTTGACAAGCGCTTGCTCCGCTCTCGAGCACTCAGAAGCTTTCCTTTTCCCCGCAGCCTTCATTCGCTTCCTCTCCTAGCCTGTGAGATCGAACACACTCCCTCCGTGTTAACTAGGCGGTTCCATTTTCGCGCATCGACACATGCATCACAGGAGTATCACCAACAACCTTGGGCACAAAATCCCAAGCCTTGTCACCTCTGAGAGAAGTCACCTCTTCAGCATTGGTGTCAACCACCTCCTTGATTCTAGTGGGGTCATCATAGCTAGAAGGTACTTGCTCGTCCTGAGGGCTAGCAAGGAAACATGGGACCAAGCCCGCCGTGTTCTCCTCACTATATCGAGCTGGTGGCTTACTGATCCTCTTCGATCTTCGAAGAACCGGATCATGGCTAACCACCTCCGTTGCTCCTCCTGAACTAGCTCCATTCCCGGGCAAACCTGAAACAATGCTCCCCTTGCTTCCTGAACAAGATGCATCCTCACTGGAACTAGAAGAACCTGAAGCAACGCTCCCCCTGCTACCTGAACCAGAAGACTCCTCTCTTGAACAAGAACTGCCAGGAACATCACTCCCCCTGCTTCCTGAACCGGAAGCCACCGCTTTCGAGCCAGAAGCTCCTAGAGCATTGCTCCCCCTGCTTCCTGACCCTGACGCCTTTGCCCCGGAGCTAGAACAACCTGGAGCTCCTGGTGACTCAGGCAGCTCCATATCAACCTTAGAAGCAGCCTCCTTCAACCCACCATCTGACCTGCTCATCTCTAGCTCCACATAAGAGCTACCCTAATACGGCGTCAACTCATCGAAGACAAGTTCTCTCGATACGATGAGTCTCTTCGTCGCAGGATCCATACACCTCCATTTTCTCCTCTGCTCATCATACCCAATAAAGACAAGCTTCGTCTTGAGAGCAACCGGAGTGTGTATATAGCAGGTAGATCCAAACACCCTTAGGTGATTCACACTAGGCTTCACCCCGAACAGCAGCTCATAAGGAGACTTCACATAGATCAGACTAAGAGGGATCTGATTGATGACATGAGCAGCACATGCCATCCCTTCCGCCCAAAAAGCCTTAGGAACGCCTTTACTCCGAAGCCAACACTTGCAGGTCTCCGTTAACCAATGGATCATCCGAGCTTCAATACCACCTTGCTGTGAAGTATGTCCACAAGAAAGCTCCTTTCGGATCCCATACTTCCTGCAAAAGTTTGAGAAGTTGGTTGAGCCAAACTCACCACCGATGCCTGTCCTCAACTTCTTGATCCTCAGGCCAAGCTGACCTTCCACAAGTTTCTTGAACTCCACAAACAAGTGCATCATGTTGGACTTCTTCTTCATGAAGTATACCCAAGTATACCTTGAATAGTCATCAACCAAAATCAGCATGAACCTGCTGCCTCTAGGACAGGCGGTGACGGTCGGTCCAACCAGAGCAGAATGGACAACCTTCAAAGGTGCTTTACATCAGCATGAACCTGCTGCCTCTAGGATAAGCTTCACTTTACTGACATACCGCACACCCCTGACCATCGCCATAAGATGACAATCTAGGCAAGCCTCTTACGAGTCTTCTTTCCGCCATTGATTTCAGCCTGTCCATCCCTACATGCCCAAGTCTTTCATGCCAGATAGCTGCACTATCACTGGCCTTCATCCGATCAGAACCAGAAATTGTTGAAGACCCAACTAAGTTCTTCTCCTTGCCTCCAACATGAGCTACGTTCGTCGAGAGCAAGATAACCTTGCACTCTTTCCTGAGATGACCATGCTGCTTGCATTTATAGCACCTCGGTCCTTCCTTCCTCTTCCCATCACGCATAGGAGAAACACTCCTCTCTTACTGATATGAAGTAGAAGGACCATCCTCTATAGCAACCTTCACCTCCTTCCTGAATAACCCACCAAGGGAAGTCCAAACCTCCGCAGCTGACCGATATCCACTGATGTGGTCCAAGAGCTCTGATGAGATCACTTGCTTGAGAATAGACTCTGCTTTCACATTTATCTCCTTCCAAGCTCTCATCTCATCAGCATTGCCAGCAGTAGCCTCTTGTCTTTCTGCTCCGCATACAACCTCCCAAAGGTCCTCGCCAAGAAGAAAGCTCTCCATACAAGACTTCCACCTATCAAAGTTCGTCTCTGTAAGGAGATCAATTCCAAGACAACTTGCATCTTCCACTTCCATGGTTCAACCACTGGTTCCCTCTTCACAAGAGCAACAACCACTTCAGTTGATCACTACTTATCTACTCCAATCCAGCTCTGATACCATGTTAAAATTCAACAACCTGGCACTATCACCACGTTTAATTCTCCAGGTGGTCAGCAAGATAGCCTGAAGGCAAATTAATATTCTCAGAACTATCCGGTTCGCACCTTGATCATGCGGAAATTCCCTAGAACCTGGAGTGAGCAGGGGTTATCTCAACTGTTGGGTACATTGGTTCTAATGTACCTGATTTGAAGAAGCCTCACCCTACTCAATGATATACATCAAAATGTATTTGATGTATTTTGAGTTTAGTTGTGCAGGTCAAGTATTCACAGGGAAAGATGAAAAGATTCTAAGTCCATGTGTCGACACCCAGGAGCAAAGTGTCGACACTTAAGAAGACTTGTGTCGACACCCAGGCAAGCAGTGTCGACACTTGGAGTACTTGTGTCGACACCAGAGATGCAGAGTCGACACCAGACAGAAAGTGTCAACACATGAAGGCTGTGTCGACACACAATGAAGAAAAGTCCAGTGAAGCTGTGTCGACACTTAACAGCAGTGTCGACACCTAGAGGAACTGTGTCTACATCAGAAAGTGTCGACACTTGGAGGCTGTGTCGACACTCAGCAAAAGTCAGTAGAGTCTAAGTATAAGTGTCGACATAATAAAGAATGTGTCGACACTCAGCAGAAGACTCAACACACGAAGAAAGTGTCGACACTAGGATGCTGTGTCGACACTCAGCAAAGTTCAACAAAATATTCTAAGTACAAGTGTCGACACTAAGGAGATGTGTCGACACTCAGCCAAAGTCTCAACAGAAGAAGAATGTGTCGACACAAGGAGCAGTGTCGACACACAACAAGTATCAACACAGAAGGCATGTGTCGACACCAAGAAAGATGTGTCGACACTTAACAAGTTCAACACATGAAGATGTGTCGACACAAAGGAGTTGTGTCGACACTTACAAGAATTCAACTAAGTGCTGAAGAACAAGAAGTTGTGTCGACACAGAATATCAGTGTCGACACATGATGAAGAAGCTGTGTCGAGAAGTGAATTCTACAACACAAGGAGTTGTGTCGACACCTTGAAGGCCAGTGTCGACACTTAGTCAACTTATGTCGACACTTAGTCTATAAGTGTCAACACTTAAAGACAGACAGTCTCGACACTTTCAGACAGTTACAGTTATTTCAAGAACTGACTGGATGACTTGACAGCTGCCATTCCAGCCTGTCTACTGCACCTGTCAGAGTTGTCAGAAATCAGTTAGGAACCGGACCAGCCGGTTACCATGAAGAAGGCCTATATATAGGCTTATACTGTCTATAGAAACAGATGATCAAGTTGTTGAAAAGCAATTCATTGAAGACTTTCAAGTAAAGTTCTAAGTAGTTGGAGAGAGAGAGCTCCTTCCAAGAAGACAGCCGTTGGAACCAGGCTGAGAAGAAGGGTTCAGACTTTGTTCTGAATCTTAAGTTGCAGAGATCAAAGATCAGCTGCAGAGAAGATCAACCCTATTGTGTTCTACATTCAAGAAGTTTTGAAGAAAGCCAAGTCAGGTTGATCTCAGCAGAGTTCTTCCAAGAACTCATCAAGAACCTATCAACTCATCTCTCTTCTCTCTGAGTTGTAGGTATAATCTTTGTAATCTAAATTTCTTGTAGGATCCATAGTGATCTGAGTTGTAAGCCTGCAATTATAAAGGCTGAGTGTAGGGCCTGTGTGCCTGAGTGTAGGAGATCTAATTCTCTGAGTGTAGGCATATTGTGGCTGAGTGTAGGCCTGTTGTGGCTGAGTGTAGGCTTTGTGAAGAAACTGAGTGTAGGTCTTTGAAGAAGACTGAGTTGTAGGGCCTTGGGCCTGAGCTGTAGGAACCTGTTTTGGGGTTCTGAGTGTAAGATCTGAGGATCTGAGATAGTGGAGGAGTTTGGCCGAATCTAGTACACTACTAGATAGGCGAAGGGGGAAAGTGGATGTACCCAAATCTTGGGGAACCACTATAAATCTGTGTGTCTACTATGTGCATGTGTGATTCTGTGATTGCTGATTGATTACTGTGTAAAAGTAGATAAAATCTGAATTCTGCCTAAAAAGTTAAAAAGATTTTAGTCACCTATTCACCCCCCCCCCCCTCTAGGTGATTAGGTACAATATCTTTCAAGTGGTATCAAAGGCAGGTTACTCAAAAAGGGACATAACTGTCTGAGTAGATCCTGTTGGCAGATTCAGTCTAAGTAAATTACAGAAACAAGAAAATCAAGAAACATGGGTTCAACTGAGAATCATAAGGAACTTGGATCCATGAAGTTGCTCATTTGCAGAAAAGAAATTTTTGGCATCTGGAAGGAAAGGGTGAGACTGTTTATGGAAGCCTCAGACCCTAGGATATACATCACAGTTATAGAAGGGCCATATGTGCCCATGAAGGTTTCAGTCTTGGATGCAAATCAGAGAACACCTAAAGATTTTTCTGAAATGACAAAGGATGAGATAATTCTAGCCACAATGGACAAGAGGGCTCAAAATATCATTGTGAGTGCTATAGATGATGCTACCTTTCAGAATTTGATACACTGTAAGACATCTAAGGAGATGTGGGATACTCTTATAGTGTATATGGAGGGTTCTGAAGAAGTGAGACATGATAGAAAATCCTTATTAAATCAAGAATATGAAAGCTTCAGGCAAGATAGATCTGATAACATAACAGAATGCTATAAAAAGTTCTATATGATTGTCAATGAGCTAAAGTCCTATGGAAGAGAGTTCAGTAATTATGAGCTTAATGATAAGTTCTTAAGGTCCCTTACAAAAGATTGGGACACCAAGATCTGTGCCATAAGGGAAATGACAAAGTTAGCAGAAATACCTCCTCCAACTTTGTTTGGAAAATTGCTATCCTATGAAATGCAGTTGATGGTGAGGAAAGAAGAGGAGAAAACTACCAGAATTGAGAATAAAGAAAGGACTGTGGCATTCAAGACAGAAGCCACCAGAAAATATAGAAGTAAGTCACCAACTCCACCTCCTAAAGTAGCTGAGACTGAGTCAGATGATTCAGAAAGCAGAAAGTCTGAAAGTAGTGAAAGTGATGAGGACTTTACAACATTCACAAGAAACTTTCAGAAATTTCTAAAGAAGAAACAGTGGAGGACAAAGCCATCTACTTCACCGGGTAAAAAAGACTATTATCAGAACAAAAAGTCATCAAATAAAGACAGGAAAAAGACCAAGTCAAGCAAAGCAACTTTATCAAAAATTGTTTGCTATTGCTGTAACAGACAAGGACATGTTATTGATGACTGTCCTGAGAAAAGGAAAGAGTCTAATGATAAGAAAAAGACTCAATTCAAGGGCAAGAAGGAAAGGTATTTTGTTGCCAAAAAGGATAAGAGCCTGTCAGACATATCTTCATCAGAAACTGAGTCAGATGCTGAAGCATACATAGGACTGTTTGCTGAGGAAGAGGAAGAAGAGTTCATCCAGATCATGAACTCTATATATGAACAAGAGGACAGTCAGTGCCAAGGATTGATGGCATTGACAGAAGGTGACAAAATCCAGGAGCAGCCTGGACCTAGTAAGGTACAAAATTGTTCTTTAAGTTCAATTTCTTGTGCTAGTTCAGAATCAGATTCATCATCATCAAGTGATGAGAGTGCATCGGAGTCTGAAGGGGACATTCATCAATTGATAGATGAGTATAAAGTCCTGTTGCAAGCTTTTAAGAAGAGCAAGTCCCTAGCCAAGAGTCAGGTAAAGGAAATTGCTAGTCTCAAAGTTGCTGCAACTGATTTTGAGAAGATGATTGATCAAAAGCTAAATGAAATAGCCAGACTGAAGCACATAACTGTGATTCAGATGGGGACTATAACTTTTAAGAATGATCAAATCAATAGTCTGGAGATTAGTCTTCAGAAGGAGAGAGATTTAGTTGCTAGGTTTTCTAAACCAAAGTCAGTTCTACCCTTAATTGATGAATTTGTTCATCAAAAAGGTAAAGCTGGACTGGGGTTTACTAAACCTGCTAGGACTGTTCAGTCCAAGTCTAAGGGCAAATCCCCAGCCCTCAACAAGCCAGCTGTAGATAAAACAGCTAGGAATGTACCTAAGCAAAGGTACAATAGGTTTGAGTGCTGGTGCTATGGCAAGGTAGGCCACTTTGCCATGGACTGTTGGCACAATGCAAGTGCCAAAGTGAGTAGCAAACTGCCTGTTGGAAAACCTGCAGGTAGCTTTGTTAGGAAGCAAACTAACCAGTACCAAGGACCCAAGAATTCTTTGGGTTCTAAGGTCAACTAATCTGTTTTGCAGGTAAGTCCAAGTGGCCATGCCCCAATATGGTACTTGGACAGTGGATGTTCCAAACACATGACTGGAACTAGGGGATTGCTAAAGGACTTCACACCAATCAAGAATGGTCCTAAAGTCACCTTTGGTGGTTCTGAAAAAGGAATCATCAAGGGTTTTGGTAACATTTCTAGCTCCCATATAACTATTACACAAGTGGCTTATGTTAAAGGTTTAAAACATAACCTTATTAGTATAAGTCAACTGAGTGATGTAGGATATGACATCTCATTTGTCAAAGATGGTTGTCATATCAGGAGGTCAAATGATCAAGAGATCATTTTGACAGGTTATAGAAAGAGGAATGTCTATTGCCTAGACATTATGTGTGAGACCAATGGTTCTCCAGTGTGTCTTGTAGCTGATGAGACAGTCTCTCATTGTGTCAAATGGCACAAGAGGCTAGCCCATCTAAATTACAAGACAATTGGCCAACTCTTTAGCAAAGAGTTAGTGAGGAATGGTCCTCAAGTTAAGTGTATTAAAGATGGAATATGCTCAACTTGTCAAAAGGGCAAGCAGACTAGATCCACCTTTAGTAGCATTGAAAACAAAGATGTTGTGAGGTGTTTATACCTCTTGCATATGGATCTCTTTGGTCCTATGCCAGTTCACAGCCTAGGTAGGAAGGTCTATACCTTTGTAGTTGTAGATGACTACTCAAGGTTTTCCTGGGTGTTCTTCCTTAGACAGAAATCTGAAACACCTAGTATCTTCTATAGCTTTGTCAAGCAAATTCAGAACGAACTAGACAGTACAATGGTCAAGATAAGAAGTGACCATGGTACTGAATTTCAGTCTGATAGTATGGCAAAACTATGTGAAGAATTTGGGATATTTCAGGAGTTTTCTTCACCAAGAACACCTCAGCAAAATGGCATTGCTGAGAGGAAAAATAGAACCTTGATTAATGCTGGTAGGACCCTATTAAGTGACACATCTCTACCAGAATATTTCTGGGCTGAGGCAGTTAATACTGCATGTCACGTAATTAATAGGGCTACCATTACTAAAAGCCACAATAAGACCCCATATGAGATTGTGAAAGGCAGAAAACCAAACCTATCCTATTTCAGGATCTTTGGTTGTAAGTGCTTTATACTTAACAATGGAAAGTCTTACTTGACTAAGTTTGCTGCCAAGTCCCAAGAGGGGATCTTTGTTGGGCACAACAACAATAGTAAGACTTATAAAGTCTACAACTTGTCTACTCAAGTTGTAGAAGAGTCTGTACATGTAGTATTTGATGAAGCTAGACTTATTAACAATGAGTTGTCTAGTAGTATTTGCAGCTCCACAGGTATAACTAAGAAGATGGACAAGCTCACTATTGAAGAAGAACCTACTACAAGACAACATGTAGAAGATAGTGGTTGTTGTCCAGGGGGAGTACTACATGTACCTAATGAAGAAGAAGTCCATGGAGTGCAGCAAGATGAATAAGTTGAAGGAGTTCAACCTGAAGCCAGGATGCCTCCAGCTAATAGGCATCTAAGAGATCATCCAGCAGATCAAATCATTGGTGATCCAAGACAAGGGGTACAAACAAGGAGCAGAAATCTGAGTGCAGTACTCTACTCCAGTTTTCTATCCCAAGTAGAGCCAAAGAAGTTTGAAGAAGCCATCCTATACCCTCATTGGATTGAGGCAATGCAAGAAGAGCTGAATCAGTTCAAGAGGTGCAAAGTCTGGGAGCTTGTTCCTAAACCACAAGACCACAACATAATTGGAACCAAGTGGATCTTTAGGAACAAGATGGATGAACATGGAGTAATTGTCAAGAACAAAGCAAGATTGGTTGTTAAAGGATATAAGCAGGAAGAAGGTATTGACTTTGATCAAACCTTTGCTCCAGTAGCCAGACTGGAAGCCATAAGGATGTTCCTGGCCTATGCAACCTATCAAGGATTTAAAGTTTACCAAATGGATGTTAAGTCAGCCTTTTTGAATGGTAATGTAAAGGAAGAAGTGTATGTGGAATAGCCATCAGGTTTTGTTGATACAACTCAACCTAATCATGTCTATAGACTTAGGAAAGCTTTGTATGGGTTAAAACAAGTCCCTAGGGCTTGGTATGAAACCCTGTCTAGTTTCCTCATTGAGAATAAATTCACAAGGGGGAAAATAGACAAGACTCTATTCCTTAGGAAATCCAGAGGTAAGATAATACTAGTCCAAATATATGTAGATGACATCATATTTGGGTCTACTGAAAGTAGTCTTTGCAAAAAGTTTGCAAAACTTATGCAAGGGCAATTTGAGATGAGTAGTATGGGGGAACTTAAGTTCTTCTTGGGTCTCCAAGTTAGACAGACTGAGAATGGATTATCCATATACTAGTCTAAGTTCACCCTAAAACTCATAAGGAAGTATGATATGGATTCATCCAGTACCATGAAGACTCCTATGAGGTCAAGTATGTCTCTTAGCAAAGATGATGCAGGGAAACCTGTAGGTGAGACTTTGTATAGAGGGATAGTTGGCTCCCTACTCTATTTGACTGCAAGTAGACCAGATATCATGTATGCTACATGTGTTTGTGCTAGGTATCAAGCATGCCCTAAAGAGTCTCATTTGACAGCAGTCAAAAGGATACTGAGATATCTAAAGGGCACTCCTTATCTAGGCCTTTGGTACCCTAGGAATGGAGACTTTGAACTAACAGGTTATTCAGATGCAGATTTTACAGGCTGCAAAGAAGACAGAAAAAGTACAACTGGAACCTGTCAATTCCTAGGTGGAAGACTGATTTCATGGAGTAGCAAGAAGCAAACAAGTGTGGCTATCTCCACTGCAGAATCAGAATATATGGCTGCAGGAAGTTGTTGTGCTCAACTTCTATGGATACAACATCAGCTTGAGGATTATGGAATTCAGGTAAGTAGAACACCACTGTTTTGTGATTCTACTAGTGCTATATTAATTGCAAACAATCCTGTTTCTCATAGTAGAACTAAACATATTGAAATAAAATATCATTTTCTTAGGGAACATGTAGAAAAAGAAGATATTTTACTGGAATATGTTAAAACAGATAATCAACTAGCTGATATGTATACTAAGCCCTTAGAAGAAACAAAATTCAATAAGTTTAAAATTGAACTAGGTATGATAAACTTAGAATAAGTTTATAGAAATGGCTAAGTAAAATAGTGTCGACACACAGAGTTGTCTGTGTCGAGACAGAAAATTGGTGTCGACACTTCAGTGAAAAGGTGTCGACACATCTAGGAAGTTGGTATCGACACTTCAGAAAATTAGTGTCGACACATGATAAGTAGGTGTCGACACATCCAAGGTGGTGTCGACACTTAGACTTTATGCAGAATTAGTGAAGTAATATCTCGACTATGTGTCGAGCTAAGCGGTGTCGACACATAAACAAGTGTCGACACATATATTCTGTTGACTAAACTTGTGTCGACACATAGGTGTCGAGACATTATAAGTCAGTGTCGACAATTTTCATCAGTGTCGACACAATTTGAGTCTGTTAACCCGCCCTTTCATCTTCAATCCTAGAAAGGTATATATAGGGTTTCAACATTGTCTGTCGACACGCTCACAAAAGTTTCGAGACCAAACTTGTGTGTCGATACCTCTCTTCTCTCCATTCAAATTCTTCACACCCTAATGGCGCCAAAGCTCGAGGAGAACGTGAACGAAGGCTATGAACTGGTGCGGCATGCATTTGATGATGCAGATCCAGAAATCAAGGATGCAGTAACCCTAGTTGCAAATTCAGGGTTAGATTTTCTTGTTTCAGAGCCGACTAAGATCTGGAAGAAAGAAGTATTGGAATTTCTAAATGGAGCAACCCTAGACGACTCTAGATTCAAGATCAAATCAAGGGTTCATGGAGAAAAGGTGAAGGTCTCTTCAAAGAGTTTAAGAAAGGTCCTGAATCTACCAAAGACTAAGGAAGAAGATGAAATTACTGCTTCTAAGACCAGAGAAGCATTAACTTGGTGTGGACTGGATTCAAAGATGAAAATTGGATCAGTATTCAATAGGAAAGGCATGAACAGCAAAGGAAAATTCCATTCTGAAATTGTTGGAAAGGTTATCCTGTGCAAGTCTGGAGGACATGACAGGATTTCAGCTTATATGTTCAGCATCATGACAAGGATTATCTTTCAACTAACTACTGATTGGTCTGCAGTATTATTTGAGAAGATAAAGGAGAGCCTAAAGAAACCCAATTTGGGTAGGATTCTTAGTCTGTACCTTGCTGGTAGTATACCAGAGGTTATGAGTCAAGCTGCTGGATCTAAAATCAACCACATGAGAAGAATGGACATGAGAATCTTCTCAAGATGGGATAGAGTGTTGACCAAGGAGATGCCAACTCCTGAGAAAATAACTCCTTAAAAGAAGAAGAAGAAGATAGCCCCAGTGGCTCAAGAATCATCCAGCAGTTCAGAAGAACAAGTTGTCTTCACTCCTGATGAAGAAGACACTGGAGATGCTGGAAAGTCTCCAGCTCAACAAGGTGATGCAGACATGCAGGGGGAGTTACCTCAAGCTATCCCCATTCACCAGGATACTATCCAGGGGAGCCTCTAGTAGTGAAAGAGACAACTCCACTAGAAAGTGAGCAAGCTACAAACACTATCCTTGAGGTAATCTCAGAAATCAATCAATTAGATTTCCTTATTGAGAGTGAAGTTATAATTGACAGCTTATCTAATGTTAATCAGCCACCTCAGATTACTAGTCAACCCACAGATGTTGTCATGGAGGACACATCTGTTACAGCTCAAGTTATGTCTGATCAAGTTGTTGATGAGACAAGGGAATCTCCATCACTACCTCAACAAGAGTTTACAATGAAAGATCTCTTCCTCAATCTAGACCAAACAGACTTTGAGAAGGAAAGTGCTGCTGCTGAGGGGGAGAATGCTCAAGTTGAGGGGGAGCAGGTAGTAATTGTTGAAGAACCTCCAAGAAAAGAGCCTAAGAAGCCCAAGGAAGTTGAGGAGCTACCTAAGGAGAGGGTAGAAATTGCAAGTACATCTGCTTCTGAAGATGAGGAGACTGCAAGAGCTAAGAAAAGGAAATTTCAAGTATTCAAGAGAAGGAGTCAGACTTATAAGAAAGCTCTGCAAACTATAGCACCACAGCCTGCACTACAGCCAACACCAACTGTAGATTACAGTGCTTTGATGGTTGCTATGCAAATTAAGCTTGATGAGCACATGAAAGCCATAGAAACATATGTGGATGAGGGGCATAAGTCTTTACAGTTTGATCTGGCCCAAGACATTAAGTCCATAAGATTTGAGATGAATCTAAATAAAAAGGAGATGACTGACTGCTTCCACAAGGGAGGGAATGTAGTAGTCTACTTAGCTACTCATCAGGAGAAAATAAAAGCTCAAGTGGATGACATTGCACTGAAGCAAGGATATATTCTTGAGAACCAGATCAGAATGAATGATAACTTAACTGCTTCACACAATGCAATTGTCACAGAGATGAAGAACATAGCTGCTGGACTGACTACTTCTAATGCTACTGCTAAGGCAGAGTTTGATAAAGCATTGCAAAAGAGTTTAACTGATGTTACTTCTGCAATTCAAGACTCTCATAAGTTGATAACTGAAAAGCTCCAAAGGTTGAAACCTTTCTTTAAAGATGGAGTAAACTATTTGGATGCCCAAGTAAGATTTCAAAAGGATGATCTAAGAGATCACATGGAAAGAGAAGTCATAAAGGGGGAGAGGGTGTTAGTCAAAGCCAGCTCTGATCATGCCAACTGGATTTCTAATTCTATCAGAGCAACTCTTGGTTATCCTCCTTTATGTGATGATGACAATGTGGCAGAATCTGGGATACATCCTGCATATCTAGGAGGGGAGCAACCTGAAGTGGCTCAAGTAATCTACCCTCCTCCAGATTTTGATATGGTACAAGCTGATATACAGTCTATGTATAGCCCACCTGAGGGACAGCAGAATGTCATTATAGAGAAGGTGGTTCAGCCAGTATCTGAGGCTATGCAAGAAGCTTTGCAGAAAGAACATGAAGCCAGACTGTCTAAGAAGAGGTTCAGAGAGCAAGCTGAACAAAGGCCTGATTTTGAGCAGTGGAGCCCCACTTCAAGAAATATTATTTTGACTGCTTGGAAGGCTGCCAAAGATAATATTCAAGACAGAAACAAATGGTTTTCTGAACTAGAGTGGAGGAAGCATGAGACTAGGCAAGAAGCCATAGTGCAATATAGAAGAAAGACAAAGATGGGAAAGCTACCTCCTACTGCTCAGGATCCTAGCAAGTACTTTCCCAAGCATTATCATTACTTTGAGAGGCAGAAGATTAAAGCTGAAGAGCTAAAGAAGAAGGAGCTGAAAGGGAAGAAGCCTGCTGATACTGAAGATGCTGAAGCCCCTGTGCAAGCCAAGATACAGTCTGGAAAGGGAATAGTGATCAAAGATGCTGATCAAAAATAGAATAGAATTTTCTTCAGTTTACAATTGTAATCTTTTGATTTTAAACACCTTGTAAACTTTTGAAAAATGAATATGACAAAGTTGTTAGAACAATGTGCTGTGTGATAAATCTATTTCATAATTGTTCTGAAATGATGTCTATGTATACATGTTTGTTTAATACATGTTTATGTTTTCCCTGATTGCATA
Organism: Platanthera guangdongensis; assembly: GCA_039583875.1. Classification (NCBI taxonomy): domain Eukaryota; kingdom Viridiplantae; phylum Streptophyta; class Magnoliopsida; order Asparagales; family Orchidaceae; genus Platanthera; species Platanthera guangdongensis. Next base: position 136,206,349 of record CM077165.1, read on the forward strand.
ATCCTGTTTTACATCATACTGTAATTTTATTATGAATGGTGTATATCATTGACTAAGGGTTATGACTTCTCCAAATAGGGGGAGATTGTTGGGTACATTGGTTCTAATGTACCTGATTTGAAAAAGCCTCACCCTACTCAATGATATACATCAAAATGTATTTGATGTATTTTGAGTTTAGTTATGCAGGTCAAGTATTCACAGGGAAAGATGAAAAGATTCTAAGTCCATGTGTCGACACCCAGGAGCAAAGTGTTGACACTTAAGAAGACTTGTGTCGACACCCAGGCAAGCAGTGTCGACACTTGGAGTACTTGTGTCGACACTAGGGATGCAGAGTCGACACCAGATAGAAAGTGTCGACACATGAAGGCTGTGTCGACACACAATGAAGAAAAGTCCAGTGAAGCTGTGTCGACACTTAACAGCAGTGTCGACACCTAGAGGAACTGTGTCTACATCAGAAAGTGTCGACACTTGGAGGCTGTGTCGACACTCAGCAAAAGTCAGCAGAGTCTAAGTATAAGTGTCGACATAATAAAGAATGTGTCGACACTCAGCAGAAGACTCAACACATGAAGAAAGTATCGACACTAGGATGCTGTGTCGACACTCAGTAAAGTTCAACAAAATATTCTAAGTACAAGTGTCGACACTAAGGAGATGTGTCGCCACTCAGCCAAAGTCTCAATAGAAGAAGAATGTGTCGACACAAGGAGCAATATCGACACACAGCAAGTATCAACACAGAAGGCATGTGTCGACACCAAGAAAGATGTGTCGACACTTAACAAGTTCAACACATGAAGATGTGTCGACACAAAGGATTTGTGTCGACACTTACAAGAATTCAACTAAGTGCTGAAGAACAAGAAGTTGTGTCGACACAGAATATCAGTGTCGACACATGATGAAGAAGCTGTGTCGAGAAGTGAATTCTACAACACAAGGAGTTGTGTCGACACCTTGAAGGCCAGTGTCGACACTTAGTCAACTTGTGTCGACACTTAGTCTATAAGTGTCGACACTTAAAGACAGACAGTCTCGACACTTTCAGACAGTTACAGTTATTTCAAGAACTGACTGGATGACTTGACAGCTGCCATTCCAGCCGGTCTACTGCACCTGTCAGAGTTGTCAGAAATCAGTTAGGGAACCGGGCCAGCCGGTTACCATGAAGAAGGCCCTCATATATAGGGTTATATGTCTACAGAAACAGATGATCAAGTTGTTGAAAAGCAATTCATTGAAGACTTTCAAGTAAAGTTCTAAGTAGTTGGAGAGAGAGAGCTCCTTCCAAGAAGACAGCCGTTGGAACCAGGCTGAGAAGAAGGGTTCAGACTTGTTCTGAATCTTAAGTTGCAGAGATCAAAGATCAGCTGCAGAGAGATCAACCCTATTGTGTTCTACATTCAAGAAGCTTTGAAGAAAGCCAAGTCAGGTTGATCTCAGCAGAGTTCTTCAAAGAACTCATCAAGAACCTATCAACTCATCTCTCTTCTCTCGAGTTGTAGGTATAATCTTTTGTAATCTAAATTTCTTGTAGGATCCATAGTGATCTGAGTTGTAAGCCTACAATTATAAAGGCTGAGTGTAGGGCCTGTGTGCCTGAGTGTAGGAGATTTAATTCTCTGAGTGTAGGCCCTGTTGTGGTGAGTGTAGGCCTGTTGTGGCTGAGTGTAGGCTTTGTGAAGAATTGAGTGTAGGTCTTGAAGAAGACTGAGTGTAGGGCCTTGGGCTGAGCTTAGGAACCTGTTTGGGGTTCTGAGTGTAAGATCTGAGGATCTGAGAAGTGGAGGAGTTTAGCCGAATCTAGACACTA